>JAJJHQ010008452.1:3240249-3304765 GCA_021223825.1 Drosophila ironensis | reverse complement strand
AAGCGTCAAAGCAATGTCAACGGTAATTAGAGACAGCAGTCGAAAATTATTAATAAATCAGACGATAATTTGTCAAAATTATTTTCCACAACACCTAATAAACCACTTTGTTTAGTTCCCGTTTCAGTTGGTTCAATATTTGCCAAAGGGATTATTTAGTAATTTATTTAAATGGAGTGACTATAAATTTCATGGTAATTTGGAATAGTACAACACATTAGTTCGGCCAGAATTACGAGGAGATTTGCCAGTAATAGAGTAGAAAATTTGTAGCAATTGCGAGGTGTTATTTAGACGAGCTTAAGTGAACTTAAGTGGGGAGTGCGATCGAAGAAAGACTGAGACACGCTTCTGGTTCTATTCATGTGTGACGGGTTTATGCAACTGTCACTCATCTACTGCGCTAAACTTTTCCTAGCTTAAATATGCATCGTGCAAATGCATGAATAGTGCACGGCTCTATTCGAAATGCGACGGAATCGGAATGCGGCCCAAGTTAATTAGAATTCGGAATAATTAAGATTCTGCCAGAGCATAACATTTATGAATGTCACATCGATTTGAATTGATGGCCCATCGACTTAGGGGAAGATTTAGTACCGAGCATTGATCCGGTAAACACAGAAAACAGGTTTGTCTGCAGCTCAATTGATTTCGCACCCAATGAATATCGTTAAAAGGGGCTTTTGTTTATCTGTGGTGTTTTTGTTACCAAATTTCCTACTCTTTGGCACAAATGCCAGTTGGCGAGCTTTCGTTAAATCGTTCGAGTTCTCGGCTTTTTGCGCGACACTCGCGACGCTCCGAGTTGTAAGCTTAGCTTAATGGCGAGCTTGTTGGCGTCACTTCCACCGGTTTGCTGTAACGGGACAGTCGGTGGCAGCGCTCACAGCACAAACTCGCACTCGCACTGGCACTCGCACGGTCTTGGTTCCGATTTCGGTTTCAGTTTGTTTTTACCGCGCCGCACACTGTGGTCTTGGCCCAAAGCGCTAGACTCTAGACACCCACCGCCCTCGACTCCACACATCGGTTCGGTCGCGGAATAAAATTAAAGTCAAAACCCATAGATTGACGTAAATAAGATTCCCCTTTGGGGTTACAGAGAAACACTTTTCGGGCAGGAAAAACCAGTTTAAAATTTGGCAAAAACATTCGAAAGTTCAACAGACCGATTAAGCCTGCCGTAATCCCTTACAAATGACCTATATGCGTGTAATATATGCATCGATTAAGTGTAGAGCTCCTTCGGCTTCAAGTAACTCCCGCCACACGCAAGTCCGGTGAACGAAACCCTTGTGCACTGCGGTCTTGACGTGGAAATTTCTGTTGCAGCAATACCGCTGACAAACAGCTATTAACGGGGAGGGAGTTTTGGCACCATTGTGCAACGCTTGTGCTTGTATGAGTCAGTAAACACTGCAATCGGTGTAATCAAGAACAAGGAATTAATACTCGCTAAAGGTCTATAAACGTTAAATTTGCGACCCAGTCGCTTAAGGTGCGCCAGCCGCTCTGGATGTCTTTCGGATCCGTACCACTTTCGACCGGTTTACCGGGTTCCCGTGATCTCTGTGCGATCTAAAAACCCATCTCATAGATACCCTCGTACCACCGAATTTCATCTCCACCTAACCCTATGCACCCAAATAAAAACAAACTGGTTTCCATGCTCAAGGCTTCTTCTGTTTTGGTGTTGTTTTCTTTGATATTTTGTCTTACTTTGTGCAGATGCATAAATTTCAAATAAATTTGTATTCATCGATTGTGTGAAATCAGTATGATGATCTCTCACGTGAGGCAAAGATTATGTATTGAATTTTTACCTCACCTGATGGCAAAGACACCTACCTGGCTTTCGGCTGGCGCTTAAATAGAAATTATTTCCAACGCGTACATATAAGCACGTAACATTCAATTGTGTCAAAAACTCCAACGCCGCCCAATATCGCATCGCATAATAAACAAGCCAAGTAAACAAATAAAGAAAGCGTCCGAAGCGAGAAGACGTATAATGCCGAATTAATAAGTATTTTTTCGTGTTGGTCTGTGAATTTGAAAGGTTTTGCCACTTAGCACTCGACGTCAGAGCCGTCGATAAATATTGTTAATGATCGCTGATGATTGCCAAACGATGCTCAGTTAAATGAGAAGGAGCCGGTGTATCGTACTTGCCCTTTAGCCACGCAGAGTGGAGTAGTGACAACGCAGCACAGCACAAACGCTAAGCAAAAAGCAAAGAGTACAAGTTCGCGGGCAAAAAGCAAAGACAAACCACCCCAGTTGAGCAAACTGAAAGGCGCATCAAGTATACGCCGCGATGGCCAATGGCAAGGCTGCCACAGCTGGCGCAGCAGCTGAGAAAAATGGGTAAAAAAGCATGTACTTGTAGTGAACAAAGCCGTGTGTGCAACTGCAGCCTGCACTTGCACTTGCATGGCTATCAGTTAGACAATACGGCATCGTTAATTGCCACCTGAAATTCACAACTAATCGAATGCAAAAAAAAACACATACTTTTCCGTTGCAGCGCGTTGAACGATCGGCCATTGTTCATGCAAAACGGCAATGGCGGACGCATGCCACCCGTCAACGATGTGGAAGTCAGCAACTTTCGACGCGCCCTCCCACAGTTCCTAGCTGTTAGTATTAAGAACATATTGCTATTCGGTAAATAACACACACAATCCACTATTTCGCGGGGGGAATGATATTACGCCGGCCTTGGTTTTATGGACTTTACAGGGCCATAAAACAGAAGTTGTGAAGTGCAATTATCTATCATAATTATTGTTGGGGATTTTTCGGGAGGAGCTTGCAAATTAACGAGCACTTGAGTATTATGGGGGAACTCAATAAATATTTTAGTTCTCAATTTTTCTTCGTTTTCCCTGAATACCGTAAAACAATTGTTGTATCGACTTGATTATTGTTGTTTTCCATGTAACTTCATTCCCCCTTTTCCGATAAAATATCTGAAACAACGTTACCTATCCTTAATCTGATACATTTGCAAACCTTTGTGGCATCCTGCAGGATATGGCATGACATTGGGCTTCCCCACGATCGTCATCCCAGCCATTCAGGGAGGCGAGGGAAGAAGCGAATCAAGTGGCGATATAGTTCTCAACAAGGATGAGATCTCCTGGTTCAGTGAGTATCAGAATCGAATGTGGAGTTTTTAGATATCTTTATGATCTTTTTATTTCGTTACAACTTTACTCAGGTTCCATTAATCTGATTTGTGTGCCACTGGGTTGCCTCTTTTCCGGAATCATCACTCAGCCCTTGGGCAAGCGACGGGCCATGCAGGTGAGTTCAGAAAATAAGCTGTTAGGAATTGAATTATTTCAAATTTGTGCACATATAATAACCAACAAAGTGGGAAAGCCAAGTATTTGGATTTAAACTAGTCTTGTTTGAAAGCAACAAAGAAACTTTGCGAATAGTACAAGAAATATTGGATAAACCTTTACGAAATCTTGTCCAGAACTTCTAGTTTATTATGATTGGAAATCGACACCCTTGCCTAGATTAATTTGGCATACACATAAACAGATGCTTTTAGCCGCAATCAACTGCGGCTCAAACAATGCGCCTCTGGCTACTCCGGTTACCCACCGATCAGTGATCTGTGATCGCTCGGTACACTGACACACTGCGCTGGAAACGATCTGGGGGTCTTTGTTTGGCTTATGCAATTATGTTTGCCTATCCGATGGATCCGCAACCCACCGATCCCTTCCACTCACTCCGCCACCTTTCGATCCATTGTCGTTGCAGTTTGTCAACCTGCCCATTCTGGCTGCCTGGCTGATGTTTCACTTTGCGACGCGCACGGAGCACCTGTATGCGGCTTTATGCTTGGCTGGACTCGGCGGCGGTTTGATGGAGGCGCCGGTAAGTGTATCTCAATTCACCTGATTAATTGCTATGAAATCTACAGGGTAAATATAAGTAGTATCTAAGTGCGGATCATGGTAAGGTGTCACTTTTCGCGGGAGAGAAAAGTGCGAAAAACACGACATTTCCAGCCCATTGTTTGTCTATTGATTTGCATAATTCTCCCGAAAGTGAATGTGCTTTCCCTTCGTTTAAACGGCAAAATGATGAAGTTGGAAACGTACTTTGGGAAAACCAGCCATTGCCGGACTTTTTTGCACATTTTTGCAACTATACGAGTATTTGAGTATTTTAGTCCAGCTTGGAGAAAAGCTGGACAGCCTTAGTATACTTATACGTAAGGAAATTCGCTGATTGGAGATCGACAGAGTAAAAAAGTTATTTGTTTTGTTTTCTGTTAAACCGGCAAAGAACTTGCAACCCNATAGTACAAGAAATATTGGATAAACCTTTACGAAATCTTGTCCAGAACTTCTAGTTTATTATGATTGGAAATCGACACCCTTGCCTAGATTAATTTGGCATACCCATAAACAGATGCTTTTAGCCGCAATCAACTGCGGCTCAAACAATGCGCCTCTGGCTACTCCGGTTACCCACCGATCAGTGATCTGTGATCGCTCGGTACACTGACACACTGCGCTGGAAACGATCTGGGGGTCTTTGTTTGGCTTATGCAATTATGTTTGCCTATCCGATGGATCCGCAACCCACCGATCCCTTCCACTCACTCCGCCACCTTTCGATCCATTGTCGTTGCAGTTTGTCAACCTGCCCATTCTGGCTGCCTGGCTGATGTTTCACTTTGCGACGCGCACGGAACACCTGTATGCGGCTTTATGCTTGGCTGGACTCGGCGGCGGTTTGATGGAGGCGCCGGTAAGTGCATCTCAATTCACCTGATTAATTGCTATGAAATCTACAGGGTAAATATAAGTAGTATCTAAGTGCGGATCATGGTAAGGTGTCACTTTTCGCGGGAGAGAAAAGTGCGAAAAACACGACATTTCCAGCCCATTGTTTGTCTATTGATTTGCATAATTCTCCCGAAAGTGAATGTGCTTTCCCTTCGTTTAAACGGCAAAATGATGAAGTTGGAAACGTACTTTGGGAAAACCAGCCATTGCCGGACTTTTGTGCACATATTTCAGCTTGGACAAAAACTTGACAACTTTAGTATACTTATACGTAATGAAATTCGCTGATTGGAGATCGACAGAGTAAAAAAGTTATTTGTTTTGTTTTCTGTTAAACCGGCAAAGAACTTGCAACCCCCACTTGACTCTAATTCTACCTGCACCTGAAACTCGTGGAATTTCATTGGAAAATAATTTGAAATACCATGCTTGGATTCGACAGCCAGACCGTGGAAACCAAAGATAGATTATTTTGGGTTCAGATATACTGCAAATGCAACTGTTCTTTTAGCCACGAACAAATAAATACACAAATTGATTTTAATGTTGCGGCCCCAGCATCTACAATTGTCGAGTCCAACGAGTATGCTTAGCCAAATGCTGCTGATTGGCTACCATGATTGCACATACTGACCCACTTTATCTTCTTGCCACAATGGCTAACCTCACCGGCAGTTGGCGCTGTTGACCCTGACGGACTCCTTGAGATCTTTGGTTGCCACTGCCACTTGCCACTTGAGGTTGGCAATTCAGTTATTACGAAGGTAGCGCATGTATGGCTTGGTTCAATTAAGACAACCCAGGCTTGAAAATGTCATTTTGGAGTCGGTCTATTGACTGCGGACCTTGAGGCTCTTGCAACTACCAATGCAACTACCTGTACAGATTGTTCTTCTTCTAGCGAATCAATCTTCAATCAGTTATCATTAATTTAATTAAGATTGGTTTGGTATTATCCGGAAATTGGTCACGCAACATCCATAGCTATTATAAAGGCTGTGGAGCTAATTGCACCTGTCCGGTTAGGAAGCTAATGCGAGTGCTATAAACTTAACTTCCCAGACTTAAGAGTGTTACTGACGAGCGGCCTTGGGCTTGAAAATGTCACTTTGGAGTCGGTCTATTGACTGCAGACCTTGAGGCTCTTGGCCAATGCAACTACCTGTACTGATTGTTCTTCTTCTAGCGAATCAATCTTCAATCAGTTATCATTAATTTAATTAAGATTGGTTTGGTATTATCCGGAAATTGGTCATGCAACATCCATAGCTATTATAAAGACTGTGGAGCTAATCGCACCTGTCGGGTTAGGAAGCTAATGCGAGTGCTATAAACTTAACTTCCCAGACTTAAGAGTGTTACTGACGAGCGGCCTTGGGCTTGAAAATGTCACTTTGGAGTCGGTCTATTGACTGCAGACCTTGAGGCTCTTGCAACTACCAATGCAACTACCTGTACAGATTGTTCTTCTTCTAGCGAATCAATCTTCAATCAGTTATTAATTTAATTAAGATTGGTTTGGTATTATCCGGAAATTGGTCATGCAATATCCATAACTATTATAAAGACTGTGGAGCTAATCGCACCTGTCGGGTTAGGAAGCTAATGCGAGTGCTATAAACTTAACTTCCCAGACTTCAGAGTGTTACTGACCAGCGGCCTTGGGGCTTCTGTTTCTGCAGGTGCTCACCTATGTGGCCGAGATCACGGAGCCCAAGTACCGCGGCATTCTGTCCGCTCTGGGAACCACCTGCGTCATCACCGGTGTCTTCATACAGTTCATCTTGGGATCCCTGATGGACTGGCGAAGTGTGGCCGCGGTGAGCTCGGCGTTTCCGGTGATCACAATCGTGATGCTGTGCTTCGTGCCGGAGAGTCCCGTTTGGCTGATACGCGAGCATCGCTTCCGGGAGGCGGTCAAGTCCCTGCAATGGCTTCGCGGCTGGGTTCCGGAGCACAAGATCGAGGCGGAGTTCAACCAGCTGTACGACGAACTGATCACGCAGAAGGCCATCGAAATGGCAACCGACGGAGTTCCGCCGCCGGGACAGCGCCGCACTTTGGCCCAACGACTGCGGATGTGGAGGAAGAGAAGTTTTCTGGTGCCCTTTCTCCTGGTCTCGTTCACCTTCTTTACAGGTCACTTCTCTGGAAAGACTCCTCTGCAAACGTACGCCGTGCAGATTTTCCACACCCTCAAGGCGCCGATGAACAAGTACCACGCAACCATTCTCCTCGGAGTCGCTGAAATGCTGGCCACCATTTTGGGCGTCGTCCTGATCCATTTCACAGGCAAGAGACCTCTGGTTTTGGTGTCCACCGTGGGCACTGGCTTGTGCTTCTTTGGCACCGCCACCTATGCCCATTTTGTGAACGAAGTGCCTGGCTTCACGGTCAACAATGTGGTGCTCAACGCCTCCTCCCTGGTGCCCAAGGAGTCCATTCTCTCGCAGGCAAATATCTCCAAGATTTTCGAGACGGAACAGGAAGCCATCAGGCAGAACACGGAACAGTTTACCACTCTACTTCCGGATCTGGAGACCACAACCTTGTTCGAGCCGGAGGCATACAATCGCAGCAGGAGACAGGCGGATGATCTGACGACCACGGATGCTCCCATGGATACCACACTATTTCCTGAACCGGTCAGCAATGCTGGGATATCTACGAGTTCATCGGTGGCGCCGCCGGCCACGGCCACATCCACAGCCAAGCCACCCATAGTGGAGGAACTGCTGCTGGTGGTGCCGAAGCAGGAGCACAATTACCTGGTCTGGCTGCCGCTCATCCTCCTGCTGTTGTCCGCCTTCTTCTCCCACCTGGGCATTCGCATGCTGCCCTGGATTCTGATCGGCGAAGTCTTCCCCGCGGAGATACGCAACAGCGCGTCGGGATTTGCGGGTGGTGTGGGCTACATCTTCGGATTCCTGGCCAACAAGCTCTTTCTGGTGATGCTTAGCGCCCTGACGCTGCCGGGAACCTTTGCCTTCTACGCCAGTGTGGCCTTTGTTGGCACCTTTGTCCTGTACTTCACGCTTCCCGAGACGGAGGGACGAACTTTGGGCGTAAGTACTTAAACAATTTTACATCCATCTACCCAATAACTAAGGTTTAGGGAAATAGCTAAACGGTTTAGGTTACTCAAGGATAGGATAGAATTTTGTATACCCTGTTCCTAATATTCTTAATCAGCATCAACAGCCGCGTCGATATAGCCATGTCCGTTTGTCCGTCTGTCCGTATGAACACCATTTTTGGGTATATACATCTAGATAAAGCTCTTGTCTAATCTTTATATATAGAATGTGAAACCGAAAGATATTAAAAAGTGTTTTATCTTCGCCTTTTAGGAGATTGAGGCGCACTTCTCGAAGAAATCGGACGTAAATTTGCTTCGCAAAGAGCCCAACACAAAGTTGCCCGTGAAGGAGGAGACTCCGTACCCGGCAAATGCCATCAACGTGGAGGGCATGCAGAGCTTCCACATGCCCATCACGCCGCAGCAGCAGGCCAAGATCATTCATCTGCAGCAGAGCGACTTTACGCCACGAGCGCAGAACGGCAGGTCAGCGCAGAACGCGGGGATGACCAATCCGGCCTTTGAGGAAAGCAACACCACGCACTTGTGAGGGCCGCTCGGCGGCTTTGGCATTACCTGGAAACATTGTTTGCATGTGCTTAGCTTTTTAGTGATATTTCTGAGAAATAAACATAAACGTTTAGTTTTTATATGTATGTGTAATGGGCTTCTAGCTATGCGAAATTATTGACAAACCTTGACAAAAGCTTTGGAATAGGAAGAAGCAATTTATATTCTATATTCCGACTAAATACAAATTCCAGGGTTAGTCTCAATGGTTAACTACCGTTTATGTGAACTCGACTTTTAACGTAATTTAAAGCATGCTTATAAGTAATATTGTATAACACATTTCCTCGGAGATATATAATCGTGTAGATGAAGACGTCGCTGGGTGGCTCCTAGGTCTCATCGTCCTGCAGCTCCAGGAATTGCGTGCAGATGTCGCGACTGCATTCGCCCTTGTTATTGAATAGGAATTTATAGTAATGGCCGTCCGCACAAATGGCTGAGCAACGAAAAAAACGATGGCAAACGATAGATGATTAGCAGGGTCCCAGGGGAGCGCTGGTGCGTGCTGAAACTCACCCACAACCGAGTTGGGATCGGCGCCAAAGGCACAAACACATCTGGGTCCCTGGGGTATTGAGAACTTGACGAAGCTCCACTGGCTCGAGAAATACTTGGGTATTATGGGGAGCGAGGATTCGCGCGGCTTCGCATCTTCCAGGTTGAAGACATGGATCGTTCCGTGATCGGAGGCCACCACCACCATTGTGCTCTGGTGGTTGAAGTTGATGCAGAATATGTTGGCGTGGTTGCTGCCCCGCCTCAGCTCCGACACCTTCTTGCCGCTCTCAGTGTCGAAGATGCGGATGAGGGTGCCCTTTTCGCCCGCCGTGGCCAGCCGCGTGCCCTGCAGATTGAGGGCGATGCAGCTAATGGCCGCCTCGTGGGCGATCACCTCGAGGGGGGCGCGCTCCGTGTTGGCCAGGTCCACGATCTGGACGTGGCCGGTGCGTCGGCCGGGGAATGCGAGCAGGCTCTTGTTGCTGTGCGGGCACAGCACGCACAGACCGTTCGGGTTGGAGCTGGTCTCGAAAACGTGCAGCTGCTGCGGCTGTTGCGTGAAGGTGAACACCTTGATCACCCCCTCCAGGACGACGACGATGCGGTCGCGGCGCAGTCGCACCGCCCGCACAGGCTGGTTGAAGTCCAGCGATATGGCCGGCGACTTCTTCAGGTCATCCCAGACGATAACCTTGTTCGGCGGATACAGCGGCCGGATGCCGCCGCCGACCAGGGCCAGGTAGTTGCAGCGGAACAGCATCTCCACATGACAGAGACCACCTACAAACGAGACAATGGCGAGAGAATCGGTTTAGGCTTCCCACGCTTTCTATTCGCACGGCGCTTGGGGGAGCTTACCCTCGGGAAAGTACTGGCGCTCCTTCTCCTTCAGCGGATCACAGTTGTAGACCCGGAATCCCGTGTCCGTCGCACAGGCAAAGCATCCTGAAACGCAATTGGCGATATCGCCGCACTCGGTGTATAAGTAAACAACGCACAATCACACTGTGCGGGCCGATGATGGGGCATACATACATACCTTGGTCCTGGTTGAAGGCTGCGTAGAGCAGCCCGTTTCCGTAGGGGTTCTGCTCCGTCAGGTTCATTGCACGGCTGGGCACCCGGGCGGGCTCTGGCGCAATCTCTAGTTCGGTCGCTGGTCTGGTTGCATTCAAAACGGACGGCGACGGCGGATGATTATATTTTTCGTATAAAAACAATGGCGCAGTGTTGGTAGCCGGCCGAAAGTGACCGGGCGGTAAATCAATGTGATGACACACTCTAGGGCCACTACACCTGACCTTTTAGAGGTTTCCCGCCAAAGCCATACTCGGTTGTATTTCTAAGGAAATTTTAAGCAATTAAACTTTTAAAATTAGGATAATATGTATAAGAACATCTCCCATATCTATGCAACACTTTCGGACGTATCTGTAACTTATTTTGCGGTAATTCTGACAAATAAATGTGAAAAACAAGTTGATATCTTCGATGTATTTAAAGTGAATTAGAATACAGGTAGAGTAGAGTACTTACTAATAGCAATAACATTTAAGGGGTTCCAACCAAGAAAATACAATATAAATATCTATGAAAACCATAAATCCAGAAGTTTAAGCAAAGTATTTGCACACTAATATCCGTCAAATCTCAACGAAGATTGTAGCGAAACTTAGTTAATTTGTATATGTCAATTTAATAATCAACCAAATTGGAATGCAATACCGGAATGCAATTTCAGCTGTCTTTGGATTCTGGAAACCGGTACACGCCATTTCTGCCGGCCCCAACACTGGCGGGGATTTTGCAACACTTCCCAAATCACAATCCACATTGAAGGCAAACAAATTGAACGCTTCACGTCCGAGGGAAATCTGATGCGGCTTGCGTGCCAGCAAACTGCACCATGGATTTCGGTCCTGATCTGAACAGCATCGACGAGGACTCGATCGTGCCCTGCCGCGCCTGCGGCATCTACTATTTGATGCCGGAAACTGCCAAAGATCTCGAGGCAATAGCAATGGTGGAGCCCATTTTCGGCGACGATGCTTCGGCTTTCATGGTGGACATCATCGAGCAGATGAGTTCCTGGAACCTAAAGGTGCGTATGCCAGCAACCCTGCCCGTTCCCAGTACAACTTTGAGCCCCCAGGTGGTGGAGGAAGACGGACGACCGCAGCATTTGTGCATCTCCTGCCTAGACATGTTCAAGAAGGTGTTCGCGTTCAAGCGCAGCTGCCTGGAGACGCAGGAGCAGTTCGACGGCCTGGAGGTGCGGCGCAGTGTGGTGGTCAAGAGGGAGATCGACCCTGAGCCAGAGCAGAAGTTTTGCGGCTTCATTTACATTGACACGGATGACGAGGAGATCAGCGACGAGGACGGCAGCAGGCGCGTTTCCGCCGCCTTCGATATCCCCCACGTGCCCATCAAGGAGGAGCACATGGCCCGGGTTCCGGTTCAGCAGGAGACGGCGAAAGCTTTTCAGCCGCCCGAGCCCGTGCAGGTGGGGGCGCCCTCGGTGCAGCCTCAAGTCGACGATATGACGGCAATAGAGGGGCTGCTCGGCAATCCGTTTGAATCGTCCAGCGGGTCCGCCTTTGCGGGGGGGCGCTGGGAAGAGGAGGACGACGAGGATGGGGAGGAGGAGGAGGAGGAGGAGGAGGTTTTGCGGTTTACCTACGATGACGATGGCGAAACGGCTGCCGCGGTTCCCCCGCCGATGCAGACGCCGTCTGTCTACTGCAAGCTGTGCCAGCACGAGTCGCCCGACCAGGAGGAGCACCTAAACCACATGCGCCGAACCCATCTGCTCAAGGATTGGGAATGCCATATTTGCGGCAAGAAGTTCACCAACGCCAAGGATTCTCGCATCAAGTTACACCTTAAGTTCCACAAGCTGTCCAAGCACTTGAAGTGCTCCATCTGTGGCTTCCTGTGCAACTCCAAAGACACCCTCAAGGAGCACAAACAGGCGGTGCACTCGCGCACCAAGTGCTCCTACTGCCGTAAATGTGAGTAGTAACCAGCATAAACTACCTCTATACCTTTAAAACGAATGCGTGCTCTTCTGTTGCAGCTGTAAAGAATAGCCTGCTGCAGGCCCACATGAACAAGCATTTGGAGGAACGCGAAGCGGAGCTGGCTCAGCGGATGCAGCCGCATCTTCTCAAGGCTCGTGCCAAATGCAGTGAAAACGGACAACACATTCGCGTCGCGCCCTCCAAAGAAACCATCCAGAGCGGCTCCTCGAAAGTCGAGGCAATCGCCAACGGGGAATCCCGTGCTGCCAAAGAGCCTGCTCTGAGAGCAGCCACTCACATCAAGATGGACTCGCCGGAACCGGCAAAGCCATTCTTCCCTCAACCGCCTTCCACTCCATGGCAAGCTGCGTCTTCTCAACGGACTCTTCCTGGGTCTACCATCTCACAAGCCGAAAATTTCACATGCACCTTGTGCTGCGGCATTTTTCCGGATGCCCATCAGCTGCAAGCTCACATGGAACTGCACCAAACGCCGGTGAAGCGATCGCCAAAGGGCCAAAGGCAGGCTAAGCCCCAAGATACCTCCCCGCCATTGCTGGGGAAACAGACTGATGGGGAGCCGCACGAGCGGAGCAGAACGAACGAAAGTCTCAACGTCAGCGACAGAGAAAAGACCTATAACTCGTGTCACATTTGCGGCAAGCAATTCGACTTAATGATCAAGCTAAACCGTCACCTCAAGCAGCACAAAAAGGCGCCCTTCTAGCGGCGCTCATTCCTAACGTAGGACTCTACGGATGACCAACTCTCCTGGATACCAGAGCGTTTACATTAAGACTAAAGCTTGACTCCTTCGTCACTGCGTTGAATAATTCAATGTTTTTGATATTTTGCATTTTTCATACTCGGTATTAAAACGTAACCATTCAGAAAGCATTTAGCAAAGCCCTCGGCTTTCGCTTTAAAGTGTTCAGTTCGTTTTGCTCATTGCCCATCATCATTGTGTGCTTCACCATGAACTAAGCCACTGTTTTTGATAAGCGAAAACCTTAATTAAATGAATTCTCTAAGTCAAACAGACAGTTGTGTGGTTTCATTGAATTTATTGAGGGTGTCTATGTATAATTACTTTGTAAACTTACTTTGTTTTCCATAAAATTGGTTGCATAGGGTTGCATGTCCATTACTTTTCTCTTAGCACAACGCAATATTTGCAATCAAACTGTTTGCTTAGCTTACATACCTAAATTACACGATGCATTAAGGGTTTAAACAAATTTGAAGAAGGGTTAAACAACAACGAGGTTATCAAGCCTCCAAACCGTAATTCATACTAAATCCGAAGCCTCCTTAGTTGCCACTACCGGTGGCGCTTTTCAGAACTGTGGCCGGTATCAGTTTTGTCGTCAGCGCCTTTGCCCCCCCAGCCTCTCCGGCCACCGTTGTCACTGAGATCTTGCCACCGGTCACCGCCCCCGACACCGACGTAGCCATGGGTATCACTTTCAAGCTGGACAGCGGCTTAAGGTTCACGCCCTGCAGGCCCTGCGAGAAGAACAGCTGTCCGCCGTTGCCCTGCAGCGCGAAGACCAGATTGTTGCCGCCCGTCGCCGAGGACGTGGCCGTCGTGCTGGTCGTCGTGCTGCCGGCGCTGCTGCTCGCCGAGCTGACCAACTGCTTGTTGGCCAGCAGCACGTTCTTGGCCAGTCGCAGGGTCTGTGTGCCGCCGGCCCCAATCAGCAGCGTCTTGGGCGTTGTCGAGGAGGTGGTTGCCGCCGTTGCAGCGACACTGTTGGGCGCCAGGCGGAGAAGCTGGTTGCCCATGATGACGGTTTGCACCGGTGATCGGGCGGGAATCTGCCGGGAAAACAACAAGCTCATTACGTGTTATTTATGAACGTGTGCCAGAATTACTTACCGCTCCCTGCAGCTTCACGGTCTGCCCGCCAATCACAATGTTCTGAGTGGTCCGCACGGTATTTGTGGCGACTCCGGCCGCGGAAACCGCTGATCCTCCTCCCGAGGCTACTGTTGTGGTGGTGGTTGTGGTCACTTGCGTGGTGGCCAGACTGCTTCCGCCGATCTGCTTCAGCGTTTTGGCGTTCAAAAGCAGAGGCTTTCCGGGCAGCACGGTTGTTTTCCCTATGATCTTGGGCACGGTTGATCCAACCGCAGTTGTTGCTCCTCCGCCTGCTGTGCTCGCACTCACAATCCGCGCCATCGTGGTCAACTGTTTTGTGGCCTGATTGGGACTGAGGGTGATCACGTTACCCGCCGTAGAGGTGGCCAGCTGAATGATATTGTTGCCAGCAGTGGTGAGAAGTTTGCCACCGGCGGACTGCTTTTGCAGCAGACTGTCTAGCGTGATGATTTGTCCCGCCGTTTGGCTGGTATTTGCACTTATGGGAGTACCCGTTGCTGCGGCAGTGGCGCGTATAATCCGCGGAGGGCTTGCTGTTCCTTGGCTGCCACCACCGGCCACCACCTGTTGCTTGAAGCTCTGCAGCACTATCCTCTGCTGGGGAGCTGGTTGCTGTTGCTGCGGTTGCTGCGATTGCTGGGTTTGGGACTGGGTCGGGGTCTGGACCTGGAGCGGTCGGGGAGACAAACTGGCTGGAGACAAACTGGCCTTGACAAGGGGGCCACTGGGGGATGTGGTGAGTATTTTGGGGGCCGCCTTTGTCACCGCCTGAAATACGATTTTCTTGTTCGACGAAATGGCCGTGTTGCCAACAATAATCCGCTGCTGGGGCGAGCCCTGCGTGGGCGTGGTAGTGACACCGCTCGACTTTTGCTTGAGTTGCTGCTGCTGCTGCTGGAGCGTGGCGAAGGCTTGCGGCGACATCTTGACGATTGTTCCGCCCGCGGGCGTGGGCTGGGGCGTCGGCGTGGGCGAGCCCGTGGCAATGGTCACTGGATTCGTGGCTTCCACTACGCCAGGACTCCCCACCGGCTTGTTGGTCACAATTGAGACGGCACCGATTTTCTGCTGCGGCACCACGCGTGATCCAAGAACCTGCACGCCGCTGGTCTTCGGCGAGGTCACTGAACCGGCACCCACGGTTGCGCTCGCCCCGGCGGGCAGCAGGCGAATAATGTTCTTCGGCATTTGCGGGCGGGGCGTGATTGTGAAGGCCTTCGGCTTGCCGGCGACGGCTTGCACCTGCTGATTCTGCTGGTCCAGGGGTATGATAAAGTTACCCAGTTTGTTCGCCACCACGGACTTCTTGATTGTCAGCTTCCTGGCCGCCGCGGAGGCCGTTGATCCGGCCGATAGCGTTGGCGTGGTGGCCACATGCACGGTCTGCATGCCCGTGGGCGTGGACACGAGTATGGGCGTGGTGTTTCTCGTGGGACTGATCTTGGAGATCGCAAAGTTGCCGGGCTTGGGCGTGATCACGGGCCGTGGAGCGGACGCAGGCAAGGCTACGGGTTTGAGTAGAGATTTCTGGGCCTGCGGCGAGGTGTTTGTGGTCGCACTTGGACTGGAATTCGAGGAAGCAGCTCCGCTGGGCAGGTGATACTTCAAGGGCGGCACTGGCGGACACTTATCGGCTACGGGTTTCTTCACCTGCAGCGCCGCGGCCACTGGAAGTTGCACGGCCACGGGAACGGGTGACACCACCGCGGGCACCAAGGCAGGCACCGGTGCCGGCTGCTGCTGCTGTTGCTGTTGCTCTGCACCGGGGCTTTCCATGCCGTCTCCCGGCTTGGGCCTGCACACCTGCTTCTTCTGCTGTTGCTTCTGCTTCCCCATCGTCTGACTCTGCCGGTGCATGCGCTCGAACTCCTCCTCGCCCCGATTCCGGTGCAGGTATATCCAGATTTTGCGGCGCGCATCGTACTTCACGCAGGGATCCTGACCACCGTGCATCCTGTCGAGGGCTCCGCTCACAATCGTCTGCAGGACGTTGTCCGCCGCCAGAGGGTTCACGTACTGCGAGCACTTGAGCAGCTCGGAAATCTCGGAGCGGGTGCCCTCGCCATTCGGCAGCCGGGCGGTGGCATCGCGCACCAGCGTGAGAATGGTCACAAACGGCGGCCGATCGTCCACCATTACGGCATGCCCGCGTGCCTTGTTCAGGGGCAAACTCTGCGTGTAGATCCCCTTGACGGGGCCGACGACGCTCTCGTAGCCGTTGAGGCGGTACGTGAAGGGTCGATGCGGGTACTCGAAGCGTATGCGCTCCTGCCGCTGGAACTCCTGGATCTCCGCCTGGCTGGCCGTGCGCACGGTCCAGGTGGTGGGAGACCGCGGCGGGGGCGTTGGCGTCGCGTCCGTTAGCGCGGCGGCCATAGCGCTCGAACTCAAAACCGGGCTAAGCTGCTCCTCCTTCTGGGTTCTCAGCCAGTTGTGGCACAGGCCCAGCAGCCGCGCATCGGAGTCCCGGCCGGCGCCAATCCACTGATAAATCCCCAGCTGCGCCTTGTGCTCAATGTAGGGAACGTAATCCACGGGCAGGGAGCCGCAGTCGCCGGCCAAAAAGTTCACTGCCGACTGCAGCAGCTTCGACCAATCGATCAGGGAGCGGGGCCACTCCCCGGTCGGTATGGAGACATCCGGGTGCTTATCCCGCCAGTTTGTCAGCAGGATTTGCAGCTCCCCGTACGTGAGTCGGTGCTGGGGCGTCGACACGAACAGATCCCTAAGCAGCGAGAAGAACGACGCAGGGCGGTGTGAAGCTGGCGACCGGTGCACTGCCTCCCGCGTGGGACTGCCCGTAATGTGTGCAGCAGAGGGCACTGCTGCAAGGGCGGGGCTTGCACTGAGACTCGCCGCAGATGTGGGACTCGCTCGCGGATGGACGATGGGTCCGTTTAGGGGTTCCAGCTTGGGCACCGGCTGGGGGGGTGGCGTGGGTATTGCATTCTTTGGCATCAGCTCCTTGGGCGGCAGGGGCTCCTCCGGCTGATCGTCCGGCGCACGGCGACCGTAAAGCTGATGCGGCTCGTCCAACAGCAGGGGCTCCTCCTCGACGGGATCGCTCTTGGCGGATGCCCCGCCAATGGGAACCAGAGCGGGCGGGTCGGGATTCAGGCGGGCCAACAGGGCCTTTGGTTTCCGGCCGGGCTTGAAGCTTCCGACGAACTGAGCGCGGGTGCAGATGTCGCGCAGGCGCACCTCCGACGTATCGAACTCTGGACTGTCCTGTAAAAGGTGAAAACAAAACGGTCAGGGAACTTTCTTGGGACTAGAAGATATATTGCTAAACTTATTATTATAAAGATTCTAATGTGCTATTTGAAATATATACTTTTAATTGGTAAACCTCCGAAGTATTAAACACTAAACTGTTTTGAAAGAGGTAAAAATATCAAGAAACTTTCTTGAATAAGTTGGGAAGCTGATCATTATAAAGATTCTATAGTAAAATTTAACATGGTTTTAATAGTCCTATAAAAGGTAACAACGCAAAAACGATTAAGGACCTTTCTTGGGACTAGTAGAAAGATTGCTAAGCCTATTATTATAAAATAATCTATAATGGAATTTAAAAATAAAGTTTTATTTTGTAAACCACCAAAGTATCGACCTCCAAACTGTCCCGAAAGAGGTAAAAATATCAAGACACTCAAGGTACTTTCTTGGAACTAGTAAGTAGGTTGCCAAGCAGTAGAATTTAACAAGACAGTTTTAATTTTGCAACGACCGAGCTATCAAACTTTAAAGTGTCCTGAAAGAGGCAAACATAACGAAAAGGTCATGGAACTATCATAGAACTTGTAAATAAATTTCAAAGATCGGCTGCTATCATTATAAAAGACCCTAGCATGCACTATAGTTCTATTTTCCCAACTTTGAAGCGTTGAGGAGGAAGAGTGAAGCAAAATTCGAAATTTTACAACCCATTTGTGCGCCTAGGTCAAATTTTAATAGGCATTCAAGTGACGTAATACGAGTGTCCGAACTATCTCAAAGATAACGAGACATCCAAAATGTTATACTACCAATACTTTTGCTCAAAACTTGGCCAGTAACCCCTCAGAGATAATATTGAAACTCATTGGTAAGGGCCTTTTGAATGCATCTATTTCTATAGATTGAAAAGCGATCCAACTCACCGGCCGCTCCAGTTTCCGCCGCTTGAAGTCGCGCAAATACTTGCGGAAATTCCTGTCGTTCATCTGGGGAATCTGCTCGGATTGCATGGAGCGCAGCACAACGTCGTCCTCAATGCCCGGCCGCCGCTTGAAGAAGGTGTTGTAAATGCATTTCTTGTCCGCCGCATTCGAGGGTCTCCCGGCCCCGTCCCGCTCCGGCGCCTTCGGCTCCTCCGGCAGCACCTCCGGCGGCCCGTAGGCCAGCCGTTCCAGCAGCCTTGCGCACTCCTCGTCCTCCTCCTCGTCCTCGGCGCTGATGTCGCCGGGCAGGGTCTTCAGCTCGCTCATCACCTCGAGCAGCTCGCGGGCGAAGCGCTTCTTCGATCGCTGGGCGCAGAACCGATTGTCCAGGCCGAGTGTGGGCTGTTTCCGCTTCCGGGGCCGCCTTCTGGGCACTTGCCTGCCGAGGGGCCCGTCGCCGGGGGGCGCTGAGGTGTAGGCGTCCTGCAGGAGCTGCTCCCGCGACAGGAACAGCTCCTTGGCCAGCTGGCTGAGGCGCTCGGCCTGTCGGAAACGGAACTCCCGTCGGCTGGAGTGCTTTATGCTCTTCTTCAGCTGCAGAACGTCCGGGCGCAGGCTGCCGTCCTCCAGCTGCCGCTGCAGCTGCAGCAGCGGGGACTGGCCGAAGCGCTGGAGGCCGCCGTTGAACAACTGGACGAGGGTGCGCTGCTGCTCGGCCCCCGCCTGGGCAGGGCCGGAGACCAGGGGGGAGAAGTCCGGCAGCAGGGGCTGGAGGCGGGCCTGGACGTGGTGCGGCAGCAGCTGCCAGGTCTCCATCGAGAAGAACTCGTGGAAAATGGAGGCATTCTCGCAGAGGCCGCGCGGCAACCGGAATATATCCCTGCCATACAGCTGGGCCAGCTCCAGCTCGTCCGACAGGCAGGTGGTGGTGTCATCCTCCGACTCCGAGCTGCTGGAGAGATCCTCGTCCGGGTCCAGGTCCTGGTCCTCGTCCAGGGAGTCGCTGGAGGGGCTCGAGGAGCTGCTGCTGGGGCTGCGACTGCGGTGACTGCTCCCCGAGCTGCTGCTCTCGCTCATCCGGTCGCCGTCCGCTTCCGCCTCCGCCTCCGCTTCCGGCTCCACTTCCTCCTGCTCGTCGTCGAGCGACTCCGGGCTGCGATTGGAGGGCAGCGGATGTAAATGGCTATTCGAACTGGGCCTGGGCACGGTGTTTATGTTTATGTTGCTACTCATCGCTGCCGTTTCGTCACCAGCTTTTTTTCTGTTACGTGCTCGGGCCCGGAGAGCGATTTTTTCTCTACACTCAGTTATAAATTTTTTCTCTTGTGCTGCCTCGTTATATCAAGCTGCATATTAGCCAGCGCTGGTTGTTTTCTTCTTTTTTTATTGCCGAGCATGTTTTCTCTGCGATTTTTAGAAACAAGTTCCATCTCTTAAGTAAGTGCCATCCCTGACCATCGTCGCGGCCTGGCGTTGGTTCGCGCTGCACGCTAGGGATGAGCCGATATGGCGGCCGCCGAATCGCTGCCTCCACGGCATTTTCTTCTCCAAAATGCTGACAATATTCCTTTGTCACAAATCCTTTGTTGTTGTACTTCAATGCGCAATGACGTTTGACATTTGCGTGGGTAGCTGTCAAAAAAAGGTCTGACCCTGAACCAAGCTAGAGATGAGACGATGTGGCGGCTTGGAATTGCACGTGAAAACGGAAAAATGGTGGCTAGCCGATGGCTTGGCTCCGCAGACTTGAGCTCATTTTAGGGGTTAATTTGCATTGTGATATAACGGGTTCACACCACGTAACACAATTGCTGCCAGCTCTGTTAAACAAACATCCTAATAGCGCTGCGATTATTTTGAAATGGTTATGGTAGAGATGGTACATACAAATGGTTTTAAGCTGCTCGTCAACACTGATTTTTTGGTTTTTGTATAAATGTGGAGAATTTTTGTCTATTCAGTTGATTCTAATCCTATTTGATTCTTAATTATTTAATCTGAATTTAATTCTTAAATGACTTAAAATTATTTAAGCCTTAATCATTATACCGCGTAGCTAAAAATACCGAGAATACAGCCGTAGTTTGGAGAAACATGGAAATGGAACACGGAGATGGTATCTCAATATAACGGAAATACCAAATACTCGGAATTATATCTTTTGATTTAAGGGAATGTATCTATGGAACTAGCTTTTTTAGCTGAATATTAAGCAAAGAAATGAATATTTGCATTTGTATACTATAGTGGTATTTGGTAAAGAAACTACAGCGGCTGCTCAAAAGCTCCTCCTTAGAAGGCACTAACGCGTTTGGAACCCGCCACAAGTTTGTATATATTTTTGGCATCCGGCGCAGCCGTTCCAATCGCTAAACAGATCGCCAGCCGGACGGATTCTGATTGGAGAACTCTCGCTCGCTGCCTGTGCATTTAAATTGAATTGAATTAATTCCAAAACAGGAAGAGCGCACTCCTCCCTGCGATTTCGTCGTTTTCATTGCCCCAATCAGGTAAATATTGTTTGTGCCGGTGACCTCATCCCGCCCATCATCCCATTCATTTCGTGATGTGAATTTTGGCAACCAATGAGACGAATTAGTGGCAATTTGTTGTTGTTGATGATGCAAGCAATTTCTCCACATTATGTAGAATTGCCTTTGCCGCTCTACACCAACACAGTGGCGGGCTCAAGCTCTAAAAAGCGTCTTGTTAGCGGAATGTGTAAAGGTGAAATAGAAGTCATTCCGTACGAAGCCCGCAAACCAAGCACACCCTTCCCGCCTTGGCAAAAAGCAAAAAAACCACGCCATCGGAAAGTGCAGCAGCAATAATTATCTCCCAGCCATTCGATTGCTGTTATCGCAATTGTTTAAATGCCCTGTGACGCTGTGTCCGATGATGAGTAATTGACATACAATTTGTCTGCCGCTAAGTTTTTTTTATTTTGCCAACAAAGTTTGCACTGATAAGCATTTGTTGTTGTTGCTGCGGCTTCAAAAGTGTTACGATGCCAATGTCCTTTCGAGGACAAGTTCAAGGGCAAATCGGTAACTTTGTGCTTGGGTTGGCGTTGGGGTAGGGGTGCGGGTGCAACTTTTTTCACTGGAAGAGCGCTTTCACTTTCGCTTTCCACCCGGAACTTTTTACTCTCCTGCGTTTTCCGGCGGGCGAAAGCTGCGTGAAAGCTTCACCCGCACGCGTTTTGCGCGTGAGAAAAGCGCACGATACAAAAGCACCCCTAGAAACTCAAATCGAATGCTCACGCACTTGCATAATGGGCGTGCAAGGGGGACGGCACGATCCATTTGTGGAGCACATTAATTTGCCAAGGTCAGTGGGCTGCCTTTTTTTTTTGCCGGCTGATTAGCGGCATCTCAATGTGAAGCCGAACAGCTGGTGATCGGTTTTTTTGTTTACACTCACACACGCATGCATCACGTGCTTGATATAGCAACAAAAAAAAAAGAAAAAAAAACGAAAAGTACAAATTATTAAACACTCCAAGATTCGTTGAACCTTCTGCTTCGGTTGCCGGCTGGCAACGAGCTTTGCGCCAATTTAGGAGCCGGAAGCTACCGCTCTTCGGATAAACTTGTGCACCCCTTGTTGAGAGGATATTTGGGGTATGATGTGCTGCCGATGAAGCGACTAGAAAAGAGCTTTATAGATTATTAGTACAATTCAACTCAATCTAGTCAAATTTACTCAAATGAATTAGCCCAGGAATAGAAAAGAACCGCCCAAGTTGATTTAAATGATAAACGAATTAAACTAAGAATAGTTTCAAGAGAAATCCTTTTGAATAAATGGAAATCTTATATTAAAGTATTCATTTCGCAATTGGGTTACTAAAACGAAAGGCCAAAATATATTAAAACGGAATGTTTAGTGCTGCAAAATATTTGTAGAAGCACAGACAAAACGTAAAACAATATCGTATCATATATCGACAAAAAAAGGGAATAGTATCCCAGTTTAAAAATTAATCACAAAATACTGCACACATAGCAAAACGGTAAAGCCGTAAACGTAACTGTCAAAATGGCAACGCCGCTGCTCAGCTTGGGCTACCCCCGAGCTTCAGGAGATACCCTGGCAACTCGCTTTCCAACGGCTCCCCCGAAACTTGGCTCTTTAGGGGTGGCCTGTTGCGTGCGTCCCTCCCCGACCGACGACGACGCTCGTGTCTCTCTCGCACTCGGAGCGCTTTTGTTTCGGCTCGGGAAATTTTCCGTTGGCCAAGTAGAATCTCTGCGGCACGGCATTCGAAAAGTTTGCCTCATTTGGTGTGCATCCAAGTAGCGGGTACGGTCGGCAGTATTCGCTTCTCGAGTATACACATAGGAAACACAAGTGTACGCCAAAATATTGAGCTCCGCTTGCTGCCGGATTGTGTGTGTTGTGCGTGTTGTTCGCAGTGGTTCCGGAAGATATATCCATCCCGATTCCAAGTGCGATTTGCGTTGCTTCAGTACTGCCCGATCGCTCCGCAACAAAATGGTGAACGTAACCATCTACGATGAGGCGCCCCAGCTGAAGGTACGCCTCTGGCCAATGTCACGGCAGTTATCCGTCCGTTCGTCCATTTTGGTCCATAAAGATAGACATAATCAGTTAGCTGGCTGGCTGCCTTATCCGATTTATTAGCACATCCACTGGCAGACGGACGGACGGACCCATTACGGGGGGAAAATCAAGAATTATGCAACTGGGCCGAACTGCGCTGCAGTTGTGAAAATTCTCGGTCGACGGAACTGACCTTCGGCGTTGCAGCGACGTCGGTGCAAAAGTTTTCTTCCGCATGGCGCTTTCCCTCTCCCAGGCTCGCTCTGCTTTCTCTGTTATTGGGCCACCCGACCACCCACGCCCACCCATCTCCACCCTCCGCCCAATTGTTCAGTACGCACATTGTTTATGTCTGAAAATCGTATAGCGACAGCCTCGCAGACTATGATTTTTTCACTCGAATTTCTGTATTTACCAGAATCCGTATATGATACAATCAGGTTATCATATTTACCCTTGCTATCAGATACAATTGATAGATCCGGTTAACTGGGCAGGCAAACAAGAGTGGATTATAAATATACAGAATGTACTCTACCAGAATTTTAGCTTTGATCAAGTTTCTATGTAATTGGGAGCTTGGGACCAAGGGAAGGGTTCTATGACTCTATTCTTAGAATGGCAGTAAATTGCGGTCTAATTTGGTCGATAAATTCATTATCGATTCGCAGGCGCAAAAATGTAGTCAAGCATATTTTAGACACAGTTCCCCACCCCTCATTATGCCATAAATTCTCGGATTGCGAAATCAAAACTGTTTACCCACAATTAATTGTTTCCATGGCAAGACAGGCGACAAATTTTGGTCACATGTTGCGTTTACTGGTTGCCATGCTGGTTTAGCTTTCCAAATTAAGGTTTAAAGGTTTGATTTTGTACTCCCAACCTATTAGATAAATAAAATTGTACTTCTAACGTACAAAATCCACTCAAATCTATTCAGTATAATAGATGTAGATGAAGAAGTGATCTTAATTCATTGCGGAATATGTGAATATGTATTGTAATCGCTAAAAAATGGGACCGATAACACTTGCCAGCTAATTAGCCGTAAATCTTATTAAATATCGAATAACCGTGATGACTGCGGGGTAAAATAAACCTGACTAATCGGGTAAATATCTTTCTGCCAACAGCCCAACGAAGTACCCCAAAACATGGCCGCCGGAGCTGAAAGCCAACTGGAGCACATGTGCCGCCTGCAGTTCGATTCGCCGGTGCCCCACGTCCGTCTCTCCGGAATCGTGTGCACCATCGGACCGGCCTCGCGCAGCGTCGAGATGCTGGAGAAGATGATGGCCACCGGCATGAACATTGCCCGCATGAACTTCTCGCACGGCTCGCACGAGTACCACGCCGAGACCGTGGCCAATGTGCGCCAGGCGGTGAAGAACTACTCCGCCAAGCTGGGCTACGAGCACCCCGTGGCCATTGCCCTGGACACCAAGGGTCCTGAGATCCGTACCGGCCTGATCGGAGGCAGCGGCACCGCTGAGATCGAGCTGAAGAAGGGCGAGACCATCAAGCTGTCCACCAACAAGGACTATTTGGAGAAGGGCTCCCTGGAGGTGGTCTATGTGGACTACGAGAACATCGTGAACGTTGTGAAGCCCGGCAACCGCGTCTTCGTGGACGATGGCCTGATCTCGCTGGTGGTCAAGGACGTGACCAAGGACACCGTCACCTGCGAGGTGGAGAACGGCGGTTCTCTGGGCTCCCGCAAGGGTGTCAACCTTCCCGGCGTGCCGGTCGATCTGCCAGCCGTTTCGGAGAAGGACAAGAGCGATCTGCAGTTCGGTGTGGAGCAGGATGTGGACATGATCTTCGCTTCCTTCATTCGCAACGCCGGCGCTTTGACCGAAATCCGCAAGGTTCTCGGTGAGAAGGGCAAGAACATCAAGATCATTTCGAAGATCGAGAACCAGCAGGGCATGCACAACCTGGATGAGATCATTGAGGCCGGCGACGGTATTATGGTGGCCCGTGGTGATCTTGGCATTGAGATCCCCGCCGAGAAGGTCTTCCTTGCCCAGAAGGCCATGATTGCTCGCTGCAACAAGGCCGGCAAGCCGGTCATCTGCGCCACCCAGATGCTGGAGTCCATGGTGAAGAAGCCGCGTCCCACTCGCGCCGAGATCTCCGATGTGGCCAACGCCGTGCTCGATGGCGCCGATTGTGTCATGTTGTCCGGTGAGACCGCCAAGGGCGAGTACCCCCTGGAGTGCGTCCTGACCATGGCCAAGACCTGCAAGGAGGCCGAGGCTGCCCTGTGGCACCAGAACCTCTTCAACGACCTGGTCCGCAGTGCCCCCACCTTGGACGTTGCCCATGCCGCTGCCATTGCCGCTGTGGAGGCCGCTACCAAGGCCAAGGCTGCTGCCATCGTGGTGATCACCACCAGCGGCAAGTCGGCCTTCCAGGTCAGCAAGTACCGCCCCCGTTGCCCCATCATTGCGGTCACCCGCTTCCCGCAGACCGCTCGTCAGGCCCATCTCTACCGCGGCCTGGTGCCGCTCATCTACAAGGGTGAGTGTCCTCGAGACGATCGCGCTGGAAGGCACCAGTTCTCATACTGACATTGTTTTGTGCTTGCAGAGCCCGCTCTCAGCGACTGGCTGAAGGATGTGGACGTGCGCGTCCAGTTCGGCGTCCAGGTGGGCAAGAAGAACGGATTCATCAAGACCGGAGACTCCGTGGTCGTGGTCACCGGCTGGAAGCAGGGCTCCGGCTTCACCAACACCATCCGCATTGTGTAAGTAATGTAGTGAACATCAAACTAATTGCATTTATTAATACTGCCTTTTGTTACTGCAGCCCCGTCGAATAAACTTCGCCGCTCAGGATGTACCTTGATGCGTCGCAGCTGTTGCTGGCGCGGCGTTAAAGATTAATGTTAATAACCAAGTTAATTTATTACACAATATTCGGAATATTGGAAACCGCATGTGGATGCTAGAACCGCTGTCAAGGCGCCGAAGGCCTCCCTGGCCTCAAACAGACACACAAATATAATGTATCATTGTTGAATAATATAGTTTTCTTCGAAAAGAATAATAAAGTCGCTATATGTACGTACCAAACATTGGTTTCAAATATCATTGGCAATTCATTTAAATATTCGCGGTACAGACAGCAATGTACGAGAAACATATAAGGGCCAGACCCTATATGTCAGTCAAACCAAAAACATGCTTTAGAAAAATTTTTGTATTTTAAAAAATTTCTAGTAATTCTTTTCGGCTTAATTGTTTCAAAATTTATCAAAATTTATCGATTAAAACGCGTTTTTGGGAGGACAACCAATGTTGTTGTCCTCCAGGTACACCATTCGTTGAGGGAACAATGTTGGCGTTTCGGTTGTTCCAAGATAAAAAAGGTCTGTCGTGACTCTTCGTCTCACCTGGGCACATTCTAACGTTTTAATGTCCTTGCAACAGCCCAAAAAATTTCGTGTCGATCGCGGCCCCTTCCGCTCGCAGCTGGACTTCCAATCCCGTCTACAATTTGAAGCGCCCCTCATGAAAGTCCCTCTCACAGGAATCATCTGCACCATGGGCCCCTCTAGTAATAAGACGGAGGTTATTCTATCGCTCATAAAGGCGGGCATGCGGGTGGTGCGCTTAAATTTCTCACACGGCTCCCACGAATATCACTGTAATGTCATCCAAGCGACGCGTAGGGCCATAAAACAATACCACAAGGAGACGGGTATTAGGCGGGCGGTGGCCATTGCTTTGGACACCAGCGGTCCGGAGATCCGTACCGGTAAGCTGGCCACCGGCGGCGACAAAGCGGAGCTTGAATTAACGAAGGGCGACAAGATCACGCTTACCACGGACAAGTCGGTGGAGAATTCGTGCACTAAGGAAAAGCTTTTTGTAGACTACAGCCAACTTCCGTCAGTCGTGAAGCCGGGAAACAGGATCTTTATCGACGACGGCATGATCGGTGTTAGGGTAAAGCAGGTATCTGGAAATGATATACAATGTACCGTGTTGAACAGCGGCAAGTTGGGGTCGAAAAAGGGCGTTAATCTTCCAGGAATAAATGTTGATCTGCCATCGGTTACCGAGAAAGATAAGGAGGACTTTAAATTTGCCATAGATCAAAAAGTTGACATGATCTTTGCTTCGTTCATCCGCGATGGCAAAGCTCTGATTGAGATCCGAAAAATTCTCGGTGAGGAGGGTGCGTTTATAAAAATCATCGCCAAAGTCGAAAGCCAAGAGGGTCTGATTAACATTGACGAAATTATCAAGGAATCGGACGGAGTTATGGTCGCCCGTGGAGACCTTGGCATTGAAGTCTTTACGGAGGATGTGCCCCTGGCCCAGAAATCGATTATAGCCAAGTGCAACTTGGCTGGTAAGCCGGTGATATGTGCCACCCAAATGCTGGAATCGATGACGAATTTACCGCGACCTACACGTGCGGAAGCCTCGGATGTGGCAAATGCGATATTCGACGGCGCTGATACGGTGATGTTGTCCGGCGAAACAGCAAAGGGAAAGTATGCCCTGGACGCCGTCCTGTGCATGGCCAGAATCTGTGCCAAGGTGGAGACAGTGCTCTGGTACGAGGACCTGCAGAACGACATAAAGCGGCTAATCAGGAGCAAGTTGGCTGACCACATTTCGGCAGTGACCACGGCAGTCGCAGAGGCAGCCACTATCAGTCAGGCCAAGGCCATTGTTGTCGCTTGTCCGTGCGGCATAGTGCCTCAGATGATAGGCCATATGCGTCCAATATGCCCCATTGTATTCCTCACGGGCAGCTACAGGGAAGGCGCTCAGTCGACCTTGTGTCGTGCAGTCTACCCGTTGGTGCTCCCGGAGATGACCTTTGGATGCAATGATATTCGAAGGATCATGCGTTCGGGCCTCAAGATGATTGTCAATATGAAACTTATCGAGCCGGGGAAAAAGGATACATTTGTGATCGTAGATGCCCTGGCGGCGGACAAGATCAGCTTCCGAATGATATCGTTCCAGCAGCCCACGCGAGAACAGCTGGCCCAGATGCGGCGATGCAAGAAATTGGCCCTCGTACAAAAGTGCAGAGATGAAGAGAAGAAGAATCCCTGTAAAAATATAAAAAAGGATAACTCGAAAAAGTGCAAGGCAAAGGCTGAACCAAAGCCTAATAAATGCCAGAAAGCAAAGAGTCCAAAGGATAAATGCAAGAAGGGAACGGATGAAAGGAAAAAGCTTTTGGAAGAGGAATTCAAAAAGCTGCAGGCCGAGGAAGCAGCCAAGGAGAAAAAGGATAAAGAAGATTTGGAGAAGTGCCGAAAGCGGGCTCAGGAAGCTAAGGATAAAGAGCAGTCGAGAAGATGTAAGAAGGCGGCGAAGAAAAAAAAGCAAAAACAATTGGCCAATGAATATAAGAAAAGGGTGGCCAAAAAAAAGAAGAAGAGAACGGCGGAACTTTGCATGAAAATAAGGGCGGCACGTAAGAAGCAAAAAGCTGAGTCTTCCAAAAAGATTGTGGAAGCCGTTTGCAAGAAATTAGCGGCAAAAAAGGAGCAGGACGGCAACAAGGACCCTAAAAATTAGGCTTCGCGTGTTCCGGTATTATTTTTACGTTAATTCTATTATTGTTTTGACGTGTAAATGCAGTATATATATACATTTCCGGTATACATTTCCAAGTAGATTTTTGGTTGGCATCAACATACGGGTCGATTTAGCCATTTTCGTCTGTGGGGGAATTTTAGAACCCCTTAAAATAAAAAGGGCATCCGTCGATCCTCGTTTGGCATTTCATGAGATTTGACCAAGTTATGAACATGCTAAGGTAAATATTTAATGTATCTAAGTAGGCCCATGAAATGGGTATTTTTCATTTATTGGGATCACACTATGATCTTTAAAGCTAAGCCAACTCGCATCCGATCTTTAATATTTATAGTACGTCGATCAAGTATCGAAAGGAATATCTGGCAAAAAATTAAAATTATGCCAAGCTAATTGGCCTTTTAGAAAGCTTGTTAAGTGTTTAGGTCATAGATTTGGCAAAAAGAATCACAGTATATCGAGGAATCGTTCAAAATGCTCTTTTCTTCGAAATTTCGTGGGGGTATAGCAATACAACAGCATTGGAAAGGCAGAAAACGAAAAGATATATGTCTTAAGCTTTTAAAATTCCGGGAATATATCCCAATTTGTAGAAATAGTCTAATATGTTTTTTGTCATTAAACCGGATCGAAGCGCTCGTCTATATACGTTTTGTTTAGAGTTTTGAAACTCGTTTAAGAGGTCCTAATCGATGGTTCATTTATCCCGAATATCAAACAATCCTGCTTATAATTTTATCTTGACACTCCATTTCCTTGAATGGGAGATCTAGTAACATGTTATTTTTATTTTCGTTGACCTGTCAATGTTCATTAGTCTCACCAGTCAGTATTTGCTTCAACCCGATCCCGATCGCACCTAAAATTTTTTAAAACAAATTCTTTTTCTTGAAAGTTTTCGTCATAAATTAAGTTTAAACAAGCATTTTTACGTTTGTTTGTGAATTGCATTCGATTGGTTACTAAAACATTAAATTTCCGGGAGGATACAAAACGAGGGGAGCAGCTGTGTAACATACGGCTCGTAGCTGAAGAAACGCGCTGATCTGTATGTAACAATTATTTTAAAAACTAAAACAATTTTAAGCATTTTCTCAGTTCTCGTTCCTAAAAAAGTTCATTTATTTATTTTCCTTGAATGGGAGATCTAGTAACATGTTATTTTTATTTTCGTTGACCTGTCAATGTTCATTAGTCTCACCAGTCAGTATTTGCTTCAACCCGATCCCGATCGCACCTAAAATTTTTTTAAAACAAATTCTTTTTCTTGAAAGTTTTCTTCATAAATTAAGTTTTAACAAGAATTTTTACGTTTGTTTGTGAATTGGATTCGATTGGTTACTAAAACATTAAATTTCCGGCAGGATACAAAACGAGGGGAGCAGCCGTGTAACATAGGGCTCGTAGCTGAAGAAACGCGCTGATCTGTATGTAACAATTATTTTAAAAACTAAAACAATTTTAAGCATTTTCTCAGTTCTCGTTCCTAAAAAAGTTCATTTATTTATTTTCCTTGAATGGGAGATCTAGTAACATGTTATTTTTATTTTCGTTGACCTGTCAATGTTCATTAGTCTCACCAGTCAGTATTTGCTTCAACCCGATCCCGATCGCACCTAAAATTTTTTTAAACAAATTCTTTTTCTTGAAACAAATTTTCGTCAAAAATTAAGTTTTAACAAGAATTTTTACGTTTGTTTGTGAATTGGATTCGATTTGGTTACTAAAACATTAAATTTCCGAGAGGATACAAAACGAGGGGAGCAGCCGTGTAACATAGGGCTCGCAGATGTAGAAACCCGCTGATCAGTATGTAACAATTATTTTAAGCATTTTCTCAGTTCTCGTTTCCTAAAAAAGTGCATTATACCATGTACCTTAAGGTACAAATGGTATATTAAGTTTATGCAAAGTATGTAACAGGGAGAAGGCAGCGTTTCCGACCCTATAAGGTATATATATTCTTGATTAGCATCAACAGCCGAGTCGATCAAGCCATGTCCGTCTGTCCGTCGGTATGTATGAACACGTCGTTCTCGGAGATGGTATTTTCTTCGATAACTTGGACAATAACATAACATAACGATAACATTAGGACCGTTTAACTATTATGCAGATAATGCCATTTCCAGATGTTTCCCACGCCCCTTTCCGCCCTCGTATTCGCAAAAAAATCGATATCTCCAAAATGGTAAAAGCTAGAGCATTTTAAAAGAATTTTAAGTAAGTCTGCTAAGTCTGCTGATCTTCAAACACGCATCTTCCACCCCTTTCCACGGCAACGGCAAGAGAGGTACATGGTATCTCGTTGTAGAGGAATCTTGACTACAGCGTTTCTACTTGATTATATAGTTTCCTTGAATGGGAGATCTAGTAACATATGGTTTTCATTTTCGTTGGCCTGTCAACATTACCCAGTCTAACCAGTCAGTATTTGTCTGAACCACGTTTCGTTCGCACCTAATATTTTTCCTTAAAAAAGTTTTGTAAATCAATTTTTCTCGATTTTCAGTCGACTGAGAAGTTGGACCACCGGTTTTGCTTCGAAGAAGAAAGACGATCGTCGAGGAATTACCAGGTGCGCGCATAAAAGTTATGGAGGACACCGATCCTCTCACGGTCCCCTTTTTTTTTTATCTATTAGTTTGCTTTCAAGACGCGATTTTTTCACTGGATTTCTTTTCTAGGCTTGACATTAAATCTATTATTTTATTGTTCTCTGTATCAAGCATGATGAAGCCTTTCTTGGATAGCAAGAAAATTTGGTGCCTCAGGCGAAAACTTCACGCGGTGACAAAAGAGAAGGATGACGAAAAGATCAACTTTGAAATTCAGATTGACGGGCTCTTGTCCAAGTTAAGAAGTTCTGAGGAAGAGAAGGAGGACCTTCAGCGTCGCCTCCAAGAAAACGGCCAATTACACACCCAAAGCGCTGAAAAACTTAATGAACAGCTACTGGAGGACTTGAAAGTCGAAAAAGCAAACATGTGTGGCTTTATTCGAGATCTTCAACAGCAGCTTGCGACCAGTGCTAAAAATGTAGAATATGCCAACCAGCAGATAGCTTTACTAAATGTTAGAAAGGTATTCGATGGCAAGAAAATCGACGAGCTCGAGGCAAAGGTGCACGATTATGGGTTTCAAGTGAAATACTTCCAAGACCAGACATGTTCGCTGGCTAGTGCAAATGAAGTGACTAGCAATGAAAATTCTAACATCAAGCGACTTCTAGATGAAACCATGAACGAACATCAAGAATGCAAGGCGAAGAATGCCGCGGAAATAAAGGCGCTTGAAACCCGTTCAAATCAATTAATGATCAAACTTGAAGCTTCACAACACGAGGTCGAGATGTTGGAGTTGCAGCTCAAAGATGCAAAAGATGAAGCAGAAATTAAGGCGCTTGAAACCCGTTCAAATGAACTGATGATCAAACTGGAAGATTCACAACACAAGGTCGAGATGTTGGAGTTGCAGCTCAAAGATGCAAATGAGGAGATTTGCGTTGAGAAGCGTCTTGGCGAGGAATCGAAGTTGGCCATCGAACATCTGCAGAGAGATTTTCGTCTTCAGACATACGAATCACGTAAATTCCGTGCCAAAGCTTGCGAAACGTCGAAAAGCAATGAAGAATTGACCGCTTTGTTGGCCGAATCAAAGGCCAAGCTCGATGTGAATGTTAAACGTCTCAATGAAAGTTTGGCTGAAGCGAAAAACGTGGAAAAGAAGCTGAAGGCCAGTCAATGGATAAACGAAGTTTTGGAGCTTGATAACCAAACCATTAAGCACGAAATCGAAGATCAGCGTTTGGAATTCAAGGACCGCGAACGCGAACTTTGGCAACAGATGCAGCTGCTGGAGGACAAATACGCTGAGGCGATGAATGAGCTGTCACGCAGGGATCCAATCATGAAGAGTCAAGTGGTGAGTTCCCCGTTTTTCCACAACCTCTCTTCCATTGCTACCTCTTGATAATTAACCAATTCTATCCTTGAATCCCACATCCAGGTCCAGACAAATTGGACGATTCCAATACGACGAAGAATTTTTAACTTCTTCAGAGGGGAGAAAAAGAACTAAATTTTATTTTTGATTTTGTTTATATATTTTCTGAATAATTAAATTGATTTTCATAAATAAAAAGGTCGAAATGGATGCATTATTACTTAGAAACATTCTTTGCGGGTAGAGATGCCTATACGTAACCTACCTTTTACTTTTGCGATCATATATGGCTGGGGTTGGAAATTTAGCCGTAACTTTCCTGGTCACTCCGAACTTTTCGGAAAAACAAATCTCACATACGTGGCATATCTTGATGGAAAGATACATTCTCCACTGGGCCCTAAAGATGCTGCAACGCAATATTGAAGGCTATTCCGATTTTACATGAATCGGAATACGGATCTTTAAATTCGGAGTAGTATTAGCGAAGATATGAATGAAAAGGTGTAGGAGTGCTTGGAACCCTAACGGGCCCGAAGTTTCGGAGTCACCACCTGTGGAACTTGAAAATGCGGTATATTTTAGTATTGTTTTGATATATTTCACGGAACAGCTGATGTGATTAACCAAACTGATGTAAACAAGGCACGCTTATTTGATTTCGTTTAGTTGCGAAAACGCAGTCGCTTATTTACGATACGCTCGGAGCCGCATCAAGGATGTCCCTGCCCGCCACCAAGGCCACCTCGGCCACCGCCACCCACGCCGTGGTCCAGGCCCTGGAGACCTACATTCAGAACCAGAACCTGCTCGGGGATGTCGCCGAACTGGACGACATGCTGTGCGACCTGGTGGACATGCACAGGGAGAACGAGCTGGCCCTCAAGCGGGTGCTGCAGTGCATACACAGCCTGTTGCAGTCGAACAGCAAGTGGAACGTGCGCTTCGGGCCGAAGGTGTTCCACAAGCTCATCTCCGTTGTGATCGCCGATTGCCGCGAAGATACCGCCACCCGGCGGCAGCTGGTGGCCAATGTGCTACTCTGCGTGCAGCTGCACTCCAAGAAGTTCCCCCGGATCGACAGCAAGTTTGTCCTGCAGCAGCTGTGGTCCCTCAGCCAGAGCACCGATCGCCAGCCCCATGCGGCCCAAATCCTGGTGCACCTTTTCCACGATTTCGTTCACAATCTGGGGGCCGACTGTGGAGTGGAACAGCTGGTCGTCACCCAGAGTCTGTTGCAGTCGGAGGTGCGCGAAGATCGGCGCTCGGCCTACTTTCTTATGCACAAGCTGCAGGATCTGAGGGGAGTGCTCGCCGCTCTGCAGTGCAGCGAACAGCAGTGGAGCGCCTATGTCGCTATACTGGAGAACCTGGAGGAGCAGCAGTCGCATCTGGTACTACCCGCCCTGAGCACCCTGCTGCCGCGCCTTGGCCTGATGGCCAATAACTTGGGCGAGAATTGGACGTCGTGGTTGCGGATTCTGTGCACTCGGCTGCTCGGCGACAACAACATTCTCGTCTTGCGCTGGACCCTCAAGTACTTCCTGTCCCACCTGAGTCTCAAGCAGTTGTCCCGCTTCAATCTACTGCCGGAATTTCTGGCGGCCACCAATCGAACTCAATTGTACAACCCCGAGGTGCCTGATCGCCTAACGGAGCAGCAAATAAGGGACTTCATGTCCGACTACCCCGTAGAGAACCTTCTGGAGGCCATGGTTACAGTGCCATGGCATTCTGTGCCCCTGCTCCACTGGCTCAGGGGCTGGCCCGACTTGGAACCGCTGCCCATGGTTCCCAAGCAGCTGCTTCTCGGGCTGTGCGCCCGGATACGTGCGCTAAAAAATACAATTTTGCGCAGGACTGCCATCAATAATGTCATGTTTTCGTTCAGCGTAAGTAATGTTTTATCTGTGAGGAGGCATTCATACTTACTTGATGGTTGCAGGAAACAGTGGATAGCTTTTCCCTGGGAGAGTACTTGGTGTTCATTGACTCTTTGTACAATACAAATAATGAGTACACCGACCACCATCGGTTGATGGACAAAATCGAGAAATGCCAAAACTTGGAGGAGCACATTGAGCATTTCAACAGACGTTGCGGAGAACTCATATCCCAAAAAGATTACAAATATGATGTGTATGTTGTGTTTCTAACGAAGCTACGTGCTGTGCCCAAGAAAAAGCACGGTTGGTGGCGTCTTCCGCCAATATTCTTGCATCGAAACATTGACAATCCAGAGAAGTACTTGGACTTTTACCGCGACATTTATGGCGTCGATCCTTCACTACTCCAGCCCGAAGTGAGTCTGGAGGAGATGCAACAGCATCTGATCGACCGTCTGGATTGCCAGTCTCGGGAGGAAAAGTCATTTGTGCGGGAACATAGCGTGGATCTGTTTGTCAAGATAAATCTTACATCCTGGGATAAGGTGGAGGCGCTAAGCATTAAGCCTCTGGAACTCCTTGATCAAGGAACCGACAGCACATTCTTGACCTTGGCAAACATTTTGGCAGAGCACACGCAACCCTTGAAGGATGCCGCCGTGCTGCCCGCTATGATTTCGCGCTTAGATCGATTTAAGATCCGGGAATTGTAAGCCTTTTAGGATTCTAAAAACGAAGCGGCATTCATTTTGTACCTTTCCTAGGCAAGCTATTCTGCAATACGCCGCCGCCAATCTGCCAGTCGATGAGTACAACAAATGCGTTGTTGCAGCGCTCGACAAAAGTACATTCGTGCTCGGATTTCTGGACTGCGAGAATTACATAAAGGCTCCCCGCGATTATGTTCTACATCGGCTTTTAGAGGGAGAAACGACCACGGGCGACGCACGGTAAGGATCGCTGAAATATTCTAGTGAATTTCAATGTTATCCATGTAATTCAACAGCATTGAACGAGCCTTCGAACATAGAATGGGCCAAATAAGTGACAGTGAAGCGATGAGTCGCACTCAATTTATATCGTATGCCTCCAAGTGTAAGGAATTGGATGTCAGTAGCATTTGTGATGACTTGCTGCTCTCCAACAACGAACTGTCCAGGAAGAAGCCGAGGTATTTTGCCAACTCCAAAGAGCACAGAAGGAAAATGCGCATAGCCAAAGCCCTGATTGATTTGAGTGATCGCTGGAGATGGTCCAGTGGGTTATGGGAGGCGTTGCTCTGCCCAAGCGATCAGCTAAACATAAGCTTCATGTATGAATACCTTGTGGCTAGTATGTTGCCCGGCATTGATCCTTTACTGGAGCAACTAGACGTATTGGTCACTCTCAAGCCCAGCCAGCAAGTGTCGCTAGCGTCTGTGGTTCTTATTTACTGCCTGAACCGGTGGGAAAGTTTGGAAGAAAAGCATCTGCTTCACATTTTCTCAGCCCTTTTGCCTCTGACAATGGGAGCCCATTTCCAGACTCGCCTGCTTACCCAATTGGTTCTGCATCAACTTTCTGCCAAGTGCAATGAAGCCGGGTAAATGACTTTCAGCCAAGCCAAAACTTACACTGATTATGTGTTCCCTCAGCCTTCAACTACCGATAGCGGATGCTCTAAAAAACTCGATCGAAACTACACTGGGAGACAAGTTGCAGGAATTCCAAAATGATGCGCGACTCGTGTTGCCCGATTTGCGCAGCCACTGTTTAAGTCCATTTAGTATTTCGGATGCCATTCTCTGGATGACCAATGCACCCTTTGACGAAAACATTAACTTCATTAGTTGCGGATACGCCTTTAGGATGAAACTGAAAGCGGTGCGCGAGACATTTAAGGCAAAAAAATCGGAACAGAACCTGGAGATGGCCTCGCCGTCAGGTGCTCTGAATGGTAATGTACAGAGAAAGCTGAATCCCATTGGCGATATATATCCAGAATGTGACTTCGAGATTGCGCCCAATGTTCTCAATGATCGCGAACTGATTGTTGTGGCTTCTTTGATCGACAAACTTCCAAATTTGGGTGGTTTGGCACGAACCTGCGATGTTCTCGGTGTAAAGACGCTGATTCTGGGACTAAAATCGCAGGCGGAAAAGAGCGATTTCACCAACTTAAGGTGTCTATAATTTGCTTTATAAATATTTATTCTTCCTATTTAAATTTGATATATACCATATGTTTTCTAGCATGACCGCCGAGAAGACTTTAAACATTGTTGAAGTGAAACCCGACTCGCTGGCCGAATATCTGCTGGGAAAGCAATTAGAGGGCTATAAAATCGTTGGGGCTGAGCAAACTGCCCACAGTACCAGCTTTGCAGATTTCAAATTTCCGAAGCGGAGCATCCTCTTGTTGGGGTAAGTATAAGATTAGTCACCAAGTGAAAAACATGTATTGATTATTATAACATTGAAACAGCCACGAAAAACATGGAATTCCTGCCGACCTTATCGGGTCCTTGGACTATGCTGTGGAAATTCCCCAGTTTGGTACTGTGAGGTCGCTAAATGTACATGTCACTGGCTCACTCTTTATTTGGGAGTATTGCAAGCAGCATTTAACAAAAAACTAGTGACTTACTATTGAGGATAAATAAACACAAAGCCCGGCTTTGACTTATTTTGAAGGGTTAAATCTTCGCGGTTCCGTTCGATAACATTCAATCCCGATAACTGGTTATCGGATGTTCAATAATCAGCTGATCTACGTGGATCTAAGTGAAAAGCGAAAACAAAACAAACAGGAGCGGAGGAGGGAGAGTTGGTTAGTGGACTCGAAATGAGCTTCTCTGAAAACACCTCCGACTCGGATTGGTAAGCGAGAGTTTGGCTGAATAGTGAGGCGCAACTGATTGCCGGGGAATTGCAGGAAGGCCACCAAGGTGAAAGTGTCTCGGACCATCAGGGAATCGGTTTCCAGCTCAGCGCACAATGGGAAGCAGGACAAGCAGAAGAGGCCCGCGACGGGGAAACAGAAGTACAACCAGAAGTTCTGCGAGAAGTGGCTGAAGATATTCGAGCCGTGGCTTCGCCGGGACCCCAGCGACCCGGACAAGCCCTTCTGCCGCGCCTGCCAGTGCAGCATGGACTGCAACCGGTGCCACCTGGTGCGGCACGAGCACACCACCAAGCACAAGCGCAATCTGGAGTTCCTGGTCAGCCAGGGCGAGGGCGCCACGCGTCGGGAGGTGCGAGTGCGTCAGGAGCGAAGCAAGTACTACCGCCAGCGGAAAACTCCCAAGCAGCTGCAGCAGCCAAATGCCAAGCTGGAGCTCTCCGACCCCCTGTCCGAGGACGCACCCTCCCGCCTGGATGCTGCGCCTGTGGAGCTGGAGGAGCGAGTGCCTGTGCTCAAGCAGGAGCTGCAATTGGAGACGGCACCTGTGGCGCCCGCGTCGAGCAACACTCCCAAGCGCAGTGCCTCGGCTGCGTCCAACCAGGAGGGCCACAAGCTGCTCCTGCAGATCCATCAGGACAAAACGGAGCTGATGGAATCGTTTCGGGAGCTGATGGGCAGCCAGGCGCCACAGGCTCTTCTGCAGCCGCCCGCCAGGGATAGGAATCACGTGGACCTGTTCTTCGAGAGCGTCAGCTCCAGTGTAAAGGCCCTCTCGCCGAGGCTGATTGCGGAGGCCAAGATGCGGGTGTCGCAGGTCATCTGCGAGCTGGAGCTGCGCGGCCTCAAAGAGCCAAACACTCCCAGCGAAGATGCTGCCCCGCCTCCGCCTCCAAGCAGTTTATTCCTGCTCCGTCCGGCAGATGCGGGGGCGAGTTAGTGGCGCATTATGATCTTATTAGGATTAAGCAAACTATTGTGTATAGTCTGACAGGTGGCTTTTGACTCTGTACAACAAATTAATTATTACAAAATTATACCTATATATATTTGTTAAACTATTAAAAAACAACGATATTTCCGAAGTCAGCTTTTATTTTGAAATAATTTGTAAGGGACCATCTCTAACCGAAATGCAGCCCTGAGCCATCAGCTGTTCTTTGATTCAAAAACATCGGCGACAAGCGCGTTAATGTTTACGGGACTATTTTAACCCAGCATTCGGATGAGCAGTCAAAGTAATTTTGATCCTTCGATCGGCAGGAACCGGGAGTTGCAGGGGCAGGTCAGATTCTTTGACCCTCCCGCTTCATACCAGCTAAAAACAGTCAAAATCGAGCAGCAAGGGTTCACTGGTCGGGGATTCAGAGCAACCAAACAGGATGTAAAGGTAATTTCACGTATTTTAACGTAACTAGAGAGCTGACAAACACTTCCTCCAACACAGCCGCTGATAGGATTGCAACGATCGAAAACGATCATTAAAAGGAATCGGGCACATCACAGAAAGCCCATGCCAAGGAGCCGGGAGGAGCTGCTGCAATGCATTGGACAGGATCGAGAGGTTTTGGGGGCCTACTTTCAAAGACTGAACCAGCAGAAAGACGATGCCAATAGCAATGGCAATGGCAATGCAAGAGTTGCGGACCGCGTGGCCTCAACTTCAGCCACTACGGCCAGTCCTCAGCGGAATAGCGTGGCCTCAACTGCAGCCACTACGCCCAGTCCCCAGCGGAATAGCTACGACCTATTCTTCGAGAGCGCCTGCATCACCGTGAAGAGCCTGCCGGCAAAATTGGCAGCGGAGGCCAAGAGCCGCATCTCGCAAATCATCACCGAATTCGAGATCCGCGCCATTTCCCAGCAAGAGGAACAGCAGGCGGCGCAAATGAGGCGACAGAAAAATTTCGATGACATAGGCGGCGGCGTTGAGTACGAGTTTCATTCCTGCCCGTAAAGTAGGTCTGGTGTTTGCTGTTCAAACGATCCATAACAGTTCCACCCAGACATTCTCTTGGACCAAAATTCCCAATAACTTTTTGAGCGTTTTACATCTTAACGAAATTAAGGCGGTCCTTTGATCGCGTTTCGGCCCTAAATTTCTAGTTTCTACTTAGTTCAAGATGGAAGCAAAGCTGAAAGTATGCATTATTGGCGCAGAGGGCTGGTAGGTTGACCATCTTGGATCAACTCCAGGACGCGTATAAAGCTAAGCAACACATCTCCTTGCAGGGGCACGGCAATTGCAGCCGCCATAAGCGAAAACGTTCGCCGGGGAAATTTCCACAGCCGGGTATACATCAACGTCTTCGACGAGCACAACGGCAGCACTAGTCTTTCCCAAGCGATAAACAATGATCATGAGAATGTCAAGCACCTTCCTGGAATCAAGTTGCCCAAGAACTTGGTGAGATACACCCGCCCTTTACGATGCTTTGCATAATAGTTCCGTCCGCTCATGTGTGCAGAGCTCTAGGTTAAGCTATACTATAGTTATTTTACTTGCTAAGTATTAGAAACATAGACATGAATACTTTTAATTTTATGTGCTTTTAGCTTAGAATTCAATGGCATTTGTTACTACTTTTGATAGTTTAAATAAGCCTGTTCATTTTACTTGATATTTTTAACATGGAAATGGTATCTTCCATTCCGTATACTTGAAGATCAGAAATAAATAACATTTAATAGCTTTGACTTACTGGAGGTATCAAATGTTTTCAATAAACCCCCATTTCCAGGTCGCAGTAGATGATCTTTTGGAGGCTGCTCAGAACGCAGATGTCTTGATATTTTGCTCGCCCCAGAGCTTGGTCAGTTCCTATTGCGACATCCTGGCGGGCAACATTAAAGAATCGGCCTTTGCCGTTTCCATGGTTAAGGGACTTATAGATGACCAAGATGGCAACATGAGACTTGTGTCGGATATTATTAGCGAAGATCTGAACATTCCATGCTATTCGATGATGTGCGCGCAAAGCGCAAGGGAGTTGGCCGAGGGAAAACGGTGCGGGATCACTTTGGGATGCACCGATCCCGAACACGCCGAGCTCCTGACTGCCGCCATGCAGTCCCCAAATTGCAAGGTAACAGCCATCGAGGACATAGAAGGCGTGGAACTGTGCGGAACGCTTAGGGACATCGTTGGCCTCGGGGTGGAAATTGTGGACGGATTGCATTTGGAGGAAAATGTCCGACTGTCCACCATACTTTTGGGTTTCAATGAGATGATGCGGTTTATTCAGACCTTCTGCCCGTCCGCAAAAATATCGACGCTCAACAAGGCCCTTGCAGTGGACTATTCGATTAGCTCGAACTACGGTGGTGAGTGAAGTTCTATCTGATGCTTAGAACCAATAATTCCCAACTGATTTCTTCTCTAGCTGATAACAATGCCGCGTTTGCCAAGAGCTTTGTCCCCAAGGGGCAGACAAATCAGGAAATCGAATCGCTGGGTCCAATGTTGATCAGCGAAGTAAACAAACTCCTGGTGAATAACAACAAGCAGCATGAGTAAGTATAATGTTATTTTGTACTCTTCTTTGGTCAAAGTGTAGTAATAATTCTCTAGTATTCGTTTGAAAACAAAAGCCAATGTAATTGTCCTTCTATTTAGATTTCCCTTGTTTACTGCCGTCCATCGGATTTGCAATAACGAGGCTCCGCCAAAGGCCATGTTGAATGCTCTTCGTAATCACCCAGACTGGAGGTATTTGTTGCCTTCTTTATTGTATTTAGAGATATTACTATATTCATATCCATCAACAGTCCAACAGTTTCTGATTTGCTGAAGGCAAATACCAACGATAAGATGTCGGTGCAGGTGTTGGACGAAGTGGCGGACACCTTGCCCAAGCTGAAGACGGCTCTTGACAATATTGTGGCCCAGGGAGCCGATAAGGATTTGCTGTCAGTTGGGACCGAGGACAGGCCAACGTGGCTAAGTAAAAAAGCCTTGAGAATGGAAAATGAAAGGGTCAACGAACGGTGTCACCAGATGTCGATTCTTTCGCAGGAGGCTGCCCAGGGGCCCTCCTTTATGGGTCAGTCGGTGATCTCGGGCAGTGGGGAGTCGAGTGGGGCCAGTGACGCGACCAGTTTTGGCAAAAGCAGTTACGTGGATACTTTGGAAGGAGATGATGTGGACCTAACTCCCGACGAAAGGCCCTGGTCGAGGGAAATTAAGAGCATTGATGAAACGTTGGAACTGATGGAGAAAACTGCAGCTGATTCCCTTAAATTATTGGATTCGAAGATGGGTTATCCGAGTCTGGAAAGTTTGAAGGCTCAAGAGGATCTTATAAAGTCAATCAAGGATACGATCGATGTGCTCGATGAAAGGGATGCACCTGGAAAACCAAAACTGGATAAATCTTTGCTGGAGTTAGGTGAGGAAGCGCAGATGGAATTGGATGACGTCGCGTTCCTGAATCCCAAATCAGATTCCGATAAAGTTGACTCGCAGAAGGACAGTATTGCAGAAGAGAGGGCCAACGCTTTTAAGTTGCTGGAGAAGGAGTACCAGCAGCAGGAATCCGCTGGTTGGGGTGCATTCAAGGAGACGAAGGCCTCACACTCGCCCAATGCATATGGACAATCACAAAACTTGACCGTGTGCGCCGATAAGTCCAATGACTTTCAGCATCCAGACCATTTTAAACTGACCGAAGTAGTCCAGGAGAACAAATTCCAAGACGGAGACTATAACTACTCGCAGCTTCAAGTGCATGCAGACAGCTCCAAAAATTTCAATGACTCCTTTAGGATTCCAGGATTTTTGCAGGGGCAGAACAAAGAGACCTTTGGACAAACAAAAAATGTGGAACCCGTCATGTCCATGAAGAAAGATGATAAGAGTACTGATAATACTAGTACTGATAATAGCCAATTAGAAAGAATAAAGGCTCGGCGGGCCGATGATGTCAAGACAATTGAAATTATTGATCAAACACTAAAGTTAATGGACACAGCTACATCTCGTGCAAAAGACTCTGATCCCGCTTCTCAGGAGGAGCTCATAAAATCGATCAAGAAAACTCTCGCACTGCTCGATAGTAAAGAGATGCGGAATGACCATATTGCGGACGATAAGGCCGCGTCCCACACGATTCTTGCTGAGTCAGATGCCATCGAAATGAGCAAATCCAGAAGTGACTTAATGGATATTCCCGATAATGATCTTGAGATGCTGGAAAAAGAAGTCCAGGAGAATGACAGATTCCTCAACAAGGACCAGGGTGTCAACAAATTGCCAGCGATGCTCCAGAAGGATGAGCACTTGGTGGATGATCGCTTGGTGGATGATGGTTCACGATTACGAGTCTGTGCAGAAAAGGCACAACCTGTCGAGGCACATGATGAGCACTATGGCATTGGGGATGCTTCAAAAGCGCTCTCTGAAATTTCGGATGACGAGGAGAAATTGAATCCCTCGACAATAATGAAATTCAAAATCTCCAAGGTCGAAGACAAACTAGTGAAAAGCGACGCCAACGAATCACTCGAAAATCGCAAGTCTCAGGAAGAAATGAAACAAATGAAAGATAATCGCAAGGCAGATAAGCCCCTCCATGTGGGTCAAGTCAACGTGGAAGCCGAAGTTGCCGAGGCACTGCAGAGCAACAAGTTTTTGGACGAGGTCCTGGAGGCCACGCACAATTTAAAGACTCACCGCGATCTAGACCTCATCGAAGTGGGGTCGGATGACACGGCCAACAAGCTGGGAGACAACGATCGACGGTTTGCAAAGGGCGAACGAAAGCCACATGTCAGCCTGGAGGAGGTAAACTTGCGCTACTACAGCGAGGGCAACAACGAGTGGGGCTGGCTGCTAAACACTTCTCGGCCCGACTCGGACCAAAATCCCCATCAAACGCTGCAGAAAGAGGAAACCCTGAGCTCGGCGGACCAGGAGAAACTGGATATGTTAGACAAAAAGCTCTCTGATGCCCTAGAGAAGGATCTTCCGCCGCCAAGGGTGCAACGCAAAGATGAGAAGGTCGACCATTTGTCTGAGAGACCGGTCTTAGAGACTGAAAATTTGCGGGTAACAGCGTCCAAGGATACTCCGAATGAGGGGGATGCATTTAAGCCCGAGGTGTCGAAAAGGCGGCATCCTCCGCTGGAACCCGAAGTGCCCGTGCCCTCCGCCACCCCCGTAAACACACCGCTGGTGAAGAAGCACAGCGGCAGTGAAGGTACTCAGAACGAGCCTAGATCGGTGCCCCCGCCCTCACCAAGCACCAATCCAGGTACTTACAGCCCGGGCAAAGACATTCGCTTCGATTCGGAAGATTCACCCTACATGGAAGAGCCGGCTGGACTGGAAGACAATAAGGTAAACGTAAGGCCGCCGGGGGAATATGTCCACAAGGACACATTCGATGATCCTCCGCAGGTAACAGGCTCGTGGCGCAAGTCGGTTTTAAGGAATCCCAATTCAATGAGACGGAGGGGCCCGCCTACAAACTTGGACATAGCTGAGGAGAATATGAGGAACAGCTACAAGCGCGCGCAGGACTATGGGAAGTCACCGGCGGACCAGGCCAAGGAGGGCGACATGCCACGTCGTCGGGGGGCGCCAACGCCGACCTTCAATCCACCGTTCAATCCGCGCGTGCGTACGCCTCGGCCCCCCTTTGATGGTCGCGACCATGAGTTCCACACCCTCATCCCCACTCCGTCGAACGGTGCGGCATGCATATCAGCAATGCGCTGGCCCCTGCCCGTGGGAAATCCGAGCCCTGCCAGTTACCACGTGCAGGCCTTGCCCCCGCCGCCGCAGGACATTCCGCGCCGAATGCTGATGATGACAAAGAGTATGCCCAAGACGCAGGCTTTCTCCAAGATCCTGTGCGCCCTGCAGATTGGTCTGCTCGCCTCGTACCTGGCACGTTTCCGTAAACAGTAAAGGACCCCCCCCTGGCTCCCCACAAACTCAGATACGGTACCTGTTACTCTTATTTACAGCCCCCTTTTGAGGATACCTAAACATTTTTAAATAAAATTAAATTCCCTCGTTACAATATTGTAGCTATAGCCAGATCAGTTCCTGCACTTCTGGCAGCGGCGGCGGTGGCAGATACTGCCATTGTTGGAGTTGCTGCAACTGCTGCAGGTGTTGCTGCTGCACGGATTGGCGGCGGAAGATGGCTCGGCTCTCCTGCGGCTGCAGTGGTCGGAAGTTCTTGAGCAGGGGACGATTCCTCTGGTCCCGCAGCAGCCAGAACTTTGGCAGCTCGTGGTAGGAGATGGGCAGCACGTCGGCAAACACGTGCCACAGCACCACCGGCGAGCAGGGCGGTGTGGTCAGGGATCCGCGGTAGGTGTAGAAGTCGTCGCGGTTGAGGCCGATCAGCAGCGATTCGAGGGTCAGGCTCTCCGGCAGGGGGTAGCTGCTATTGAACTGGCCCAGGCGGAGAAGCGAACTGAACACCTCGTGGCGTCCGTTTGGATAGATCTTCGTCTGAAATGTAGCATGTATTTATAATATTGGGGTCTAGAGTTTCGAGATCTACTTACCCTGACCACCTTGAAGAGCACCGCCAGCACGGCCAGGCCATCGCTGTGCATCTGCGCCTCCTTGAAGCTGGAATATTTCATATTCCAATGGACTATGTGCATTTCCAAGTCGTAGCGTCGCCCATCCAGCATGTGCTCCGAGCCCTTGCTGCTCGGGGATCCCCAGTGAAAGTGAACTCCCTCGGCCTCGTAACAATCCAGCATGAGACCGCCCGTTATGTACGGTTTTATGCCGATCCTCTGGGTTGTGGGCACTGTGAACTCCGCTTTTTATAGGGGAAGACACGATTTTAGTAGCTGCTTCGATTCGAGGTGAAGCCGCGCAAAATGCAATACCTGTGTGGCCATTGTTCCTGATGACAGCTTGATTGACAAAGGGCTGGTCGTAGTAAATGAATTCCAGGGGCGGGATGTCAATGGGAATGGTCTTGCGACTATTGATCGCAATCGGCGATTGTTGGGCACCTCCACAGTCCGGGTATTTGAATTGCCAACTCTCGGGAGCATCGTAGTCAAAGTGGTTATCCGAGTTGAAGTCTGCAATGACACGTAACCGGGAATTGTGGATTAAGTCTGTCTTGGGTAAAACTGAGTGGTGGTTTTTCATCATCCATCATTACTTAGCCCATTGCCATAATGTCTGCACGATATTTTGCAGTTTTTTCCCAAAAACCCCTACAATTTGGCAAACCTAAGGGCTTCAGTCTAAGCGATGCATAATTGCTTAATTTCGGGCCGAGGGTCCGTCGCTCAGGGTCCGGATTATGGAAATGGAAATCTTCTTCCACTTGTGTTTACATTGTTCCATCCGACGGATCGCACACGCCGCTTATACAACAATGAATGGAGTGGAGTGGAGTGGAGTACTTCGACATCAGACGTCAAATGCGACTCCGGCTCCGACTCCGCCCCCGAAATTGACGCGCTCATTGGTTTTCATGGAGCATTTGTGGATGCAAAAAAAAAACAATTAATTATTGTTATTATTTACAAGCCACCGGGTTGTTTGCTATCCATTAGGCTACCCGCTATGCGACAGTTGGATGGTCTTGGGGTGCGACAAGCGATTTGGCGGGCTTTGATTTTGGAGATGGCTCATAAATTTCCTTATGGCCGAGAGATGCGCAACACGCGTCTCGGGTGACAAAGCCTACGACGGGGGTACACAGTTGCCTATGACAAGCAGCCCGCAGGGTAGACGGCCCGGTCAATTCTGTCTCAATATCAAGGAGATCCACTCTTGGGGCAAGATACTGATTCTTTTGGCTGCGATTCACTTGGCTGATCGGCGGCGGCGTACTCACTTCCAATGAACGGCAAAAGAAACAGAAACCGCTGATAGAACTCATCGAATGCCGGAAAGTGCATGGCTTATCCCCCGCTCTAAGCTCTGATGCACCGAAAACAAAAACCGAAAGCCGAACTCGCACTCGAACTGGAACCGCGATCTTCCGACGATCTTGGCCAAAGAAGAGATCCACGCACGTTAGTCTGCAGACTGAGCCACGGGCTGCTTTGGCCAAAACCTTTATACCATCGGGCCAAAGGGCCCCCGTCTGGGTCTTAAGCCGTACTTTGCATTGAGTTTTAGCTTTAGTTACAGAGTAACATTGTCAAACGCTCGACGAAGCAGTACGATGGTTATCGCGACTCGACGCTGCTATACCAGGTATCTCTGGGGTTTGAGCACAGTCACCTCTTAATGACATATTTTAATTGAAATTGTCGAGGGGGGCACAAAATATTCATATATTTAAGTTTACATCGCCTTGGTGTCATTTTCTCCACAGCTATAATTGCAAACACTAGCTAAAAGATCAGTCGATTTATTGCTCGTTTAATATATATTTGTGCTTCATTTATTATCCCAGTTTTACGGCCAACAATCGCTCACATTCCGCAAAGGAATTTGGTAATCTGCCAAATGTGTATCTTATCTCATTACCATAAATAAATATTATTTATTTATATTTATCTTGATCTCTGCTCATGACATCTTCTTGCGGGTTGGTCCTTGAGCAATGGTTGGGATTTGTTCGGCCTAGCTCGGCTTAGAAAGGAGAACGCTGCTGCAGGCTCTTGAAATCCAGTTTTTGAGTGCAAATCAGAGGCAGCTGCTGAAAGCGCAGCCTATCTCATTATTTCCCACACACACGGCTCGCACAATATGGAACTGAATATGGAACAAGAGGCAGTTTGTTTGCCGTTTATTTAATATGCATAATAAGCGGTACGTGACCAGCTTTCAGGTGTCGTTGCTTAAGAAATCATCTTAATATAGATATCATTAAAAGGCATGCCTCCCTACGTTTAGGGTTCTTGAGGCTTCAGTTTCGTGGCTCTGCAGACGTGTGAAATATCAACCCACAAAAAGGGTTAAAATTACATCGCGTGGCGTTTTCCCAATTTACTTTACCCCTGATTTCGTGTGCAACAAGTAATTAGTGTCTCCTCAATGCGCAATAGGCTATAAAAATCGAAAAAACGTACATATATGCGTTGCCTGGCCATAGCATAATTTTTGTCGCGGCCCCATTCGTTGGAATTCTACCCCAGTTGGCGGACATCTGAACAGTTTGCTTTTGAATCGACTTTGTGGCGCAATAACAACAAACAAATACGACAAAATTTCTGTTGATATTGATTTTCCCCCAAGTGGATCCCAAAATTGAGCGTTTAACCGGACACCAGGCGACCGGCATCAGCTGTTGGCCAGGCCAGACCACACCAGCGACACCTCAGAAACCGCAGCAGCAGCCGAAGCAGCAACAGCAGCAGCAGCAACAGCAACAGCAACAACAATCGCCAAGCAACTGCGCCGCGATAAAATTGTGTTTGCCAATAGGAATAGAGCTTAGTGCGGAGTGGAAGCCGAAAGATAAAGGAACGTGTGCGGCTGCAGCTGCATCAGATACAATACAGCTTGAAGGAGAGAGACGCCGAGATAGCGAGGCAGCAAGGCAGCAAGGCAGCGAGTGCCGCAAACAGGAAGAGACCTTGCCGCTCAAGTTCCGGCCATGTTCAAGTTTCTGAAAAGCAAACTGTAACGTATTTAACGCAACACCCAACAAAAACCACGAAAGATACAAACCAGAGATACAAAGATACACTCGTGTAGCGCAAACTCGCCAAAAACCAAACAAAAAAAAAAACACCAATAGAACCGACAAAGCCAAACGCGAAATTACTACGTTTCTACGCCAAACAATAGCAACAGCAATGCGCGAAATCCAGGCGTAAGTATGAGCGGGCGTGTGCGCGTTGTTTACGTCTAGGAAGTATCTCGGAGTGCGAGTATCTGCCGCAATCTGGCCGATATTCAAGCATGTGGCGAGGTTCCTCGCTGGGTCTAACACTCTTGGAGCCTAGGACCGCCGAAGGGGGGGAAGGTGGAATGTAAGGAGGGGCACATTAGGCGCGGACACGACTTCCATCGCGGAGAGTCTGAGAACCAGAATGAGATTCAGATTAAGAGTTGAGAATGAGATTGAGATTCGAAATGAGAATGTGCCGCTGCGACAGAGACTGAGAATGAGGCGAGCAAAACACAAAACGCAAAGTATCTGTGTGAATGAGCCGTGGACGTGTGTGTCTGTGTGTGTGTGTTGTCGGTGAGTGTGTGATTATGCTGCCGTCTGGACATCAGATAATGCGAATTATATTTTGTTTTGTCTCGTCATGTTGCCTGGCCGGCTGGCTGGCTGCCTGGCTGGCTGGCTGTCTCGGCAGCTAGCGCGCGTTTTCGCCGCGCTTGTATCGTATCCGATAGATACACTCCGTCGTACACTAGCCGAAAATATGTGCGGAATGTGCGGGGCGGAGCGGGGCTGCCGCTGTTGTTGTTGTTATTGTTGCGACGCAGAGTTCTGGCCTGGCCTGGCCTGACCAGGCCTCTGGACCGCGGCTTAATCGCATCCGGACGGTGGCGAGGTGAGCACCGCCGCACGTTTGAAACTTCGTCGGGCGCGCCCCAGTTATCCGCTACCGTTATCTGCGCCACCCAACATTCGAAGCTAGCCATGAGGTACCTAGATAGCCCCTGCCTCCCACATCCCAGACAAGCTCCCGCACGGTCACTTCCCCTCGCACTCCGGCGGCTAATCTGTCCCGGTCCAAGCTAAGCTGGGCAGTAAAAGCTACTACTACTGTATCCACTGAACAAGCAACTGCAGCCAGATTAGGCGAAAAACGCCACTGGTTATATGGAAACAATAAAGTGATGGCGATAAAAATGTGCAAAACAATTGAGTGGCAAAATAAAAATCATCTGTTCCGCGGAAACTCAAATTCCGGCTAGACAACCAAGTGTTTCTAAGTCACCCTAAGATTGTCCTTTGTGTTCTGAAGAAATTGTGTGTTCTGAAGAAATAATTTTTCATAATAACTTTGTAGGAAAAATATGGATGAAGGTTACCACATTTATTAATGGTAAAAAAAAGAAAATTAATAAAAAATAAACATCTCCTTTGTCAGGTGTGGGGTTCGAACCCACGCTCTCTTTCGAGAACCAGAGCTTAAATCTGGCGCCTTAGACCGCTCGGCCAACCTGACGTGTTGCTAGGACTCGGAAATAAATCGAGTTTTTACAGGCAACTGATTACGTAATGTGTTTCAAGGTCCTTTAGTAAACCCCTTCACCCAGCCAATCCCTAACATACCTAACCACCAGCGAAAGGAATTATCTTGCGATTTAATAAGTTTTTGTCCTTTTCAGCTCCCAGTACATGCCAAAATTGAATCGTTTAGTTATTTTGCGCCATGGAGAGAGTGATTTCAACATTGGCAACCGATTCTGCGGCTGGCACGATGCCCCCCTGAGTGAAATCGGTAAGCCCCAAGTGGATGGATGGATGGCTAAAAGCATTTCCCAGACTAACCACACAAATAATCCTTGCAGGCGTTCGAGAAGCCCTTACGGTGGCCGTGCCGGCTATCCTGCAATCGAAGCTGGAATTCGACAAGGTGTACACCTCGGTGCTGAGCCGATCCCGCCAGACCGCCGACCTCATCCTGGGCAACATAAACTGCGCCTACGTGCCCGTCACGGAGGAGTGGCGCCTGTCCGAGCGCCACTATGGCAACCTCACCGGCGAGCAGAAGCGCAAGGTGGCCGACAGGTACGGCGAGAAGCAGGTGATGCAGTGGCGCAGGGCCTACGATGTGGCGCCGCCGCCGATCGAGGAGGAGAACCAATACTACTACAATATCGTCAGCAATCCCATCTTCGATGATGTGCCGCCAGGTGAGTTCCCGAGCACGGAATCGATGCACATGTGCGTGGACAGGGTCAGGCCGATTTGGAAGGAGGTCAATAAGGAGGTCCTCGGTGGCAATCGGGTGCTCATGGTTGTCCACGGTACCGTGGCCCGTGCCCTTATCCAGTTAATCGAAGGTGGGTCCCCACAACAACTCTCCCCTGAGGGTGGCACTTAACTCATTAGTATTTCCTTCGTGCAGAGCTCTCCAACGAAGCCATTGAAAAGATTAATATCGCCAATTGCGTGCCCCGAGTCTACGAATTTGATCTTAAGTCCGGCAAGCTGATTGGCGGTGGCATCAACCTCGGTAATCCCGACTACATCAAGCGCAAGGTGGCCCAGGTGGCTGCCATCGGAGATTGATCCACAAACGAATGTTATTTTGGACTTACTATAAGTTATATACTCCGAAACTGTGTCTTTGCTGGATGAAGTCTGATGTTTGAATTTTAAGCATACACTATACACTATACATTATACATTATACATTTAATTTATTCTATAACTCATCAAATATTTTGGGCCAAAAATATACACTTTATACCAGAAAACAATCCCTGAGCGGGAAGCCGCATCCTTGGCGGGAAGTACTATATTCTGTAACTTTATTGGGTATTCGATATTGCCTAAATAGTTTTCCATTAATTCAATCATCGGGTTACGATCTAGTAAATGCAGTGTAATACTTTCAGTTGGTGCCACAGCCGATTGCCGGTGCTGGGCACTCAGTAGTAGCTCGGTTCGTTGTAGAGCGGACTCAGGTTGTTGGGCAGGATGTAGATGTCCTCGGGACGGCCGTTGAAAACGAACGGACGCTTCAGCGAGGTCAGCTTGGAGTCGTGTTGCGGAGCCGGCAGCGAGGAGAGGCCAAAGCTTTGGGTGGAACCTCCATAGCCGCCCATCGACGGGGGCGAGGACATGGGTCTGAAGGGGTTACTGGGAGTGGGTGGCCTCAGGCCGTAACCCCCGCCTCCCAGGCCCGGTGCCATGGAGCCCAATCCCTCGGCCGGGGACCCATTGACCTGGTAGATGCCCGAGGGCTTTCCGTTCGCNCTGGGCACTCAGTAGTAGCTCGGTTCGTTGTAGAGCGGACTCAGGTTGTTGGGCAGGATGTAGATGTCCTCGGGACGGCCGTTGAAAACGAACGGACGCTTCAGCGAGGTCAGCTTGGAGTCGTGTTGCGGAGCCGGCAGCGAGGAGAGGCCAAAGCTTTGGGTGGAACCTCCATAGCCGCCCATAGACGGGGGCGAGGACATGGGTCTGAAGGGGTTACTGGGAGTGGGTGGCCTCAGGCCGTAACCCCCGCCTCCCAGGCCCGGTGCCATCGAACCCAATCCCTCGGCCGGGGACCCATTGACCTGGTAGATGCCCGAGGGCTTTCCGTTCGCCAGAAAGTTCACCGGCAGATTGAAGACGGAGCCGAAGGCCGAGAACGAGGGCATCGGCTGGTAGGTGAGCAGGGGCGAGAATCCTCCGCCAAACGGAGACGTCGGCATGTTCGGAACAAACATGTACGGCGTGGGTGGCAGCCGGACGTAGTATATGGGCGAGTTGCGGGCAGGGGAGGAGGCCGGGTGACTGGGCGGTGGTCGCCTTCCCCCGGCTGCCCTCGACATCACCACATCCTCCAGGTCGTTGGCGGATCCGCCCGGAAATGCGGGGTAGAACATGTCGGGGGCCAGGTAGAGGGGAAAAGGTATCAGCACAGGCTGCGCATATCCGATAAAGGGCAGCATCTTGGGCATGGGCTCGTAGGGATTCGCCGGCATCCCCTGAGCAGCGGCATACGGACTCCAAGGATAATTGGAAGACGAGGGCAGTCGGGACTCCTGCTTCGGTTCCGACAGCAGCTGGTAGGGATCCTGCTCGTCCTCCTCCTCAACCTTCAGCTCCTGTTCCTGCACGGTGTCCTGGTGTCCATAGTGTTGCTGTTCCGGCTGAAGTCTTGCCTGCTGTCCCGGCTGCTGGGCCTGCACAGACTGCGGCTGCTTTTGTTGGCCCTGCTTCTTCACCAGCTGGCCAAGATTGGCGCCCGCAGACTCCACGAAAAGCTGTTCCAGCAGCAACACGCCCAGGAGAACGCTCCACATGTGGCCGGCCATCTCTGTTGGTAGCTGTAAATGCATCATGGAGCTGGTGAGTTAAATCTGGAGCTGATCTGCAGGCGACCCCGATTTGCATGCCTCCGTCCAGTTTCTCACACTCCAATTGCGCAACGAGGCGGGGTTTCCCGCTCGGAGTGGGCAATGTGTAAACAACGGAAAAATGTGGATTTCCACGGCTGACTAAGATCGGGGTGGCAAACGTGCAATTTGCTCACAAAGCTCACAAAGTAGATGCAACAAATTCAAGTAAGATACTCGTAAAATGCCTAATAGAAATTGTATCGAAGACACCTTCACATTATCAAACAATTTACGAGTATTATTTTAAAAAAACCTCACATTATATTCTGTATTCACTAAATAATGGATCGTTTTGTTGCTTTCACTAAGTTACAGCATTTCGGGGCATATTAAATTATAATCCCTTGGATATTACTTGATAACTAAATTCAAAGAACTGCTGGATTTCCTTGCCCTAATGTCACTCTTTTTAGGAAGTTTTTCGCACCAAACTTACCCTGGTTTTTTAAGCGGTGATCTTCGGTTAAAAGGCTAAAGAGGCGATGTCCTTTTTGGGATGCCAAGGTGAGAAAGGGCCCACCGATCGTCGGAGGTGTTCAACTGGAAGTGCGATCGCGGCCAGAATCCGCGCTTTTTATATGGACAGCATCTTCTGCGCCGGCGTCGACGCAGAAGTTAACATCGCTGCTCATGGCGCTGCGCATGCGCAGAAGTCAAGTGTTCTGGGCTCTGGCCATTGCCTGGTTTGTTGGTTTGTTCTGTTTGCATTGCCCACAGAGCTGTTCACAGCGATCCCCGGGCCATGATTTTGAGGTTCTGTGGCAAGTGATAAATCGGCTAATTGCTGGCGGCTTAAACGCCAGCTTAATTAGCCTTTGCCGCAGCCGTAGCCTTTGAGTTGGCCACGAATGTGAATAGCCCGACCCCGGAAAGCCGCAGCTGCAAGTGGCAATATCACATTGTCGGCATGCACATGCAATTGCTGCATTTTGCTGGCGCAAAGAAATCGCGAGCAATGTTGATTACCTTCGGGAGCGGGGAACAAAAACAGGCAGCATAACAAGCGCCCTGCGAGCAACGCCCGCGATTATGCATTTTAATTTTTATGACAGGGCGAAAATCACTCCCAGTCAGAGCTGGAGCTGGAGCTGGAGCTGGAGCTGAGCTTGAGTTGCGAGTTGGAGATCGGAGATGGGCTCATTAGTCAAAGATATCCGCCCGGCTATCGCTGGCCGAGCACTTGTTCTGTTCCTGTTGGCCCAAAGATCTCCATTTCACCCTCTTTTCCCAGTTGCATAATTGGGCATAATTGTGTGCGATTGCATCGGCGAGATGCATACCTACATATTTAGTGAGTGTATCTTTATTGTCCCGGCACCGGCTCCGGCACCAGCACCGGCACCGCAACCGACACCGGCAGCGGCGATTAGGTAATGCCAGTCAAAGGCACCATCAGCTTGGATCTAACATGGCCAGCAGCTCCCGAGAACTGATCTGCCAAGCTCCCCGACAGCCGAGCTGCATCTGTCAAAGGGGCCCATAATTATGCTGATATTCCGGAATCTAGACGATCAGATAAACCACTGGGCCCCGGCTGGCGGGCATTATTAATACTCTAATATGAATAATTTGTTTATTTGTCAAAGCCAGCGGCGATGGCGCCGGCGTTGAGATTAGAGCAATAATAAATTACGCAGCTAATTAAGCCCCGGTTGCAACTGCAACTGCCGCTGCCGCAGCAACTGCTGCTGCAGCAGGAGCTGCAGAAGTGGCATCAGCAACTTTGGCGACATCCACGCAGATGCAAAAGATACAGATACATGCCGCAGATTGCGGCTGCTGCAGGAACAAGCGGCGACGACAATAATGAACGGTTCGTGTGGCATGTGTTTGCTGCCCCAAACCAAGCCCAACTTGGCCAAGCCCCAACCATGCCACATAATTAGCCTTGGAATGTCCTTGTGCACGTGACTTGCCCCGCGCGAGGAGTCGCCCTGGTGTGGGGCTAAATATAAAACGCGCGTGCCTGCGGATCATCAAACTTGGCCACTTTCCTAACGAAGCCACGTTAGGTGACGATGTAGCCGCTGCACAGTGGCAAAATACTGCTCTGCCAAGATGCAAGTTTTCAAATAAGCAACTCAAATAATGTCAAGAGGTTTTAGATGGAATAATTGCAATAAATTGCTCTAAATCTGGGTAATTACATCCCAATTATAACTTTGGTTTGCTGATCAATAGAGGAGGAATTCTTAGGAATAATAGTTCTATAGAAGGATCTAAAACTGCACCCTTTTGTAACTCATACTTGACACTTTTCGCTCTGTGTAGGATCGGTGGTGCTATCGTAGTATCGGCATTCGGAACGTAAACAACTAACAGCTATCAGGCTACAAGGGTTCATTAACACCAACTGACAGCCTGGACACAAACATGGCCCAAACAAAATGATGCTGCTGCTGTTGTGCCGCCGCCTCTGATGGCAATTGCCATTTAAAAGGCCTCAGCTCCCTGGCATTCGCACTCGTATTTGTATTCGCAGTCGTATTAAATCATCAGAGTTTAGCTACCGATCGACACACTCGCTTGCGCATGGCCCATCTAAAGTAAACCACTTTTGTTTTTTACCCCGAAAGAGAGATATAAAAAGAAATCGAAGCCAGAAGCTAGAAGCCAGTAGCAAGTATCTGGAAGCCTGAGGAGATCGCCAAAGAACTGGGTCACAAGCGGCACGACCGACGGCCGAGCATCCGAATTATTGAAAACCCCTCCAGACGGACTGGACAAACAAATTATTTGCCAAAAATCAATAAGATAAGAAGGCGCGCTGTTTGACTGGAAAGCATAGTACCCTGTAATGCCAGGCAGTCTTAAAAAAAATACAAAAAATAATCTGTTTTTTATCCCTAAAATTCACCTAAGGCATCGCCCCCGCACGTGCCACATTCGGCTACTTTCTTTAACCGCAAAATAAATAAACAATAAAGGCAAACACTTTGCAAAAAGCTTACCTATTTTATTTGTTTGCTCCCCTTCCATTGGCACAAATTATTAAGCAAACAAATGAGAGTGTGCAAAATTAAATGTGCTCGTACTTCCGGCAATCGAACATAGACGAAGCAATGATTTGTTGATTGATTTGTTGGAATTTTGGTATAAATCTTATCAATTTGGTGCTTCAAGTTTGATTGACAGTTGCGGGTTCCGTGATAAGAAGCTGACTTTCAGTTCAATTTATTGGAAATTGGGTTTTAATCGCGGCTGGATTCAAGGGACGAGGTGGCCGAGAGGTTAAGGCGTTGGACTGCTAATCCAATGTGCTCTGCACGCGTGGGTTCGAATCCCATCCTCGTCGGAAAATACTATTTTGACGAATTTCTTATTAGAATGTTTAAAATTGACAGCAGGAACCTTATTTCACCCACATTTGTGTAATTTTAGAAATTAAAATACTTTTTAGCCCAAAAAAATATTTAAAATAAATATAATTTATAAAGTATATTTANGTGCAGAGCACATTGGATTAGCAGTCCAACGCCTTAACCACTCGGCCACCTCGTCCAGTGATGCGGGTAGGTCCAAGAGAGCACTAGTTGTGAGGGTTGCCACAAACACATTGTTATCGACGGCAAGCAGTGCAAACAGGCAATAGAACGTTGTAGTTGCAAGAAGTTAACGTTTGCTTATGACTTTCCTAAGGCTCTAAAATAAATAAATATTTATTTATTGGGGAGTATTGCTCTGGCAGAGTTAAGTTTATGGTTATTTATCGTTTATTCAATATATTGAACTGGAACAATTCAGATCAGTTTTGGCAAGAACTAGTGAACTGCTTGCAGAAAGTGAAAGCGCGGCAAGAATTGAGCAAGTGGCAGGCAAGGCCGCGTACGACGAGGTGGCCGAGAGGTTAAGGCGTTGGACTGCTAATCCAATGTGCTCTGCACGCGTGGGTTCGAATCCCATCCTCGTCGAGTTATTTTTTTTTACTATTACACTCCCTCCCCTAGTTTAGTTTTTATCATATTTCCTTGAGAGCGAATTTAGTTCTTGTGCTACCGTAAGCCGAAAATAAACTTTTAGAGGCACAAAACCCATTAAGGCCGACACAATGCTCTGCAGAGCGAGATGCTAATCGCTTTTCGATTGAAATTAAAGTTTTACGGCCTCGACAATAATGACCATTCTTCCAGTGGTAAAAACGCAATGAAAATAGATACATTGATAACGGCTTAAGTGTTGTGGATGCTCCGGCCTTGTGGGATCGGGTGATTCTGTCCGCATGATAAGCCGCGCCGTGTGGAGGATGCTGTCGGGGCTGGGATGAGTTCCCCAGAACCGAGAACGGAGAACTGAGAACCGCGAGAGGGGTTTATTGACACCGAACCCGGCCAGAAGTCGGCCCAAAGTGTGCCCCTTGCGAGGCGTTTAATGGCTCGCCGGTCTCATCGCTCAAGGTCGGCTGCTTGGGCTCGACCCTGAGACGAAATGGAATTCGCAAGAGCCCGACTAAAGATGGCAAATATTCACAATACCCACAGCCCACAGTCCCCACTCACGAAATTAAATTCCAATTGAAATAATAGTTCGCTTTTGCTGAGCCGAAACAATCTAAGCGGCCGGGTAATTAACGTCGATTCCAGTGATTTCTTTCTTCGTCCGCTGGCCGGCTAATTAATGCACTTAACGCAATTACAATACACACAATAAACACATCGCCGTGTGTTTCATATTATATTTTCCATTCGGTTGGGGGATTTCATCTGCTTTTCCTTTTTACTGTCCAACGGCCAACTGGTTTTCAATTACGAAAAACATACTTCTCGATCGTTAATGATCGAATCGCCAAGGAAACTCGGCGAAAAGCCAAAGAATTTTTGCACCATTTGACGGACGGGCGGCGACGTGTTAAAATCTTCGCAGCCACTGAAAAAGGCCATAAAGCCATCGTTAACGCTGTATATATCTTATATATCTAACTATCTATCTACGGCTTGCTCTGATTGTCGGCCTTTGGGAAAGTTTTTTCGGGTCGACTTTATGAGGGGCATAAATCTTTTTTTTGGATACCCAAAGGCTGGTGTAGGAGGTGTTAAATCTCACGAAAATTCCATATATTTGTGTAAGATTTCTTTCGAGATTAAACGGAAAACCATGCCTATATTTCGCAAAGTATTTGCAGTCCTAATTTAAACCGAAACCACTCTTTGTTGCATTGAAAGCCCGGGGTTTCCCCGCCACTTCTTGGACTCCCTCATTTTTATTTACCTGATGATGTACTCACTCACCGACTCGAGAGCTCTTTCGCCAAAGCACTCGAGCCCCTGGTTATGACTCAATAGATGGTCTTGACCGGCAATCCATGGCCAATTGGCAGCCAATCGCCCCCGTTCGACGGAGGCCAAGCTCCAGTGGCCATCGCGACGCCCATTTTAACCTACTCCCTGCCCGGGGGACTTTCACAAATCCCGCGAAAAAATCGCTAAACGTTTTGGAACGGATGAGCAAATATTGAATGTTGCGGCCGACAATCGCAGCCCGGCAGCCCGGCAGCCGGGCAGGCTGGCAGCCTGGTCTTTTCCTTTCGTTACATTTTTCTTTTTGTGTGCTCCGCAAATATTTGACTTTCGATGAAAGTGCGCAGACGTGCAAGCAGCCTGACCCCCATTCGACGTGGGCCAGAGTATAGTATCTCCCAGTATAGTATCTCCGAAATGGGTAATCTGCATTGTTGGCATTGCGTTGCATAAGCCGAATGCAGGCGAAATTGATTCGATTTGATGCCCCCACGACAACAAACCACCGCCAAGTGATAAAACGAAGTAAACACAAAGATCACCACCAAGGCAGCAGTGAGTCAGTTTTTATGGGCCGCACGCGGGTTTAACGAACTTGCGAATTTATCGACAATAAAAGATTCGCTATAATTGGCCCATATATAATCGTTTGCGATTTAAGCCGACTGATTAGTCCCCCTCCCCCCCTCTTGGCTGTGACGTAGTGCTGCCGGTGGGTGTTCCCGCCATTCATCTAAATGAATCTCCCCAGTGCTGTGTGTCTTTATAAGCGGCTAATTAAAACGTTGCCAATGTAAATGAAGCCTAAGAGACCGACCCCTCTGGTGGCCCCTCTTGTGTATGCATGCCATCTTCCACTTACTCCGGCAGACGGCGTGCTGGCGAATGCTTTTAAATTCAGTAGCCCAAACACGCGAGCGCCACCAGCAACATCAGAGCCAACAGTGTGTGCCTGTCATTCTGATCCCGTACCCGTACCCGTACCCAGTCCAAGATTTAAGCCGAAGCTCGCAGCCCAGACCAAGAAGCAAGGCCCAGACCCCAAAGATTCCGTCGAGCCGAGAGACTGGGACTGTTGATGACTTTTGAGAGGATGGCAAACGAGACTGGGCGGATAATTTGGGAGGTACACGGCAGCAAAATGAAGAGTGTCTGGTAATATGTTTCAGACAAAAATTAGGCAGTCTTGGAACTCTTTAAGCGGAAACCCTAAGCCTTTATTTCAAGGTAGATCGGCTTGAAATTTAATTAAGATTCTCTTCAGGTTGCGCTGACTAATTGACCGAATTTGCACATAGTTTGTTTAAACAAGGATCGTTTTTAACCATTTTTCTTTATTTATTTAAGGGCTAAGCTTACACATTAAACAGTTATCAATACAGTGCAAGTGAGATATCAAATTTAAATCTTTTCTCTACAATCTTTTTAATTTCACCAGCTCAAATACAAATGTGTAAAAGTGAAAACCTCTTTTTTGGCAGTGCAGACACAGCTGTCTGCCTGCTGTCCCGTGCCCCAGCTATCTAGCCGTATTGCTTCCGTCAGCATTAAACATATTACTCTTAATAATGCCTAAAACTCGGTTCACACACGGCGGGTCTCGGAATGAGACAGATACTGCCACACAGATATGTTATGCTCGCATGGATAGAGATGCACGGAGGCAACACCTTGCAGATGCACAGATGCACAGATGCACTGCGAAGCGCCCGGCGTTTGCCGCTTGTTCGTGATTTGTGTTGTCTAATCGTTAACAATTACTGATCCGCTCCGGCTGCTCGTTGTTCTTGCCGTTTTGCGGCTGATGCGTGCGGAGCGATCTGTGAGAACGTGCATCTGGCAGATACGAGTAGTACAAGTTGCCATTTGGCGCATGCGAGAGCTTACGCACTTCAACACACACTTTGGGGGCCTAATTGCCAACAGTTCTGCTGCTGCCACGGCTAATTAATATTTAAAGTGTTTCGCAGCCGAGACAGAAGTTGGCTGGCCCAGAGCACTTACTCGTACAGGTAGCCAGATAGGCAAAGTACGAGTACTATTTAGTTTCAAGTATTTGCGGTTATGTCATTTGCTTAGTTTTGTCTATTTTCGGGGCCCAAGACGCGTCGTCTGGGGCCTGGAGTTGGTGAAAGATACTTGGCCGGGCCCTGGGAAAGTTGTGGTGTGGAGTGGAAATGCTTTTATATAACCCCAGATTGTTAGTTGCTTTTACTTGTTTTAATTAACCGCTCGTAAAACTGTGCCGGGAAGTGATTTAATTGAGGCACGTTTGCCTACATTTCGCCATAAATTATGACAATTTGGGAAGATTTACGGCGGCGCTTTCTGGTCCATTGGGTCACCTCCGCCCAGCATCGCTTTCAATCGCCTGGAATCATGGCAGCGAAAACTCCTAATCACAGCGTCAACAGCTCACGCAAAGGTGTTTAGGAAAGTGCCTGCAAACACCATTCCGATTAAATTATGATGAGGGCACAACCCAGGATCCCTTGCAGCACCACACGCACTATCCCGACCAGGGAGTGCCGCCTGCCTGGTGGCCTGTCAATAAACCCCTTCGGAGGGGGACGAACCGAAGCACAGTCCACGCCGCAACGATGGCTTCGTGTTACCGCCAGCGGCTTTTGTTGTCGTAGGCTCATTTGTAACTAATTTGTGCACCACATCGAAAAGACAAAGGAGCCCCAGACCCTAGACCTCATTTCGAGTTGGGCCCTTAACCCACTGCTTAAAATTGTATGGATATCAAGAGGAATACAAACTCGGCCCCTTGCTACAGCAGATTTATCGATTGAAACTTGAATTATCCCTCGAATTCGAAGAGCTGCAGTTTTAAAACTAAAAGAAACGATTGATTTACTTTAATGATGAAGGAGACTACTATATATAGATTTATTCAGTAGCTGGCATGCACATGAGCATACTATATCTTGCAAGGTGTTAAGAAAGGCTGGCGCATCGCCCCGTCGAGGTGTAATCCAATCGAAAGCTGACTGACTGGTCAAGTGGTGTTGGATTTCCGGCGTTCTGCCGTTCTCCTAGTATCCCCAGGCCTGGTCCCGGCTCGTCGAGAAACGGCAGCTGATGAATTTGTTAAGCAAATGGCAAAAGGGGAGCAGGTTGGCAAATCCCACAAAGTGCAATTGCCAACTGTAACAGTAAGTGGACAAACAATAAACTGGCTAATTTATGGCCCCGCTCATCATCGTCCAAAGATCCGAAGATCAGGGGGGTACTACGTGTGGCAGTCAACCAGTTGCAGTTGCTGTTGCTGTTGCAGTTGCAGCAACGGGCGGCATCGGCTTGGTTTCGGACCTCACACAACAATAAATCCGACGCCGGCAGGCGAACGCTCGCACCTCTTCCAGTTGCCGCTGATGACGAAAGCACCAACAGAAGCCGCAGCAGCGGTGGCAGCGGCGGCAGCAGCGCGACTGCGCCGCCGGCCGACTGATTTTTGATTTAAGAAGAAAAAGAGAAAAAAACAAATTACAAACAGTCCGCAGATCTCATTTATTTGCCGCACGCCGAGGCGTTCACAACGTTCAAACGTCGCGCTCAGGCAACAAAAATCCGAAGCGTCGGCAAAGCAGTGCGAGAAGAATTCATAAGCAAACGCGAAACGGTTCCTCAAGTGGAAAATTCAAATGTATAGTAAAAAAAAAACAAGCAACTAATAATAAACGCGGCAGAACGTGCGCCTGTCATTACGCATAAATTAAACTCCATTATTGATTGAAGTAAACAAAGAAAACACTAAGCAATCGTCTTCGATTGAAGGACACTTGGGCCATAAATTTACGAATACAATTAGCGAAGAGATTGCACAATCATCAAATCCAACCGGCAGCAGCAAGTTACAGCCATTTAAAGTGAGTGCGATTAGAAAAATGCTGATTTTCCATTTGCAAATGTTTAGTCATTTGCATTTGACGGCCGGCGGACGTTGCTGTTTATTAATAAGCATTTAATTGCTGCCCGTCCGCATCGAGTTCGTTGCCTAAGTCTTTCGTCTTTCACCCGGCCACATGTATGATTAATCACATCCGAAGCTAGGCCTCACTTAAGACCCCAAAAAACGACCTTGGCAATGATGCTAAAATAAGTGCGAATTAAAACAGCCCAAGATAATTGAAGCCAGCGAGTGGACAGATTAAGATTTTTTAGTTCCCTGCTCCGCGAACTGTGTGTGCGAGTAGAGTCATTAGGCGCGTTTCGAGAGCCATCAAATCAATTAAATTGTAATAAGCCTGTAAGCGACAGTGCGTGTGGTGTTCACTAAAAACCTTATTCACATTTCGCGTTTTGTTTCATTATCACTGCGATCGCAGGGCTCATATATCATCCTGAAGAACAAAGCAAATGCCAAATCTTCGCAATTTTTCTAAGACAAATTCGTTGGGTTTTAACCCAAATGACTTAATGGCATTATTTCTTATCGGAATTTTCATTAACTCTTTGGGATATTTTTATATTTTACCTCACAGAAACCCTCATAATTAAACTCGTTAAAATAATGGTAGGTGATGAAAACATTAAATTACAATCAGATAGGTTTAGCCGCTCCTAAATTTGTCCAAAACTTGGGATGTATTGGCGATATTTTTTTACGGATTTTGGACTAACTTCTTGGGATATTCTAAATCTCGTACTTCACTGAAACTCAGATAATTAAACTCGTTAAAATAATTGTAGGTGATGAAAACATTAAATTACAATCAGATAGGTTTAGCCGCTCCTAAAATTATCCAAATCTTGGCATAAATTGGCAATAACTTCATAGGATATTTAAAATCTTGTACTTCACTGAAACCTTGACGAAAACTTTGGTATAGCTTTATTTATTTTCCTGATAAAAAGGAAGGTAAGAAGGATTAGACTACAACCGTTTTGTTAACGAATCTGGTGAAGGGTTCTTGAACTTTTCCGAGTTGTGTGTGAGTTTTGGGAACTTGCGTATTTGAAAACACGGGATTAAACATAAGGAGGGCGCCATCATACAGACTGCTTGGGGGGGAATTCTGCCAGACACCGACAATCCGTGTAGACAAATGTCTATATCGGAACAAAAAATTCACAAAATTCCAGATGATCAACTGATTTGCATATGGGACAACCTGTTGAGGCGGGGGCCGCACTCGGTCCGCCCCTAGTTAGCCCCGAAAATCGTGTCGAGACGCTTGTTCTCCGGTGTCTGGATGGGTTTTTGGGTCTTCGATTTTTCGGCTGTGGCGGCCGGGCGATGTGGCGATCAATTTGTTTTTACTGGCTCATTAATCACCGAAGCGTTGAAGCCTGCGCCGCCAGATGGCGCTGGACGCGCTCATTAGCGTAATTGCTCTGCCGGCGACGCAGTCTGCGCAGTCGGCTCCGCTTTGATTGGCGTGCATTAAATGCTTTCATTTAAATCGAATCGAAACGAAAAAATTATCCCAATCTGGCAGATCTGGCATGAGAACGTGTGCGCTGGCTGGCTAGCTAGTGAGTGAGTGGGGAACGTGAGAAACTTTACAATGTAAAGGCGAAACATTTTGCGCTTTGATGCGCACAGACAATTTATTTGTTATTAAATTATTCGGCTTTGGCATGTGACTTGCAGAAAATCGCACTGGTTTTTGCTATTATTATTATTGCTGCTATTAATGCGATCCATCGAGTTGGCCACTTCGGCTGCCACCCCATCGATCAAAGCCTTGAACAATCGCCACTCCCGTCGAGTGCGTGGTGGGTGTGGATGTGGATGTGGCTTTGGGTGTGGGTGGTGGGCACTCAACACTTTCGTTGCCTATCTCTCACCTTGACACCCGCCTGCCTCTCACAAAATCATTGTTTTTTGCTACTGCAATCCATTGAAATAACTTCCATTTGACACACCATTCCAATGTGATTCCAAGCATGTTTTTCCACACCCAACCTTCATATTTCGACAGAACCTTTCAACTACTAGACTTGTCATAGTTCTCGGCAACAATTAAGAAAGAACACCATTGGTTTTCACAACAAATATAAGATATTCAGTAGCAAATTAAATATTCAAATTGCAAATGAAAGATTTCAAGGCCAAGATAATATGCAAAGCTGAGGAGTCTATTAGTTCCTAACAAATTTGCTTAGATTAGGTCTCTGCCATAAGTCATCCGGCTATGTTTATGTTACAGGAATATCTCTATATTTTTTCTTAATAATAATTCGAAACTAACTTAATATACTTCAACTACTTTGCTTCTAGTATGTCGCCCCTGCTGCCCTTGGCGACTCTACTTGTCCTGACCCACTTGGTCTCAGCTCGACCATATTCCTATGGTCCGCGGGCGGAGCTGTCCCCCACCCGGCTGCCCAACCGGATTGTGGTGCAGTCGCCGTCGCTGGAAAATGTTTACATGGACTACGTGGTCACCTCGAAGCCTCTGAACCTGCGCAAATACAACAAGAACGGCAGTAAGACGAAAAAAACGAAAAAGGATTCGAAAATCTATTACATACCCGTACCCCCACTGCCCTTCCGCCATATACCCGGCATTGGTTTGGACTACCAGCCCATGAAGATCAATCCCATACTGCCGGAGCAGCAGGAGCTTCCGGCCAAGGCGACGACAGTCCGTCCAACGACATCCCGGCCTAAGTTGGACCACCGGACGACTCCGGGTCCCAGCAAGGTGTTCCGGGTGCAGCACCACAAGGACTACTACTTCAACGGTCGTCCTTACCGGTTGCAGGTGGCCCGTGCCGATGCAAAGTCCGGACTGACGGCTGCGAACCTAAAGTCCAAGTTTTATTATAACAAAAACATTATTTATTGATACCTATACGATAAGTTAGCAAAAACAAGAAAACAAATTACAAATAAAAAAAAAAAGTAGAAACGCTGTAGTCGAGGTTTAATGCAAACAAAAAGAATTTTGTCACTAGGTATTATTTTGTCCAAGTTATGGGTGTTTCTCTATAGAAACATGCCGCACACTTCTCATCCGCAATGTTTATCCATTACTCCCCACACTCATCACTCTGGTATTTCGGACTTACCTGGTCAAAGTCTGGGCATTTTCTTCCTTATTGCTGAAGGAAAGTCCTAAGGCACGGCAATCTCCTTGGCCGTGTCTTTTTTTAAGCAGTAAATTGCCCCGACGCACTGCTTCAGTTCCGATGGTACAGCAGATTCTTGCGAGACTTGCAACGAAGGTGACCGATCCATGCGAATCACTTGCAGCGAAATGATGATACAGTTTCTTGCATGACTTCTAGCGAAGGTGAAAGCCAAAGGGGACAATGATCCTCCATTGTCCAATATATCTTTGGCGGGGGGAGTGGGCGGATCCGATGCTGGAGATGCGCTTCCGTCAAGGAAAAGGCGATCAGGTCAATGTCTGGCGAGGGGAACTAAAGGTGGGAAATTAGAGGGCGGAAAGTAGAGGGAGGAAACTACTACGGGGGAGGGGGGGAAACTAG
>JAJJHQ010008452.1:3183027-3239691 GCA_021223825.1 Drosophila ironensis | reverse complement strand
TGCCCCTCCCTGTAGCCCCCCTCCCTATAGTCCCCCTCCCTGTAGTCCCCCTCCCTATAGTCCCCCTCCCTGTAGTCATCCTCCCTGTAGTCCCCCGCGTAGTCCCGCTCTGTAGTTTCCCCCTATAGTTTCCCCTCGCCAGTCGTCGACCAGAGCGCCTATTTCCTGGACGCGAGCGCATCTCCAGCATCGGATCCGCCCACGCTTCCCGCCAACGATCTGGAAGTCATCCAAGGAAATCGTCCATCTGGCCTAAAGCTGTGCATCCAACCGATATCCTGGCCTCATCTCCCTGCTTTGGGGAATCGACTTTCACCTTAACTGGAACTCATCCAAGAAACAGTTGCATCATCTTGCCAGTTGCATCATCAGAAGCAGTGCACCCAGGCGATCCGCTATATCAAAGAGATGCTCAACTCTATGCAGTAGATGTGTGTTTGCAATTGGAACACGGAGGCGAATGAGATCGACCAGAAACAAGAAGAGTCCCACGCTACAATTTAAAGTGATCCCATCATTTTCTTCAGCTAAGACTCACCTTCGCTGCAAGTCTCGCAAGGACCATCAGAACTGAGGCAGTGTGTCGAGCCGATTTACTGCTTCAAAAAACCATGGACAAGGAGATTGCTGTGCCTCAGGACCAGCCTTCAGCAATGAGGATGAAAAGGCCCAGACTATAACCAGGTAGTCCGGAGTACAGTTCGTGGTTATTTGATGAGTTTGGGTATGGATAAACATTGCGGATGAGAAGTGCGAGGCGTGTTTGTACTGTGAAGCGTAACCGGCTGATTTTTGCATCACAGAAAGATATTGTACCTTAAGGTGTTTTGTTCGAAATTCGGTAAACCAGATGGACCCCGCCCAGGGAGAAAATGGCAAAAAAACAAAACCTATCAAGCGGATCGCATTTCCTTTGAACCGAACTGACAAAACCCCCGGAATTGGGTCAAAATCGAGCAAAAGAAATGACGCGAGGGGGCCCATTAGCTTTGATGATATTTGTATGGATCATGATATAATAGTTAACCATCACTATTAAGCCGCAGCTTCCGCTACGGTGGCTCCGCCGGCAGCCAGCTACTCGAAATCATCTTCACGTGCGGCCCGGCCATCTTTCCAATCCATTTAGTAAAAGTAATTACTGTCACCGTTGTCTATTCGCATGCTAAATGCCTCGAAGTTGTGCAACCGATAATGCAAAATAATAAGGCGATGAAATGCGACGAACTGGGCAGATGCCGAATTTGGGCCAATTAGAAAATAGAAAATTGCGATGGGTTTGCATATTCGAAATGGAGTCGGACTTGGATGAGCTCATTAGATGATGTCGAGCTTTCACTTGTGGAAATTCGGCGCGAGTGCGTGAGAAATCCAAGCCACAGTAGATATTGTCTAACTGGCATTTCCAAACTCGATTTGAACATTTTAATTTGTGCAAAATAACTCGGAAGAATAAATATTTGCAGAACAATTCTTTTGTGTCGCTTCCCTCAGCAATTATCAGATAATAAAGCTTAGCTTTTACTTACCAGCGCTTTGTTATTAGCAGATCACACAGCATTTGTCGGAAATTGGTGGCTAAACGTGTGAAGTTTTGCCCTGCCAGGGCTTCACTGCTTTCCCCCATCCCCAAGGGAATAAAGGCCAAGACGGCTTTTTGGCCTACATGGCGGTTGCCACAACAGGGCGCCTAGCAGCGGCCGCAGGGTTATTGAACAAATTTGTGGCCCCATCGTATCCCACCCATGGCCCGCTTATCGAACTACTCGAATACCCCAGCAGGCAGTTGGGAGCTTCAAAGTTTATTTTTTGAATAGCCAACAGTTTGAATACTCGTTCACAGAAAAAAACACTTTCTGTGTAGCAAGATGAGCGGCGAGTACCCGTCGACCTTTGTGACGAATGCGCAGCTGAATGTGGACCCCAGCGAGCAGCCGCGAAAGCCGCCCAGCTGCCCGCCGCCCATGGATTCCCGGAGCACGGACACGGGGACCCAGCTCTCGGAATGCTTCGCGGAGATGGAGAACGTGACCGTGAAGTTCCGGGTCTCAGAAGCGGATATTGTGGCCCAAGTGTATCCGAACTGCTTGATTTTGTCCGAGATCAAGCAGGACATGGCCCGCAAGTTCGAGGTGGAGCCATCTCTGTTGGTGCTCCGCCAGAAGGGTCGCGTGCTCTGCGACACATTGCCATTGCACTCCACGGACCTAAACGAATTCGGTATCCACGAATTCCAGTTGGAGCTGCTGGAACCAAGACGCAGGGACAGCGATGCGCCGCAGCCCAAACTGGATTTGGATGTATACTTCGAGTGAGTAAGCCTCTCCGATGGACTTGAAATCAATTACCAAACTTGCATCCTGCATTCGGCAGTAAACACCGCCTGGCGGACTTTATCACGGTCGAAATCTCCGGCAAAGATACCCAGAATGGCGAACCCAAAACCGTGGTGGTGGAGATCGAAAATGCGGCGATCGTGAAGCCCTTCTTGTGCGGGTACCGTGACAAGAACAGCGGAAAGGAGTACCTCGATGCCTTCACCCAAACGGGGCCCTATTTTGATAAGATGAAGTTCAGGAAGTACAAAACGAGGGACACACAAACCTGGGAGCAAAAGGAGAAGACTCTGGTGGGCAGCACATAAAATGCAGCACATAAAATGGTTCGGTTCTAATTCGGTTGTTAATGTCCTTCAGAACACCGCGCATGAACAATCCGTGCAATGCTTCCTAGATGACAGGAATATTTTATATGTTTCCGCGGGCCCTGAGTTCACCATTGTTCCCGGAAAGTATCAGACTTTTGCCCAAAAGGAGCGAGCGGAGCGCAAGCTGGAAAAGATTCTGCTTATCCAGCGCAACTGGCGGCGATGGATCCTGTGGAAGTACATCAAACTGCGAGCCAAAGAGTATCGGTGAGCATGGGCTAAACTCTTGAGTTATTGAATATGGAAATATTGTATTTAAATCAGTCGTTTGGTGGCCAATCGTGAAGACGAAGACAAGCGCTATGAAAAGTGCGTTGAAAAGCGCGTGGAGCGGCATCGGGCCCTCAAGCAATTTCCGCGCTCCAAGGACGACTTTGACTTACTATTCGCTGAGGTTGGGCGCTGGAAGAAGGCGGAACTAAAACGGATAACCAAAAACTATGAAGGTCCTGCCCGCATTGCCGAGATTACCATCCTGCTGGACAAGGAGATCCAGCTGTTAAATGGAGTGGAGCGTCAGCGCACCCTGGTCTTCAAGTCCATGGAGGATTTCCGCCACGAACAATTGCTGAAGGAGATGGGCAAGCCGATCGAGTGGATTGGCTACAAGGACTGCAAGGTCCATATGGACTTGCTGAGCACCCAACGAGTGCGATTCCTCACCGAGATCTACAAGGACTTGAAAAAACCACGCAACAAAGAAAGTCGCCTAGAACTTCTTCGCCATGTCATGATGGTGATTTCCGAAGAACCTTGTTTTCCCAAATATCCCGAGCTCTTCGAATTGTTCGATCGCGAGAAGAACCTTATGATCTACGCAAAGTCCTCTGATGTGGAAATATTGCGCAAGCGTCAGAACATACTTTTCTTTGAGCTCATCAAGTTTGTGAAGGGGGAGCCAAAGCAGCGTAAGGAAATTTTAAAAATCTAAAGCTTCGAGCCATTTCAAAGATCTAATCCTCCTCAGGTACTCCCTCGCGCATGTGCATCGTGTGCAAAAAGGTAAAGACCTTTGCAGAGTTTGCCATTCGCACACGTCAGAGCCATGTGGACACTTGCAAGCACTGCTATTACCTTATGGTGGGTTAATATTCTCAAAAAAAAAAAAAAACATTATTATTCTATTCTAAAAAAAACTTACAATTAGCTCACGGCCTCGGAGACCTCTGTGTACACATCCATCCTGCGGTGCGTCCACCGCGATGAACGAAAGCGCAAGTGCACCACCTCCTTTGCCTTTGTAATGCAGGCGGACGATGTGCGCTTCATCATTGACAAAATCTGGCACGGACACTCGGCCCTCAGCAAGTCTGAGAATCTCGGGGAACTAAGGTGAGCCACCTGGAAAATTAGGATATATTAGGGCTTACAAATTCCAACTACCGCAGATTGCCACGCTGGATTAAGAGTGATGATTGGGCTCCTTGGAATTGCATTTGCCTGACCGAGCGGGAGACGCGAGATCACTACAAGATCGATGACATCGAGAAGGTGTACGATCCCAAGTTTGTTCTCCATGTCGGCAATCTACACAAGTTGGCCCGCAGTCTCTTCCACACGCTGGCCGCCGTGGCCATCGAATTCCAGGAGACTGGACAGTGGTGGAAGGTGGGCATGAACCATCAGCGCAGCAGCGACCTAAATGCCAAATAAGGGCTATTTTACGGTCATCAAATTACTCCAATGCAACTATAAGTCTTTTGTTTAGCATGTAATAATTCATCGCCTAAGTTTATCTTTACAAAATTTAAACAATTCAAATCATGATCAAACATTACAAGGAAAATTATATAAACTAGAACAGCAATTATTTGCTACTTGTTTCGATCGCCTTGAACTTCGCCTCCAAATACTGAACGCGCTTCAGTAGCTTGTCACTGGTGCTGAACTCATTGTAGGGCACGGGGATAACATTGTAGCCGCTCTTCTCGAGCAGATCGAACGTCAGATTCGTAACGCCGCTGGCACTGCGATGCGTTCCGTGGCAAATGTCATGGAAGTCGATCACCATCAGCGCAACCCTAACATAAGAGATTTTGCATTAATAAAGCGAGCAATCGATCACTGCTGATATGTCACCTAATGGCTTTGGGGTTCTCCTTGTCCAGAGGCAGGGGGTTTCGGTTGCCATCAAACTGACAAAGTGCATCTGCAGCAAATATTTATACAATTCATATGCTAGCTTCGAAGAGGAGGGCGCTCTTACCTATGAGGAAACCCATTTTGGTGTCCACCGCTGTCTGCACGTGATTGCTGGAGGGAAGCAGACTTTTGAGGGCATCCAACATGCCATTGACGAGCACCTGCTTCGACTTGGGATGCGCCATGAGCACCTGGAAGGCGGGACTGTCGGCGGACAGCAGCGGTCCTTTGTAATCTGTGGCCAAAAGCTGGGCATAGCTGTTGAGGTTGAGTAGCCTCATTTTGGAGGTGGCTGTGACGCCCGCCTTGTCCTTTGATAACTTCTCGAGGAATTCGGGACTACAAGAATCGAATTTAAGTGTAAAATAGGAGAGATCCAATGAGGTACACACCCCAGAACCGAAGCTAAGTGGCTGTGCTCCACCAGCCCCAACATCGTGAGAGACCACACGTAGCTAAGCCACTCGGATTGCTTGGTAAAGTCCTCGCGTACAATGGATTTCACCAGCTTGCTGCTCACATCTCCGAGCTGGGAACTTTTGAAGTTCAGCAAGGCGGAGGTGAGGAAATAGGCGCTGAGATCCTGAGGCCGGCAGATTTCGCTGTTCTTCACCAGCCATTGCGTCAGCGATTCCAAGATGTCTAAGCAAAAATTGCAGATGTTTAATCACAAATGATGGTCATCAGATGAAAGCGATACTAACCCAGATCCCGGTATCGCAAAATGCCCAGACTGGTGAGAATGGAGCCCACAACGGCCGACTTCTCCACGTTCTTTGGCAGTGCCGCTTGCACATCCGCACACACCTTGGCGCCCAGCACCGAGTCCTGGAAGTTAAGCGTGGACATGGCGTACAGGACGTCCGCTGACTGCTTCAGATCCAACGGTTCCGAGGAGCTGCTGATGTTGAAGGCCAGGGAACGCAGCAGGGGGGTGCTGCGTCGCTTCCTCTGCGCCAGCGTGCTCATCACCTTGACCATCTGGGGCAGACTGATGCTGGCTATCAGCTTGGCGGCCTCATCGTCGCCGGCCACGCCCAGCACAGTGTTCAGATCGTCCGTGCGGAAGCCGGATATCCGCTTGGCGGCTCCGTCCACGGGAGATTTGCTACCATTTGTTGCACCAGCCGCTCCGTTCTTGGGCACAGTCCGTCCAAGCATGCGGCAGATGCGCAGGAACCTTGTGTCGTTCTCGAACTCCGAGATCTTCACCCGGTCGATGGTGCTCCACTCGGCCAGAATGGAGACAATCCGCAGGGCATGCTTGCGGGAGAAGGCCGTATTGTTCTCCGTTATGGCCAGAAGCCCATTGACCGTCTTGGCATTGATAATGCGCTCGTCTATGTTGCTGGAGGCGGCTCCCCGCTTGTCATCTTTGTCGTTCTTTAACGACTCAAAGGCAGCTGCCACCATTTGACCTGCCATCAGAGGGGATTCCAATATTAACTGGTTAGGTATAGAAGGGCATTCCTACGCACCCCTGGGCTTTTTGGCCGCCTCAGAAGCCGGTGTGCGGGCAGGCTCCACTGGTTGCTCTGCCGGTGCATCTGCCGGCAGGCTGCTGCCCGTGGCCAGGGCCCGGAGGGGAGTTCCGTAGGCGGCCCGGCGGTACAGCTGCTGGAGCGCTGTCATGCTGCCCGCGAATCGTTGCAGTCCCAACATTTTCGGTCGGTCACTCCTCCACGCTGCAAGAACACCACACAGAGAAGTTTACATAACCTTTTTGTTTACATTTTTCGCGGCTCCCGGGCAGCCGTTCGAGGGTGTCTCGGGGCAGGGCCTCGGGTGGCCAGCGTGGTGGTTAATACTGCTGGAGAAATCACTCGGGTTTCATTTAGAAATTGCCGAAAATCGAGCTAAACTTTCCTATTAGACGAGAATTCACAGATGACGGCACTGATGGCAGCTGATGCTAGTGTTGGCCAACGCGCGCTCTGGCTTCGCTTGGCGCCCTGCAACACTGCAGGCCCCACACCCACCGACGCTTGCCAACACTGCGGGAACGACAGCTCACCAAAAAAATTGCTGCTGTGATTTTGTTTTACAATTTTGGTTTAAATTTTTACATTTTTATTTGGCGGAGAGCACGCGCCGAGTGCAGTGGTTAACGGTGTCAGCAAAGTGCGCAATTTCCATGCTAAAGTGCAGCAGTTCGGCAGCGTGCGAGCCAAAACAAAACAGAGCGAGCGACAAACGAGTTTCGAGTTTTTGACGCGATTGTGTGAGGAAAAATAGCGCATAGCTTTCGATTGCCCCAAAATGGTTGATAAATTCATAAGCATGTGGAAAGTGCGCGAATTGGCGGACAAAGTGTAAGTTATCGCCCGTCCCAATTAACTAATAATGATAATGATAGCCCAGCAGAGACAAGCGTTATTTTTTTTTTTTTGGGGGGGGAATGACTGAGTGGGGATGTGGATGTAGAGAGACTCCCACGCCCCGAAACTTCGGCCCCCGCCCCCGGGGAAGTGGCATGTAGGTGCTAAAATCTGGCCTAATCCTTGATTGTTCATGTCCGGGGCGGGGGGATGCACTGTCTTTGCTTGGGTAGCTGGATTGTGGTCGCTTTTGTTGCTGCTTTCAAGGTTGTTCGCAATTCCGAACGGGCTCACTCACACCCCGAGATTCCGATACATGAATGCGATATGTGTACACCCGAGGGAGCGCGAATAGTTGCACTCCACAGTTGCATTACTCATCGCGGAACATGAAACCGAATTTCTGTTTGACTTATTTGGAAAAAATAAGTCGGAGGAAACCGGGAATGATGGCTATTTATGCCAACGCACCTGTCTAAATAAATTCGTGACAAAATGCCTACAGCTGTGCTAGCGCTGACACTTCCAGGCAATAGGCTTTCCAGTGAAACTGCTGTTTCTGCTCAGCCATCGAATTATTAATTACGGCCACCAGGCCCCCCACTCCCCCTCTCACCATCTCTCACCCGAACTTGTGGTTTTCCGATACCTGTCAGCAGAGTGAGCTGCACTGCCTTGATGGCTAATCGGATAAAGCGAAGTTCGTGTAAGGCACACAGAGACGAGACTTTCCTGGTCTGCTTATCGGTAACAAAATGTTGATAACACACCAGAAACGGGCATCACGTTTCGAATGCCCACTTGCTGGCGCGTTCGCTTGTTATACCCGGTTCCTACAAATATCCGGGGTATATTGAATTCGTACGAATGTATGTAACGGGGAGAGGGAAGGTTTCCCTAAGTCAGTATAACCTTCTAGATCTTGTAGACTATAATAGATAGAGAAAAACTAATCGCATATTCAGAATTCTGTCATACCAGTTAAGTTTAAGTTTGTTTTTAAAATCGGCTACCACCTACCGCTCCCGAGCAAACCGCGAAATTCTGTGGTGTTCACAGTTTTGAGTCTAGAGGCACTAAATTTGGATAGTACATTGGTAGAGCCAATATCTATCTGTGTTGCCGAAATCAGCCGGTTACGCCCACTTCCGTCCGAGAAAATGACAAAAATGTGTTGCGCTTCTCCTTAGGAACATGCCGCGCACTTCTCATCCGCAATGATTATCCATAAACCGGGTACTTATAGTCGAGACACTCGCCCATAATCTTTCTTACTGGTTTCCTTATCTAAACAATGTAAAGCTGACCGTCATACATCGCACATTATGTACGAAATGCTCAGCATGACATTAGATCGGTCAATGAAATCATTTGAAAATGTAAATATAAACAGACATTACCCAACAAGTGTGTCAATTAAACAGGTTTATGCCCAGGTTATAGCTAGAAGGTTGCGAAGATGTTAAGCTCGGGCGCGTAACAACTTTTTACGAGCCTGCTAATTGGGGGGATTGGGGGAGCGTGATTTGTTTGTCCGGCTGGCAATTGAAACCCCAAACGCTAACTTTGCAGCACCAATGTTGTGATGAACTACACGGAGACGGAGGGCAAGGTGCGGGAGGCCACCAACGACGATCCCTGGGGGCCCACGGGGCCGCTCATGCAGGAGCTGGCCTACGCCACCTTCTCCTACGAAACATTCCCGGAGGTCATGTCGATGCTGTGGAAGCGCATGCTGCAGGACAACAAGACCAACTGGCGGCGCACCTACAAGGTAAGCCCCCGCCTAATATTTGCTTTCTTTTCCTTTATAACCGCTTGGGGCACTTGCAGAGCCTGCTCCTGCTGAACTATCTGGTGCGGAACGGCTCGGAGCGGGTGGTGACCTCCTCCCGGGAGCACATCTACGATCTGCGCTCGCTGGAGAACTACTCGTTCACCGACGAGGGCGGCAAGGATCAGGGTATTAACGTTAGGCATAAGGTACGAGAGCTTATAGACTTCATTCAGGACGACGATCGTCTGCGCGAGGAGCGCAAGAAGGCGAAGAAGAACAAGGACAAGTACATCGGCATGAGCAGCGATGCCATGGGCATGCGCAGCGGCGGCTACAGCGGCTATAGTGGCGGTGGAGGCGGCGGCAGCGGTGGCGGCTACAACGACGGCGGCTACAACGATCGCTCCAGTCGCGGCGACAATTGGTGTAAGTAAAGGCGGAAAGGCTATCAACTGATACGGAATAATGATGTCTCCTCTTGCCTGCAGACTCCGACAAGAGCGCCGCAGATCGGTATGAGGACGATGATACTCACTACGACGGCGAGCGCGAGGGATCCGACAGCGACTCCCCTAGTCCAAGGTTTGCAGAGCTTGCATCTATGCTTACTTATGATTAATTGTACTCCCTTTGTAGGCGCAACTATCGCTACAACGATCGTGCCAGTCCCGCCGAGGCGGCCACCGAGGCCAAGCCCTCCAGCCTGAACATGAACATCCGCTCGAAGGCTGTCAGCTCGCCGGTGTCCAAGCAGCCCACTTCGGGCGCCTCCAAGCCGGCGCCTTCCCAGAAGAAGATCGATCTTGGGGCGGCTGCAAGCTTTGGCAAGCCAGCGCCCGGCGGAGCGGCTGGCATTCACTCGCCCACGCACCGCGACACACCCGCCAGCGTGGACCTGATGGGCGGCGGCTCGCCCGCTTCTTCCGCAAAGGCCAACAACAATACGCAAAGCAATAGCAACGATCTGCTGGATGATCTGTTCAAGACCTGCTCGCCCACGCCGCAGAAACAGTCGGAGAAGACGCTCAATAGCGCCGCCGTGATCGTGGACGACGATGACGACTTCAATCCGCGTGCCGGCGATGCTGGCCAGCAAGATTTCGGTGATTTTGCCTCGGCCTTTGGCGGCTCGGGCGCCGGAGCGGCGAGCAGTGAACCCCCGTCGGCGGGTCTCGTCGCGGCCAGCAACGACGAGTTTGCCGACTTTACAGCATTCCAGGGATCCACGACAACCAGCTCCGGGCTGGATGGCAACCTCTTGGCGACGGCCACCCCGGCCAACGACTCCTTCGACTTGTTCAACGCCGCCCCGCCGGCGGCAGCGACGGCGACGGGAGCCACCACGGCCACAGATCTCCTGGCGGGCCTGGGCGATCTGTCCATCCACCAAAGCATGCCCATGGGTAAGTTGCCGTTCCGTTTCAGTTAACCCAACAGACATAGCTTTAGGTCATTAGGTTATAGGCCTAGGATAATAGAATATCTAGTGTTTAGAGTACCTAATTGTTTCGGCTTGCGACTGAGGATGTATTTAGGAATCGCTGCATGAAGGCGCGCCTCCCGAGCTTGACTAGAGCCACTAATCTCTACCTCGAGCTCCCACTGTCCACACACAGAAAACACACCCAGACCACCCACATTCTCCCACACATAAACGGCAACATATTCCAATCGGACGCACTCGTTCTCTTCTCGTTCTCTCTCGCAGCAGGAGTGGAGGAGCAGGTGGCATCCGTTGATGCTTCTTCGCAGCCTTCGGCACCGCCACCGCCGCCGGAATCCGTGCGCCTGGCCTTGGCCCAAGCGCAGTCGAAGTTGCGCAGCCTGGAGAAGGTGCAGAGCGCCGCCTCTGCCGTCCAGGTGGCAGGGATTTTGAAGGAACTGCGGGAATCGAATGCCCTGCCCGGCTTCTCAACTCCGGAGCAGTTGGTGGGTTTGGATGCGCAAGCATGCGACTGGAGTTCGCTGGCCAACGAGGATTTCGCAGCTCTGCTGAGCCAGTTGATGGAACTCTTCAGCCAGGATTGGCCCGAAGCCACGCAGGACACGGAAGTGCTGAACCTCTTCAAACTGGATCACAGCTTCGATTATATCTTGGTGACGTTTGAGGCACTCCAAGGGAGATTGGATCAGCTGCCAGCCACCATAAGCACTTTTCTGGGACACTTGCTGCAGGACGAATGCTTGATTCCGGTCGCCTTGCTGCACATTTCCCGCCAGCGGGGCAGCCTCATGAAGCGCTTCTCGCGGACGATTAAACTGATACCGGAGAGGCAGCTGGAGGAGCTGGATGCGCAGGTGAAGGCCTTCTTGCAACTGCTCGTCGCACTGCCCGCCCAAGTGGCCAATCGTCTGGGCCGCAAGCTGCCCGAGATGTTCGCTCCTGTTCCCTATCAGCAGCTCCTTCTCCGCCAGTGGCTGAAATCCCTTCACTTTGTGCTGCAGTGTGAAAATGGCGAGGAGTACTTCGATTTGTCCCCATATGCCTGGTTGTTCTCCCAGGTGGTCAACCTGTTTTTCGACGCTCCCACATTGCAGAGTCTGCTGCGAGTGCTCAAGGATTATGCCGTAGCTCCCGGAGGCCGAAAGGTTGTGCAAGCAATCCTCAACCAATTGGATCCCGCTGCCTGTTTTAAGGTAGCGCAGGCGGCTCTATCGGCGGAGTTGAATCTCTACGTTTTGCTGGGGCCCGGAGCCTTGGAGGCCCCGCACTGGAAGCACTGCCTGCTCCAGAAGCTGCCACTGCAGCGCACGCCGGTGGAGAATAAGCAGTTGAAAACCCTGGCTGGATTCCTGAATGCCAGTGCTCCGGCTCAGCTGCAGGTGCTGTTCAATCAGCTGCTGGGAATCTGGTCGAAGCGCATTTCCCTGCAGAAACTCGGCAAGCAGGAGCACTTGGCCATATCCAAGCTGCTGGTAATCGGGGGCAAGTGCCTCTGCCGTGGCCTGGAAGTTGACTTGGAGAGCAAGCGGCAGCTGCACGACGGACTGAGCCACCATCTCCAATCACCCGATGTGCTGCAGCGTTATGTGGGCATGAAAACCGTAGAGCTTATATTCAACTTTATGGCTTTGCCGGATACAAAAGAAAAGGATCGCTTGCGGTTTGATTACTCGACATTGAAGGAAACCCCAGACTGGCACGTCTTTGAGGAGTTCGATGACCTGGCAGGGTTCGAGGCGCCCACTAAGATGGAATTAAACGAGAAACCGAGTGAGGAGCACCGAAGGCAGCTTGAACTGCACCTGCAGGAGTTCATGAGCAGCTCTAAGATTGAGGAAGTTGCATCCAAAACTGAAAAAAAACGAGAGGGGCCCAAAAAAGAGAGTGTGAAGATGCAACTGGACTCGGATGACGATGAGCCGCTGGACGAAGACGACGATGATTTGAGGCCCTACGACCTGTCCAACGATATAAGCAGCACGCTCGAGCAGCGTCCCAAGTTCCTGCTGGACTTGCTGCAGCTTCTACGCACCAAGGTGGCGGACTATCAGGTCTTCGAGGGTGCCCTGGGCACGGCGGAGCAGCTAATCCGAGGCCAACTAGCCAGGCACGACACTCAATTGGCTTTGGACCTCCTGCAGCTGTTCCTCACCCTGGAGATGCAGTTCTATTTCGAGCAATTTGAGCGCACGCGCTTCAAGTGTTGTGTGGCCATTTGTGTCGCGCATCCCGGTCCCTGTGCCGAGTACTTGAGCCGCCAGTTCCACACGGACAACTCCTGCTATGCGGCCAACGTTCGCATCCTGATTCTCCAAGTGCTGGCTGCGACGGCTAAAGAGGTGTCGGGAGACAACGAGCAGAGGGAGGGCGAATCCCTCGACATAGTGCCAACGGCTGCCAAGCAACCGCGCAAGTTTGAACTTCGGCAGGATGAGGAGAATCCAGCAACACGCTTGGCGGCCGCCCAGCGCATTATTCGGGAGCGTTTGCGGGCCAAGACGAAGCGCTATTTCAGCAAACCCAAGACAGGCGATCGAGTGGAGCGGGCCAATCCTTTCCATCCGGTGGCCGGTACCTTCTTCTTCACTCTGGTCCGCGGACAGCGCACGCGACAGATGCTGTTCGTGAAGTACGAGGACATTGCCCACGACATCGATACCCAGCTGCTGGTGAATCTGCTGCACACGCTGTCGGTGTTCGTCATGTGCTCCCAAAACTGTCCCCTGCTGCCGGCGATGACGCGCGAGATCTTCGACCTGTGCGCCTTCGTGAGGTTCAACGCGGAGGCGCGCGTCCGTGCGGCCACTCTGCAGCTGATCGGCATCGCGTTGGTCACCACGCCGGCCCCTGTGCTGGCCCAGCATTTCGCGGAATCCCTGAACGAGCTGCAGCGCTGGCTGGGAGAGTTTGTGCGATCGCCCTTGGTGGGCGGTGAGTCGTCGGAGGAGTGCCGGGATCTGGCCCAGAACATCCTCGACACGTGCTACAAACTCTTCGACTCGGCCGCCATGGAGCAGGCTGCCTAAATTAACAAAAACTTAAGATTAGTAGGGGTCGAATGATCACATCTCGTAGTTTTAAGAATTGTACCCACTGTACAGCACACGCCACAAAACACAAAACACAGTGTCCTTAAATATTTCCCCCGATATTTATAATCCATTTGAATAGAGTTTAAAGTTGATGGAATTACCATGTTTATATATTTTGAAGCCCGCCAAAGCATTGTATTGCAGGTACATACATATATACTGATTTATTTCATTTCAACTACTTTCTTCCGTTCGTTTGTTTTTCTCCTACTGCATATTTGTATTGCAACCACACCACTCACATCGGATCTAATTTTGTTACTCAAATATATAAATACGTAATTACGATCAATTGAAAAGCATTTCTCAATATTCCGGGCGTTGTGCCGCCGCCGCAGCCGCGGAGCCATTAGGTAAACCAACAAACCCTACAACGCAACCGCCACTGAAATATATAGAAGCATACTTCAACCTGTTTGTTTGCGAACTCTATTGTATTTGCACTTGACAACCTGATTTGCTACGCCTCAGTTGCTCGGCTTTCGGTAGAGATCACTAACCACATAGTAAATACTTAGTATTGTATTGCATTTGCCATTCTATCCAAGCCACACTTAACAAATCCAGCTTTTTATCAACGACAAACAATAACCGATAAAGATACTTAAACGTGTATTTCAACCGCTGTTCTTTCTTCCAGACAATATGCTGCCGCCTGTCAGCAACAACCTTCTCCAGCCAATGTCTGTCACCAACAATAACAACATAAACAATAATAATAATACAAATGGAACTGCAACCACCGCGGCGAGTGCACAGCCCACCAATGTGGGGGCGACCTGGTCGGGCAACCTGAAGGCCGGCAACCTAAACATCGACCTGGACAACCTGTTGATGAGCAAGTCCGGCAAGTCGGGGGCCCCGGCGCCCTCGATGAATGCCCTGAAGACCCAGAGCCCGGCGAAGAATCCGCTGAATGTGCAGACCTCCGGGGGATTTGGAGGACTCTCGCCGATGACCAGTCCGAATCCGAATCTGTTTGGAGCCCCACAAAACATTCCACAAAACCAAGGAGCATTTGCCAATTTTGGAGCATTTCCGCAGCAACAGCAGCCGCAGCAGCACAGCAACAACAATAACGGCTCGTCGGCATTCGATTTGTTTCAATGATATTGTTTAGCTTAATTACTTCCACCCCACCCCACGTATCCGTATCCGTATTCCCTAATCCGTACTACTTCCCGAAGATTTCCACTCGCACATTCACATTTCCGCGATCGCCAAACCTGTGTCAGCACTTTATGAATTACGTTATCCCCCTTCCGAGGTTGCTGTACAAAGTTAGCGAGGCGTGCAATTTATTGCTAGATTTTTGGCGCCGTTGTCCGATCTTTTATTTCCCGGACTTTACCAACCACCACCCATGCATATGAACTCCACATCCGTCCTGAATGTCCACTCGAAGCTAAAAGGAAACGCAATACTACATACATTGAGTAATAATGATTAATGGTTGTACTGAACGGATGTTTGTTAGCACAACGCGCGGACGGACAGTTGAGCGATCCATCAATGAAATTGTTAAACAAAATACTACAAATAATGAAATCAAACAATTTTAGCAATAGTTAACGTTACGATGTGTCTGTATATAAAAAAATTGTATGTGAAAAAAATATGAAATATAAAACAATTGAAACCAATAATTGCCAGCGCTTTTAAAACTCAAAAGATGCACTCAGAATATATCCTAGGACTGTGTGTTTATTGAATTTTAAGAGGTATCTGTTGGGATAAATGACTACAAATTGGAAGCTACAATTGCGAGCGCCTTTATAATTTAAAATATAAATTCGAATTCGGATATTTGGGATAATATTGAAGTTAAAAAGTCATGCCCTTTTAGAACTCAAAAGATACTTTCGGAAAAAAATCCCAAGTATGTACTATGGGTAAATTTATAGAATTTAAAGAGGTAACCATTGGGATATAAGAATTCAAATTGAAACCAATAATTAAGACCGATTTTTGAAATCAAGAGATAAACTTCGGATTAAATTTTTTAAGATAATATTTAAGTTAAAGATGGTTTCGTTGGTCTACAAGAATTCAAATTAGAACCAATAACTGTAAGCACTTTTAGAACTCAAACGATGCACTACGAAATTACCCTAAGTATGTGCGAATGTTGAATTTAAGGAGGTATCCATTGGGATTAAATCATACAAATTGGAAACAACAATTGTAAGCCCCTTTATAAGTTAAGAGATAAGTCCGAAATCGGATTTTTGGGATAATATTGAAGGTAAAGGTGCATTTCTTGGTCTAAAAGAACTCAAATTCAAAACAATAATTGCGAGCCTCGTTACAATTGAAAATACACTTTCAGTTTGTTGGGAAAATACCCTAAGTAGTTGTATTTATTGAATTTGAAGAGGTATCCGTTGGGATAAAAGAAGAATAGAAATTAAAAGGTAAAACAATATTGGGGGAACTTAAAACTAGACTGAATGTGGGCTGGGAAGGCACAATTACGCCTCCACGGCTTCCTTGTTTTTGTTCTTCTTTTTCTTCTTCTTTTTGGGCTCCCCATCGGCGTTTCCATTGCCATTCTCCTCCTCGGCGGCTGCTCCGTTTCCATTGCTGGCGCCGTTCGCTTCGGTCTCGTCCTCTGCCGCCCGCTTCTTCTTCTTTTTCTTCTTGTCCGGCTGGGCGACGGCTCCGGCAGCGGTTTCCAGGCCCACCGCCTCGATGGCCTCCTTCATGACCTCGATGTTCTTGCGCGGCACATCGCCCGACTCGTAGAACTTGAGTCGGTCCTCCACCTGCTGCTTGAGCGACTCGCCGAACACACTGGTGGGCTGCTCGAGGAAGCAATCGATACGCGAGGCAATCGAGCACTTGTTGGCTAGGAACCGGGAAATGCGACCCTTGTTCTTCAGGCCGGCACGACCGATGAACGACGAGTGGTAGATCAGGCCGTACTTGGGCGTGTTGGAGCGGGTCTTCAGGGCGCGGAAGAGTGCCTTCTCGGCTCCCAGAATCTGGACCGTGGACGCCGGATACTTGGCCAGATTGGTCAGACTGCCGGCGTGCGAAATGAGGCGAGCGCCGACCTGGTCGCCGATCAGGGACTGCAGATTCGGCGCCACCAAGTTCATCTTGTTGTGCAAGTAGGTGGACAGCTTCTTGCGGTACTCGGAGAGCTTCACCACTCGCTCCGCGAACAGCTCAATGTTCATCAGATCCACAATGGATATGTCCATGCCCATGGACATCTTGGCGGCATCGATGATGGCCTGGGCCTTGGCCGAGTCCAAAACGATCTTCTCCAGCTCGTCGAGCTTGTCCTGTGTGAGGTTCTTGCGGTCCTTGATGAACTTGGCCGCCTTGGCGAACATGTAGTTGTCGGGGACGATTTTCACCAGCTCTGGGAAGTGGTAGGAGTACCACTCGCGTATGCGCATGGAGAACGTGTTCACATCCTTGTCCAGCTGGTCCAGCAGGGCGATCGACTGGATGATCATGTTGTCGGAGCGATGGACGTTGAACTTGACCTTGGCACGCGAGTAGCTGTGGCCCAGACCCAGCTGAGCAACGCCCGCCGACTTGTCCGTGAATCCTGGCGAGACAGAGCGAGTTACCAAGCTGTTTTCATGGATATCCAGACAACAACTCACCCTTGACCAGCTTGGCGAAGTGGAAGCGCACGCCGCGCAGAATTTCGGGAACTACACCAAAGTGGCTGCACTGCACGCCAATGGCCTCGGTGAGGGCCGCTCCCAGCTTGGCATCCGCGATGCCCAGGGTGCACTTCTTCTTCTTCAGCTTGGCGAAGAAGTCATCGAGGAAGGATATCAGATCCGGCGGCGCAATGCCCTCCGAGATGGCGTTGATGTTCTCCAGGGCGGCGATGGCCGTCTTGAAGGGCGCAAAGCCCGCCAGCTTCACAATCGAACTGAACTTGGCGAGGTCCGTGACGGAGGACTCCACCTGGGGCAGGAACATGGACACCTCCTCGAACTCCTTGACGGAGAAGAGCGAGAAGCCCGCCGCATGCTCGTACAGCACGTACAGGTTCGACTGCGGACGAAACAGCGGGTTAAATCAGTGATAAAAGGGAATCGGAGTGGTGGCAAGCACATGTTTTGGGCGATCGAGGCTCCCTCGCCGTATAAGGTTAGTTTCCCGGCCCAAACAGTTTAGTTTCACATTGTTTATCATGCCCAAATAGCAAAGAGTGCATAATTTACAGTTACTTACCATTTCAATGCCGAGTTTACGCTGTTTTTATAGAAAATTATCAAATTTATCCACGCAAGAAGAAGCCACAGTTGTTTTTCCACGTGCTGCTCGAGAGAGAGACCGTAGCACGCGCGACGGAAAAATGCCGATGCACGATGACCACATCGATAACCGGGCAAGCATCGATAGCCTCATCGAAGGCAGCGACGTCACCATCGATGTTCCTCCACCTCCACCTCTAGCTCTCAAAGCAAAAGCAACTGTCTCTGTCTGCGTAAAAGCAATTTTTATTTTATTTATAAAAATTTTAGCTTTTATAAACAACTCGAGTCTGCTGTTTCACGCCCCTGTCCAGCGGAAGGCGACCCCGTCAGCTGTTGATACCGGATTCCCTCAGCCCAGGCCGTGTTTCGTTGGAAAACCTGCTGCAGATACCTTTCCAGCAATTTTCCTTCACTTAGATTGTTGCTTTGGAGTCGGACGTGTGGGGAAAATTGGCGGAGGAAGACCTCCGAGCAGCCGCAGGCAAGGAGAAAAAGCGCTGGGGCACGCGCCGGAGAAGCGCTAGCAGCCGGAAAGTCGGAAAATCGCATTGGGAGCAGGTGAAAGGCGGCGGCGCAGAGCAGAGCCATGGACTTTTTGTTGTAAGTTCCTCTGCCTCACGAAAATCCAAACAAAACCCCCGCCACCCGCCACCAGCCACTGTGGAGGACAAAGAAAGCTGGCATTGCACTCCCCCCTACTGCTCGCTGGCTTTGTTCCCCGCAAATTGGCCGGCAGGAGGAGGGGATCCGATTACAAAACGATTGGGGTTGTTGGGGCCTGCATACTGATGATTCGCACTCTCGTTTCGCTGCAGCGGCTCGCGTTCCAGCAAGACCTTCAAGCCCAAGAAGAACATACCGGAGGGCACACACCAATATGATCTCATGAAGCATGCAGCGGCCACTTTGGGCTCGGGAAACCTCCGCAACGCCGTCGCCCTGCCCGATGGCGAGGATCTCAACGAGTGGGTGGCCGTCAACAGTGAGTTTTTCCCCCCAGAATCCCAGTCTCATGGGCAACCGCTAATCCGTGTCGATCCCCCCGATAGCCGTGGACTTTTTCAATCAAATCAACATGCTGTACGGCACCATCACAGAGTTCTGCACGGAGGACAGCTGTGGCATCATGTCGGCGGGGCCGAAGTACGAATACCACTGGGCGGACGGTTTGACCGTCAAGAAGCCGATCAAGTGCAGTGCGCCCAAGTACATTGACTACCTGATGACCTGGGTGCAGGACCAGCTGGACGACGAGACTCTGTTCCCCTCGAAGATCGGGGTGCCGTTCCCCAAGAACTTTCTCTCCTCCGCCAAGACCATACTGAAGCGTCTGTTCCGCGTGTACGCGCACATCTACCACCAGCACTTCTCCGAGGTGGTGACGCTGGGCGAGGAGGCCCACCTGAATACGTCCTTCAAGCACTTCATCTTCTTCGTGCAAGAGTTCAACCTGATCGAGCGCCGCGAGCTGGCCCCGCTGCAGGAGCTCATCGACAAGCTGACGGCAAAGGATGAGCGGCAGATATAGGAATCACTGCAACTGGCGGATCCCGGAGGCGGTGGTTATAGTGGCTCAGGAGCCGTTGGCATGCAACTGGACTTGTGATGGGAGCGCTCCGGCAGACTTTAGTTAGTTACCGCCCTTCCCCTTCCTTGTTTATGGTTTATAGCTTATAAGTTTCGTTCAGTGCTTCACCTGTTCCTCCCCCTAAAAACAAAAAACCTTCACACAAAACATTAAAAACTGACCAGAACTATAGCGGGCTAATTGCTGAGCGAGAGCAACAACTATATTTTTATATGTGAAAGAAACGTAAAGTTAGGAATATAAATCATATTTATATACATCTTTAAAAGGGAAAACTGAAAACGCAGAAGCAGCAGCAGCTGTAGCAGCAGAGCAGAGCAGAGTAGCAAAAGCACGCCTTGTATTACTAACACGCCCCGCTAGCGAGAAACAAACATAATTACGTTCACAAACTATGTGTGTTCTTTGATTATCGGTTTTCGTTCTGTGTTCTGCGTATGAATGTATGATTTTAAAATGAAGGTATTTTAAACTATGTGCAGCTTGGTGTCGAGCAGAGGATTAAGCGAGCGAACCGAATGATTTTGTAATGCAACAGCCCAGCAATGCGCGGCGACCCAATAACTGATAATAATTGTAGACTTGATAAACATTTTTGATACGTTTTATACTAATAAAGAGAATATTATGAATTATCGTCGCCACTCTCCACTCGAACAAAAATAGATCGGATCACCAAGTTGTAAATACCTTTGGCGGTAAGGTAATTTGTGACGAATGATTTTTACAACTAGGGATTGCATTGCGGAATACTGGTGGACGCTTCCGTATGGCATGACAACCAATATGCGATTGTTTGCATTGGCGCATTGCCATTTCGCCCAACTAATCTCTGGCGTTCTGGCTAATCGCCGCCTTATCACTCCCGCCACACTAACCCCAATCACTTGAGCTTGCTTTTGTATTTGTCTTGCTCCACATAGAAATCGCCGTTCTCCTCCAGCAGCTGCTTCCATTTGAGGGCAAGCTCCGCGTAGCTGGGACCTTGGCCACCCAACTCCTTGGGCAGCTGATCGCAGACCACAGAGGTGCCCTCGCGGCGCACAAACAAACGCGACCGAATCTTGGGCGTCATGAAGATTCTGCAATGAATTTTACATTAATTTCAATGTTTCCGTGGGTAGTACCACCCACCTGAAGGTGTTGAGGAATATGTTGACATGTCGCGGGGCATTGGTGAACTCCAGCAGCTTGGGCTGACAAGGATACGCCGTCCAGCTCTCCACGGACCGCTTGATGAGCTTAGGATTCAACTGCAGGGCATGGCCCAGCTGCACGCCCTGCATGTCCAGGATGGCCACCATTCCCTTGGCGCAGGTTTCCGGCTCTAGCTTCAGCAGCAGGTCCAATATCATTTTGCTGGCCTGCCAAACAAAGGTCGATGAAACGAACTCGCATGTATAATTAGGCACGTATCCCGTGACTCACTTTGAATACGTTGTTCTGCAAGTGCTTCTTGGGATCGTGGGCCGCCGTCCTGATGACCACCACCATCCTCTGCTCCGCGTCGGGGCCGATGGGCAGGAAGACGCCCAGGTCGAGCAGCTCCTGGATTTCCGGGAGTTTGGGGTCCCGGTTGTCGAACCACTCCGGCCGCTCGGCCCGCATTTGGTAGAAGGTCTTCAGCTTCCTCTTGGTTCGCTCCACATCGAACTTTGAGGTGCGCAGGAAGAAGTGCAGATTCTCGTACGTGTTGCATCCGTTTACGGTCGGATTTTCCATCAGCCAGTCGCTCAGCTCCTGGACTTGTTGGAGGATCTTCTCGGGATCGGTGTCATTGGTTGCCACTTGGCGGCGGGAGCTGCTCCGGGACCACATGTTGCCACAGATGCAGTTGCTTAGGCGGCGACGGCTACGGGCGTACTAAGCTATTGTTTATAAACAATTTGCGATTGCGACACTTGCATCGCAATCAAAGGGTAGCGAAGCTTTCCAAGCTCTACCATTTGAATCGGCTTTGTCAGCGATTTCTGCTGCGAATTCTATAAATACGTTTTCTTCCTTATCCATTGTATGCTTAATTGCTGCGCTTGTCAAAATTGGATTATTGCGGCTGCGTTGTTTAATTTGTTTTATTTGAGTTTACATTGAAAGCTTGGCGCGGATCGATAACGATAGACGTCATTTCGGATTGCTTGGGGATGGCAGGCTGTTAACTCACTGTAAACTTCATAGGCATTTTTCGAACTTACATAAAAGTCGTTACATTTTTAAAAAGTTATGATCTATAACAGCTATACTGTAAGACTTTAAATTTATTTTTAAAATAGACGACATATACTAATTAAGAAATCATTTGAAAAAGTAAAGTACATGTTCAAGTGGAAAGATCATTTCTAAGCAATTAACCTACATTGGTTACTGTGGAACTTATGAATAGATAAGGCTAAATATATCTTCTAATTTGCATAGTAAAACTCTTCTTCAGTACTATATAAGACCAGCATAATCCGAATTGTACACAGTTGTTCTGCGTTCTGCCTTTACAATTATATCAATGTTTCTTCGAGTGCTTTTGGGATGCTTGGTCCTGGTGGTCATGGCTAAAGCAGAGCTTCCACTTCCCGGAAACGTCTTAAAGCCTCTTGATTGTAAGTCATTAGATTTAAAACCCTAAAATATGAGCTACAATCCGTATAACCTTTTCAGCTCCTCTGTCAGCCTTATTCCGTCCCCTTGAGGACACGGAGTCCAATGATAACAGTCAGCGCACCTTGTTACTTCTTCCGATCCTAATAAGGAATCGAAATTCTTAAATGAAGTCCCCCGATTGAGCATTGGTTATGGGAGAACAAGTTTTTCAATTACTTTAATATAAACTTTATTCACATAGAAAATAAATAATTGTTACACTTCAACACTTTGCTCAGCCAATTGGTTCACCATAAAATCCGCCTCCTTCTCTCCTCTGATTGCGCTCTTTTGTTATCTCGTTTAATCTTTTGCTTAGACTGTAGGCTTATGCTTTAAAATAAAATGAATATTTACACAGATGTTGTACGTAAAACTTAACTCAATCGCACCAAGGCAGAGCGGTAGAAGTTCGATTTAAGGGGGGCAAAGGAGTCGGGAGCAGGACCGGAAACGGAATCAGAGGGTAGTTGGTTGGTGGTGCTTCGATTTGACATATTTTGTGTAAGGTTTGCTGGAGGTGCTGGTGATGGTGATGGTTTGGTGGTGCAAGTGCTCAAAAGGCCCCGTTGAAGTGCAGGTTTTGTGAGGCGAACTGCGGTATCCCGTGGTTGAGAGCTAAAACTTTACTGATTACTTTCAATTCGTCAAGATTTCTTAAGCTGCTAAATTGACTAAGATGATTGCCACTCGAGTGGCTCGAGTGTCGGATTTTATTATAGTGTGCATTACCTGGACTAACATCGCCACCCGACTTGGGCTGCTGCTGTTGTTGCAGCAACTGTTGCTGCTGCTGCTGCTGCAGATATTGCTGGGCGTTCTGCTGCAACTGATTGCTCAGCTGGGGTGTCAAGTGTTGCCTGTAGAAGTTCTGGTTGTCCAAGGTGGGATTCGAGCTCGGCTGCTGGCTGACAATTGTGGTGGCAAAGGAGTTGCTCGGCTGGATTTCCACATTCGTGTTTAGCCCGAAATTTCCCACCCCCGTCTCCTGGCGGAACTGACGGCCCCTATGTTGCTGCTGCTGCTGCTGCTGCTGGAAGATTGCGTTGCTCACATAGTTGGGCACCAGCAACTGATGTTGCTGCTGGGCAGGCTGTTGAAATTGCTTGTAATTGTGCTGGGGCAGGGCCTGAAGCTGCGACGCCTCCGCGGGTGCAAAGTTGAACTGATTCGAGGGCTGGACTTGCAAATTTTCATTCGATTGCTGCAGCGATTGCTGCAGATTTTGGAAAATCTGCTGCACCGCATTTGTCGGTGCTGGCAATTTCTGGTAGTTGGTGTTGCCGTTGCCAGAGTTTGCGGTTTGCAGGGCGAATTTATGACCCGCAACGGCATCGCGCAGCGGCAATTGCTGCTCAATTGGATATGTGGGATAAATAACAGTTTTGGTATGTGTGCTAGGTATAAATTCCACCGAAGGTCTTATGGAGTAACCCACTGAGGGCGGTTGCAGCGCCGTCTGAATGGCCTCCAGCGAACCATGTTGCTGCTGTACCGGAGGCGGCAGCTGCTGTTGCTGTTGCTGCTGCTGCTGCGGTTGCAACGTGCTGGGTTGTGCAATAGGCGTGGCCTGGAAGCGACTCTGACTCTGCTCTTCCAGCAGCTTCAATTGGCGCAGGATCAGGGCCTGTTGCTCTTGAGCCTGAATCTTGAGTTGGTAGATTTGCTGCTCCAGAGCCCTCTGCCTTTCAATCAGATAGTTGTTGACGTTCGGCGGTTCGGCCAGATTGTTGAGGGGCTCCTGCTAAAGAATAAGTATTAACATGCAATTATATCATTCTTTATGGAATTTGGGTTAGCAAACTGCTGAAATTTCTTCTTTTTATACCACCTTTAAGCAGGTAAAAGCCAAGCTCTTGTGTGCTGCCAACTTACCTTCACGTAGTTGCTGGTGGTGCTGGCCAGGAAAGCGGGCGTGGTGGAGAAACCACCGCTGGCAGTGGTGCTGGTGCTGATCTGGGTGGTGGTACTGCTGCTGGTGGGCGGAAACTGTGTGGGCAGCGCTGTGGCCGGCGGCTCCGTCTCCAACACATTCAGCTTGGTAATGGTGGGTCCCACATGTTGCAGCTGCTGCTGCTGCTGCAGTGGCTGCCGCTGCTGTTGCAATTGCTGTGGTGCAAAGCTATTCCGCTGATTACCCGCCAGCAGGGGGCGGAACTTTTGGGCCGTGCCCCGCTCATCCAGATCCACAGTGAAGGCTGTGACCAGCGGTGCTTCCTGAATGCGGATGTCCTGCTTGTCCACCAACTCGATGTTCTCCCCATCCTCGTTGTGCGTGGGTCGCGGCGTGGTTGTCGTTGTCGTGGTTGTTGTCGTGGTGGTGCGACGTCTGGTGGTGCGTGGCCTCGGAGTTGTGGTTGTGGTGGTGGTGCTGGTACTGGTGCTCGTTGTGGTGGTGGGCTTCCTTAAGTTGCTGATCTCGAACTTGATCTCATGGCTGCCGCTGTCATGCGAGATCTCATTGCTGCTCACGGAACTGGAGCTGTCCACACTGCGAGTGAGCTGACGATTCTCGGGACCAGCAGGCTCGGCGGATTTCGGCTCTAGAGGAAGAGATGCAGAGGCCGGAGAGTTCTGCTTCCGCAGCGTGGTCTTCTTCCACAGCTTGGACCGGTCGATGAAAGAGGAGAGCAGCTGCTCCTGGGCATTCCGTTCGTCAAAGGTGGCCGTGTAGAACTGAACTGTGGGCACGACAGCCTCTGGCTCCGTCCCATGGGTGCTTTCCTCCAGAATCTCGTCCTTTTCGCGGTGCGAGGGCAGCGTGCTGGTCTCTGTTCGCAGGAGAGACCTGGATCCACTGCTACTCAGACTTTGATCGCCACTTTCCGTCACCGCAGCAGCCGCGGCCTCCTCCTGCTCCAGTTTATCGATTGCCCGCAGCAGAGCCTGCCTCACGGAGTAGTCCAGCTTCTGGATGGCCTCCCGCGGAATGATCTCGTTGCTCTCCGTGCTGCCGTTGTCCGCCCCGTTGTCCTCCTCCGCTTTCTGCTCGCCACTTGACTCCGCGTTGGACACATGAAGCCTCAGAGCCGCCAGCAGCAGAAGGGCCAGCAAGACCCACGGCAAACCGTTTAGGTGTCTCTGCGGGGGAGAAAAAAAGAAACAAAACGAAGAGGAAATATTAATGGGCAAGCCTTAAATTTAATAACTTAATAAGTTCAAGACGCTCCGCGTTCGGGGGTCTTAGTTTCATGGCTCATTTCGTTTAATGACCATTGATGCTCGGTTTGTTGGCGACACCTTGGGCTGGAGCCCTTTGCCTAATTGCCTGTGACATCTTAACTATTTCTCAAGGCACTGCATTAGGCAAAGTTGGATTTAAGTGTAGTTTTTTGAGCTCAAACTAAACGATTTTCTTGTGACTGAGAGTGCACAAAAAGAGGAAGTCAAACCTTGGATACAGAAAGCTTTGATGCTATTTGATACCTACTAAATTGCTCTTCTCTAAATATTGTTGTACAATGTTATCCAATTACAAAAGACAAACAATAAGACTTGACTTCCCATTAACCTGCTGTTTTTTGCTATCCCCCACGTACAGGTATGTCGTAAGACATGTGTTGTGTTTCGTTTGGTGTTAATAATCCAATCAATTTCTAAACTGCCAACAGAGCGGCGAAATTAACGCCTTGGAATTTCGAGTTCATAGAAGCCAAGCCCAGTTTGAGGTAATATTGTGCAACCTGCAGCAACATGCACCAGCACTCCAGGTGACCCCTTTGCTTTTCCAAATCAAGCTTACTAATCGCGGCATGGTAATCTTTCCGGCACTTGCACCAACGGAAAATCATAACGCATTATACGAGTATGTAGCTTTTTTGCTGGTCAGCCTGCCCACTCATGCTTTTCTTGTTTTCCAGGGGAATCTACCATGCGAGTACGGGGGTATGTGCTGCGTTTGGCGGCCCCCTTTGCACAATTTGCCATTTTCAACAGCTTGACGATTGATTTTGCTCGCCGAGACTGTTCGCAAATTGCCTTGCAACGCTTGTTTGGCCGTTGCCGAAAGTTTAGGCTAATTGTTGCCCCAACGAGCGGCATGGATGCTGGATGCTGGATGGGATGCGGATGAAAGCCAGCCCATCTGACCACCTGTCGCTGGAGCCTACTACGTGAGCTTTCCGCTTCGATTTGGTTTCTGTTTCTGTTTTCGGTTTTCGGTTTTCGGATTTGTGGGTGCCCAGGATTGGAGTCGGGTTTTTGTGCCAGTCACGTTGTTGCCACTTGGCACTTTGCATTGCTTCGCGTTTTGGCCAAATTTGTACAATCGTGGCGCAGTCGTTTCTGGCTCGCTGGCCGTCTGGAAATTATTTAATCAGCTCGGCAATAACAACAGCAGCAGATGAAATGAAAAGGCCAGGCCATTTGATTCGCAGCAAGGATTCCAGCGATTTCCATCGCCAATGTTGCATAAATATTTCGCTTGCACAGAAAGAAGTTTCAATAGGAATTCCTAACATAACTTGTATCTAGTAAACTCACTTTGTAAGGGGTTTTTTTTGCAAGTGTAAGCCGCAAACTGTAGAAACGATTTTTCACCTGAACCGCTTATAGTTCATCAATCTTTTGCATTGATTAAATCTTTCAACTCAACACCTTTGACTTCAGATTTTTGCCCCAAAACTTTCTACTTGTACGCCTTCAAACAACCTCAGACAGCTCCTTTGATGTCCATCGCATTGAAATCGAACATGACGCGGAAAAATGATCATTATTTTCCACCAGGCAACTGTCAGGCAACCTCTGCCGCCCCATCCCAATCCCAATCCCAACCCCAATCGCAATCTCAATGGCCATCCCAACCCAAGGCCAGAGTTCAAGTTCTGCTAAAGGGCAAAGCATTACAAGCCACGCCACCATTTTCTATGGGAAATAATTTCTGTGGGCAGTCATTTCTTCGCACAACTTGTTTGCATGTTTTTCTTGTTTCATTTGCCAGGCAAAGGCCTGGCACAAAATCAATAGCGATGTCGGCTTTGCTGCTCATTTGCGTCAATTTCACCATGAAAATCATCGGCCCCCGACAGTCCGTCAGTCGCGTCAACTTGGCGCTAAGCTAATCAAGTTTGCCGGCTTTGATTTCGGGCAGATGGGCAGACAGACGGATGAGGGTGCACAAGAGGATCGGATCCCGGCTCCAGAGCCCGGTGAAAAGCAGAAAAAATAGCAATCATCATAAATTGTAATGGTCAGGCCAAGGTAGCTGGAAATCTCTGGTGTAGCCATATTAAATGACTGGGCTCCCTCCCAGCCCTGCTCCTCCGCCCAAGCATGTTGGCTCAATTGCATGTAGGCATTTCCATTTATTTCATTTCGGGCTATTTCCCTGCAATGTTTGGCACTTGCAAACACGAATACGCCAGGCAGCGTTTGCGGAAGCGCTTAATTGTAAATATTTGCTGCAAATCGTGGGGCATAGCGGCGGATAACTTTGAATTTTTGAATATTTACTGGGAGGTTCGAGAAAGTCCCGATCGAATGGCTTCAATCAATTGAAAGGCTAAATATATAATGGCAAAGGTCGGGGATTTCACTGCTTAAAATAGTAGTTCACAGCTTAAATCATTATAATCAACCATTCCCAGCGGCCAATTTCCGTTTTAATTGGATGAAGATATTCACGTTGTAAATGAACGAAATTAACAAGCGCGTAAAACGCCGTGAGCGAGGCAGCTCAATAAAATTCCTTTAATTATCCATAATTATTTTCGCTGGCCGCAGAGTTCCGCAAAAGGCCCGAGCATGCGGGCCACAAGCATGCGGCAAAGTGTAAAAGTGATTTAACAACAATCGGACAACGCCAATAAATTAGCAATACCTCAATGGCCGTATGGTTGATGGCCCAGAGCCGTTCATAATGTTCATTTATGGCTGGATTTCTTCTTGCCTGCTTGTTTCCCTTCGCCGCGTGTGTGGGTAGAAAAGTTTTCGTTTTATTGCCACTTTTGTTTTCCTTCCACATCATAAGCAAATACGCAGCTAGCAGCAATTGCATAAGCCACGAGCTGCTGCTGACCAGGCCGAAACAACTTCACTTTCGACGCCGCGAGACTGGGTAACCCAGTTCCATTCGACAACAATAAACACGAAAAAATGGTACATCATATTCGGCGGCTTTGTGATTAATTTCACGCCCGCTGAGCCTCGCTTCACCTCGGATATTTCGCATTCTGCAGATGCATTTCGCATTTCGCATTTTGCATGAGGATTTTATTGCATCAGACGGGCTGCCTGCGGTTGCTTGCCACCACCAGTGGCATCCACAAGCCGCAAGCTACAGCTGGGTAGTTGATAAGCCCCGAAACCCGGGCCGAAAGTTGTCCATCTGGTGGCTCTGGATGTAACAGCTCCACCGCATAACGCAACCCCGGCCCCATCCTCCAATCAAAAAAGCCATTCGGTCCGCCAATTGGCGAGCCAGTGCAAATTGGTGTTTATGCTCGATTTGGGCCAGCATAAATATTAATGTTTGTCCAAATGATGTTGTAATCCTAGTCCGGCAAGCAGTCATAAAATGCATGTGGCCGAATTGCAATCAAAAATTATAATACAAACAAATGGTAACATATTTAAAGTTTGCCTGGCATATTTTATGGCCCGCTCAAGTTCACGCCCAAACAAACGGGGGATTATATTTTTAACTTATACGGAAATATTAAACAATACTGCTCTAAATTACTCATTAATATCAGATACAAATTGGTTGGCATTCATAACCAAATGATGGTTTATAGTTGAAACAACAAACTTTGTTGTCAACAAGATATACCAAATTCAGATGTTGGTCGTCTTTGTTTGCCTCGAATCTCTGCAAAGTTAATATCGATCTTCATAAAAAGGCGCTTAACTTAATGGCCTATAACTTTAAAGAATCTGCAAACATGTATTTTATACTTTAATCGCTTTATTTCTTTTTTGCCATCTTTAATCCAAGACCTTGCTGAGAAAGCAGGTCCAAATCGATCAGCTGCATTTCATTCCCCCGGTTTTCTCTTGCCCAATAAATTTGTTACAGTATTTTATGGGCTTTTAACTGCCTTTGTGGCTACCAAGCTTTGTTGTCCACGGGCCCATAAAAAACCACTGTAATTGCGTGTGTGGGCTTCGGCCACCATTTCCAGCATCTTCGCTGAATGGGAGCCAGATACGAGATAGTGGGGCTAGATTCGAAGACACCCAGATACCTGATGCCAGATAGCAGGTCCCGGGCATTTGCATAATTTCACACTCGAATCTCGAGGCTGACGCGCCCTGCCGGAGATCGGCCGCGGCATTGTTTCGCTGGTGATATCTATTCAATATTAACCTAATCTCCGGCGATCGGGGACCGAGACTGTTTTGACATGGAAGCGAGCTTTTGATTGGCATTGATTGGGCTTCGGGATATTGACCAATAACGTGATATCGCGATATATGCGATCTGGCAGGGGATCTCTTCGGATTCACTGCTGTTTACATTTCGATTAGGGCCCATTTTGCCGACTGTTATTTGCATATTTATGTGCATTTAATTGGGGCTGGGGTTACGTGTAAGCCCCGGTAGATGGTTATCGCAAACGCCGTGAAGGGAGGCAAAGACAAAGGTTATCGCTGGCTGATTGGCCAGAGGTCAAGTTTATTGATGAACCGATAAGCAGCAGACGAAGTTCAAGTTGAGGCTTCAAATTCAATTTGCCAGACGGCCTGGCCATAATACTATATAAATATTATGCCGTCTGTTGCAACAGGTTTCCCTAACATTTGTTTTAGCATGTGGGGGGTTTTCGGTTTCTATTTGCCACGCCAAACTCTCGCCAACATTAGCGAGCGAGCGAGTGAAAATCCGAATCTTCAGCGTATTGACCAACGCTTTTTGCCATCTCCCCCGGCTTTTATTTAGCCACACAGGCCATTTCATAATAAAAATAAAACAAAATTACCAATGTGCGCATATTACAATAAATTTCCGAGACCCAACTGCACGGCAGTGGTACTACCTGTGAGGTTTTTCCATCCCGAGATAATTTCTGTTTGCTTGTTGGCTTTTTGCGGGCGCGTTCGCGTAATGTCTGCCCATTGTTTGGCTCCGCCGGGGAGTTTGGGGGTTCGGGAGTTCGAATATGTATAGGCGCTGCCATGGGGGGAGGGGCTGGAGGGAAATCTTTACATTTTTTTTTAGCCTTTTTCTTGTTTTTGTTTTGCTCTTTACATCTAATGGCGCGTTGAGACAAAAATGCAATGTCAATGGCATCATTGCGGCGTGTACTCGGCAATTTCGGTTTCACTTTTATCGATGCCCCTGGTCTCCCAGTCTCCCAGTCTTCCAGTCTCCCAGTCATTGAGGTGTATCTTTTTTGTCAGTGCTTCGAGGAAGGCCCCGGATGAAGATGGTGCCGGAGAAGAGATCATCGGTGGCAGTGGTAGAGGCAGTGGCAGTGGCAGTGGCCAGTGGAAGTGGTAAATGTTTTAATGCCCAGCGCCAGGCTTTGTTTTGCTTCTTCAACTTGTGCTTGTGCTTTTGTTTTTGTTTGTGGGCTGTCTATATAGTTACATATTATTATGTAAATGGCTTACATTGTGTGTGCAGCGTCGTGTGCCAGTTACTACTTAACGTACAATTGCCATCGGAGGCTGCTGTTGACCTTTTCGGCGTGAAGGGAGTTTACAAAACAAAAGACTTAGGCAACGAACTCGCCGCACACTAAACTCCCCCTAAAAGCCCCCCATTGCACACGCTGCTTACGCTCCCCGACACTTACAGCAGATATAACCGATATATAGACAGAGAGTGCACAAGTGCAGATGAGTTTTCCCCCATTCCATTCGCATTTCCCATCGGCCCGATGGTGCCGCAGAGTGCTCCATCTAACGTATGGTAAATTGAAAATTGTAAATTGTTATTTTTTGACAATTGCACAATTTCGTGCAGAGCCTGGAATCAGATACACAGATACGGATCTCCCGGCACGATATGTGTGCGGGCGGCTGTCTTGTTATTTATTTCTCGTTGAAACCATGAATTGAATATTCGCATCTGTTTCGCTTTTCGATCGTGAGCGAGTGTGTGGCACTTTTACTTTTGTGCCCTCACAATGGGCGCCGGGTCAACAGTTCCGATAAGCAAATCAAATACCATTCCCTGATCAATGACTGTGAAAATCGGAACCCCCGGGCACTCGAAAACATTAATTGAAATGTAACTCATACGCAGCGTATTTATGAGATACTCGAAACCATAGATGCGGATTAGATTCCCTTTTCTCTTTGCCACGGAAACGATAATGACTCGAGGCATTTTCACTGCTATTAGTGAAACTATGGCTATGGCAGTGGTACTTAGCCTTTCTTTTAATGCCACAATAAAGATAAATCCAATTTATTTGGGCAACTTTTTCCATCTGGTCCTTAATCGCTTAATTTGATGGCCAAACCGTCGAAAGACATACTATATCCCTTGACACTGCCGGCCAGTGGGATGATTTATGACCCGATGGCTAATTTTGGGCCGGTGAAATCGCCAAGGAAGACGTTTGTCTTTTCTTTTTGCGACGGCAAACAGCGAGAAAAGGCGAAAAAAGTGCGAGTGCAGCATAATCAATTTTAAGCATTGTCAAACTGCAATTATGCAACGGTGAAAAGTGAAATTTTATTGCATGTCAACGGCGGCAGGCATCTACACACATCTTGCGGCTTCTTCGCAGATGACTTGCTGCCTGGGCTGGGTCCCAAAAACTCGCCACTCGGCGGGTTAAAACTCTCAACTTTGGCTGGATGGCTGAATTGGCTGGATGTCCGGGGCTGGAACAGGTCGCTGGCAATTTGAATTTGGCCATAAACTGTCGATTGCGCAACCCGAAATCGGATATGCTTCGGGTGTGGGCTTCGACACCGGTTGGCTGGGTCAACATACGGGCCAAAAGACGCATAAATCCTTGTAACTGGCTCGCCGTTCCCCCATCTAATTGAGCCAAACGACCAGCACCTGCGATTGGAGGTCTTGTTATAATCATTTTACATTCACAGCCAATTTTCGGTCTCAAAGTCACGGCGTTTTATGCATCGCTCTTTTACGGTCCTAAGTCTTAATCAAAGGCAGCATTAAGTGGCGACTTTCTGGCTACTTTGTCTCTTTGAGTGATTAACGCTCGTAAAACAACTCGATCCGCATTCAGTCCACAAATTAACTGCGTCTCATATGTCGCTAATTAAATTGTTTTATTAGGGCTCCCCGGCTGTGTCCAGCTCCGAAATGGAATCATTAGATGGCATTAAAAAGCCATTACCCAAATGACTTGGCCGATGACTTTCCATAATTTGCTCTTGCCAAAAAAAACCAACAAGTCGCATGCATATATTCATGATTGGGATATCTGATCGATCGACGATCGCATCTGTCATTTCGTTCGGCTCAGACTCCCACACTTTGGGAGATATTTAAGTGCCAAAAACGGGCGTATACCAAAAACTTTGGCTTGTGTTTTACTAATTGAGGTAATTCGATTAGCAAGTTGGTAAAATTTCTATTTGCGTTGGGCAAAAAAAGAGAGTTTTGGGGGGACTTTTTTGCAGCTGCCAAACAGTTTCATTATCAAGAATTTAATTCTTTTAACTTTGATCTTTTAAGAGTGAAATTAAACCTGAAAATTTTCAAGATTTTGCTAATAAAATATATCCTAAACGGATTATTTAATTATTATTATATCCATATTTACCAAACTTTTCTGACAGTTTGATCTTTTAACGATTTTTTGAGTTTGTGAAGAAGAATTACTCACCCCAAGCATATTGACTGAAGGCTGTCTGTATGGCGATATATCCGATTACAAAGATTGGTATCCAAATTGATGGCTGCTCCTCCGGTTTGGGTTCTGCAGAGGTTGCACGCAGGCAATCAAATTGTAATATTCAAAAACCGAAACCGAAATCAAAACTGGGACAGGGACAGGGACGGAGACTAATCAAATGCGAATTAGCCGCTAACGTTTCCTTTATTGTTTGCGGATTGTATACATTTGATTTGTTTGCAGCTTATCTGCCGCTGGCTATCGGCTCGTTGCACTTTATTTCTCGTTTAATTGCCAAATTTCGAATCGTTATTTTCGAATTAGCGGACAGTTCACACCGGCCGGATCGATGGAACGAAGCTAATTTTCGCGGCCCAGAGAGTGTTTCGATTTTGTTCGTGGTCTCTTAACTGTTTTCAGTTTTCCGTTTTTCGTGTGTTATTTTCTTTTTTACTTGGCTGGGGTGTTGTTTGCCGCCGAACCAAAACGCTAGAAAACCAAACCAAACCGTCTGAACGCTCGCTGCAGACTGAAGCGCTAGTGGTTTCGATTTTTCCTGCCCCGCAAAAGACAAAAGCATTGGAACGCCTGAAGATGCTGCAGATGTTGCTGCAACATGTTGCTGGCGCTGCGCATGCGCGTTGGCAACCCGAACGAAACGAAACGGTAGGAAAGCGTTCGGCTTTGGCCTAAACTTGGCCAATTGCGCCCTTCATAACGGCAGCAGCTTTATGATGCAACACGAATTCTAGTGGCAGACCACAGCCTGCAGCTGCTTAATTAAATTATATACATTTTTATTTATACGCACGTTTTTTATTGGTGTTTTACGCGTGTCTCGTTTGATGGGTTTTCGCCAGACTTTCCTTTTCTCAGCCGGCTGGCCAAGTTTTACGGCATTACTCAACAGCGCAGTGGCATCTTCGCCGATTCGGCCAACTCGTTTCATTTCGTTTCGTTTTCGGCCAAATCCTTGCCCAGAGCTAGTGGGCTTAATGAGCCAGTGCGCTCGGAGCTGCCAAACTACGGGCCAGGTTGAACGGCCAACGCACACACGTGCCGCAGATCAAAGTTGGATTCCGCTTCGGAGCTCCGCGGCCTGAACTTCCTCGTGGTTGCCTGCCTGGCTGGCTGGCTGGCTTACAATTTTTGGGCCATTTTGCGGCGCAAATTTCTCTCGCATTAGCGCCAATTCAGCATGTAAATTAACTCATTTCTGAAGACGCATATTTAATATATTCGATTTCCGGCTGCCGTTTTACACTTCCGGCCATCTCTTAAGTTGGCAGAGGACGTGGCAATTATTATTTTTTGCTTCGCTTTGCAAAATCTTTAGCAAGTCTGCTGAAGTTTTATTGACGAGCCAACCTGGAAGCGTTGCCTGACCATGAATGGTAATTGTTAGATGGAAAGGAAGAAAAATCCTAATAACAAATATCACCTAACAATCCGAATGATATAAATAAGACCGAGGTTTCGAGTGTTTTCTATAATTGTTTTTAGTGGTATATTTATTAGAAATAACTGCGATCGTTTGGCCATCAATTTGTTCTTAGTTTTGTTAGTTTTGAGTTAAAACTTTGGCTTATCAGGGAGCACAATTTCCTCAATTTAAATAAGTAATACGCCATCGTTTTAATAACATTTTTCAGCAATTTCCAAGTGTTTCCCGCCAAGTGCCATAACACCTTTTGAGTAACCTGCATAAAAAATACCAATCGGCGGGGGAGTGCATCGGTGCTCATCCGCTGTCAATGGGAAATGGCAAACATTGCAGGCAGTTCGACAAGTTTTCCACATGCCACCGGGGGGAAGGCGGGTGCAGGAGCCGGTGTGGATGTCGGGGACACATCTTTTAGCCACATATTATTTGCCAAATGCTGCAATGTGCTGCAAGCCAACAGAAAGCCACAAAAGCGAGCCAAAAACCAAACACCGATCTCTGCGGATTCAAAGGCAGCAAACCAGCTTTCTTCGGCGTCGTGACTTTTGATATTTGAAATGATGCCGAGACGCCTCGACGCCGACTTGGAAACAAAAGTGAGCTTTTGAACCCGTTTGCACCCTTTTGCATCTGTTCCATGCCCCATGCTCCATGTTCGTTTGGCGTGCGTTGCAGGTTTTCAATTTTCCAATGACTTTTCCGAGCCAAAGCAGTTTGCTGCTCTGTATGCTGAACAAATTTTGATTGTGGCCAGGACAAGCTGCCTAGCGTGGGCAACGGCTGCGCAGGCGCCCAACTGGAGGCCGAACGTGACGATCCGCAGGCCATTTGGATCACTCATTTGTGGAGTTGAAGTATTGCCCTGCCACACTGAAAGAATCGTTTGTTTCAACTGTTTCAGATACTTTTGTTTAAGTATAACCCATTCCTTCAAACATGATAATATGTCAAAGTTAATTCGATTGAAACCACCTAATTATCTTTTTGAGGTGCTGCTTTTGAGACTGATTTTTGAGGATTTATCGCTTTCAGTGCAGGGAAATCAATTTTGTCCCAGTACCTGAACATTTTGAGCGGGAGCCGGCTACCTTATGAACTGGATTCCAAATGAATTTTTGCGGTTACGGATTGGCAGGCGATCAGAGGTGGTATCTGCTACCATAACTCATGTTAACCACAGTTTTGAACTCAGTTTGGTAACTGCCGTCGCTGACCTTAGCCACCCGAATCAATTTGCCACGCCCGATTCCCACTACCGTTCACATAGTTTCCTTTATTTATTTTTAAGCATACCTGCAGATATTTTTATGGGCCGCATAATAAAGTCATCCATCCATCTGGGCAAACGATCATCTGAGGGGCCCGGGGCTAAGCTTTATTGTGACACTTGGTTGTCCAGGGAGTTATGGCAGGCATTTATGGTTCGTGGATTGGCGGTGGCAAATGAAATCATAAATGGCAAAAAGCGCCAGAGCAACGAGTCCAACAAATGGGACAATCTGGCAAAACAATCGAGAAATTTGTTCATAAATAAATTTGTATAAATTGCATACATTTGACATAAGACAATGGCCTTTGTGAGCTATGAAATCAACGTGTCAATGAGGGCCAGAGTAATAATTTAAAATGCAAATAGTCGAAAAAGCAATCGCAGATTGTCGTTTAAGGTGTGAAATATGAACGCAGCAGCGGCAGATCTCCGGCCTCAGCCAGAGGCTTAAAAATCCAGAGTAGCCGCAGTCGGAAACCAGAGAAAAGATTTGCCAACGCATTTTGGATAATCATATGCATCGCGCCGGTTCAGAGGGCTTTAATTTCTGCCCAATATCCATTTTGGTTTTATTTTTATAATAGGGAGATGTCGCTGCTTGGGGTCTTCGGTTACACTTTGGGGCCTTGTCAGTTCCGGATTAGACAAAATTGCTTTTTAAGTAAGCTAAATCAATCATTTGACAGCCGATCGAGGGCCACGCCCAAATGGGCGGTTTATCAGTGAGATCCCTAGCATTGTTTTCTTGCAGTTGCTGCTGCGATGGCTACTGGCTGAACTTTTGATCTCTATTTGTTTGTTGACCCTTTGTGCGTAGTTCAATGCCACCGTCTATTTTTCATTCGGTGATTTTGTACAATGATTGAAAGGTTGTGGGGTGTTTAAATGCCAGAGAAACCATGAAATTATTTGAAGGATTTTGATTGATGCATAAGGAAAAACTCAGGAAGTTTGGATGAGACAGATTGGCCTGGTTCCCAGATAAATTTACCAATTAAATATTTAATTAATTTGCTTATAAGTTTATAAGTTTTGTTACTTGAATTCTGTTTTATCATCCAATAATAGTACAATCCATCATGTGAGCTAATAAGAGATGATTTCCCAGATCATTTGTTGGCGTTATGTTTATATTCCCATGCTGTTTATGCCGCGAGCTAATCAAATTTATACATTTATTCGATCCACTATATTTTTTGGGCCAAAGAGATACATTTGATACGTTTCGGGATGACGTCCGCCTCATAAACAACAAAACGCTAAGCAATATCAATCAATTATGTCGAGTCCCGCGCTCCATCTGAAACTGAAACTGAAACTGAGGCCAAAAGTGAAGAGTTGGACCCAACCCCGGGTTTTATGTAACGGAATGGCATGGCTTAGATTTCGTTAGATTTCGAGACGTCTAGTAAAATCATAAATCTTGTGAATATTTTCGTCCGACTGTTGCGTCAACTTTGCGCACTTTGCTTTACATATTAGAAATGCAGACTCCGGACTCTGGAGAGACGTAAGCTCTTTGGGGCGATTAACATTTTGTTGACCCAACAGATTGTAGGTGGCGACGGGGTCAGACTCGACATACATACAGATATATCTATATCTGCATCTATGGACAAGGGACGGGGCGGTGACGCCCACCTGTACTGATACTGATGCGTGTGAAAACGGATTGGCCAAATTACGAACCTCCAAAGGGTTTTGCCATATGCACAGCAGACCTTGTTTGTCTCGGATTTTCATCTTCTTTAGTTCACTTTATCTGTCTATTTGTTGGCTGGCCTAAACCGATCTTTTGTTATGCTGATGGCCCGTAATTTGTCATACGATGCGGGCCCGCTTAATGAAGGTTGACGAGCCGCACGGAGCCGGGGACGTGACAGTTTACTTTCAACACATCGCCGAGTGATTCGCTTTGAGGGCGACTCCCACAAATATTGATACAGTATGAGTTACGGCGGCCATAAGTCAGGCTGCGGCGCTAAGAGCTTCACTCCATCATCACGGATGAGCAAATGCTCCCTACCCATCCATGTACAAAAGCTTTGCGGAGGGATTTACCACTTCATTGCAAATATTTTATTACAAAACTATTATCTTTAGGCCTTAATCTACAGCAAAACAATTAAAATCCCTAAACAGCCGACTCACTGGCGTCTACGCCCTGCGCCTGCCACCAATCGCTGACGTATTCCCGCAGGCTGGACAGGGCCAAAACGGCGGGAACTTCGAGCTGCTGGTCCTCCGAAAGCCATCTGCAGTACTCGCTGCGGGAACAGGCGCCCGAGCCGCCGAAGCTCTTGATGTACCGCACACCCGGCACCTGGTCCGGCCATTGGCGGGCGACGCAGTCGAGCAGGACATCCAACTGGGCCGCAGACACGGCCCTATGCTGCCCACTGGCGGAGCCCGTTTTCCACAGGACATTCAGCAATCGTCCGAGGCCAGGCACCGATATCCTCGGCGAGAGGAGCGGCACGAGCTGCAGCACTAGCCGGTGCAGCCGCAACTGCACGTGATCGTAGTTGGGTAGCTCGGAACGGGCAGCCGCCAAGGAGTACCACAGGTTGTTGACGATGCTAATGATACCCTCGATGACATCGAACTGATGGAACTCGGTGTCGCGGATAACGCCCGCCAGCCAGGACAGGATGCCCACGTGCTCCAGCATGATGTTGACGGCGCCGGGAATCTTCACGCAGGTGGAGAGCACAGACAGCAGCAGCAGGTTCGCCTCCAGCGTGGCCAGACTGGAGCCGTAGAAGGCGAGCAGCACCTTGAACGTGTTGGTGGACACCAGCAGGAAGAGATCGGCGCTGCACTTGATGCCGCATCGCAGCAGCTCGACGATGAACTCGCGGTACTGCTGGTGCTCCGTCTCCTGGGAGTAGAAGAAGACATTGAAGTCGGGTATGGTCTGGAAGTTGAAGCTCTGCTTCAGCCGCAGGTACATCATCAGGCGCTTGTACAGCAAATGCGTCGGCTCCGTGCTCAGGTTGAAGCTGTGGGCTATGAACAGGGCCGGAATCAGGGGAACTCGCGGAGTGCCGCCGTGGGTGCCTCTCTGCGCCAGCCACGAATCCCTCAGCTCCACCAAACCGGCCTGAATGTTGTCGTAGGCCTGCGTCCACAGCGGTTTCTCGTAGAACTTCGACAGCTCGAAGTGGGCGCGGTAGCGTTGCTGGCAACTGGCAGCCACAAGGCGCATGTCCTTGTCCAGCGAGGACATCCCACAGAAGGTAACGGCCAGCAGGCCATTCTGCACAGGGCCGCGGGCCCAGACCACCGATTCCGGAGCGAAGCAGTGCATCATCAGGGGCAGCAGGAAGGCAGGGTCGTAGCAGGCCTCGTAGATCTTCTCCCTCTTCGGGCAGATGCGCCGCAGCTCCTGAGGGAAGTCCTGCTGGCCCTGCTCCACCATCTGTTCCAAGCGATTGTCGCCAAAGTTGTGGCACTTCTTGGCCGGGTCCACGAACTCCAGCTCGGGCAGCTGTTGGCTGGCATGCAGGCTGCGCCAGATGGGGAAATTCTCGATGGTGTACTCGCTGGTGGCCCGCACAATCAGCGCCAGGACCTGGGCCACGTTCGTCTCCTGCTGTTGCAGGCGCGCCCGCTCATCCTCGTCCGCCGCCCGCAAAGCGTAGTGGGCCACTGCACTCTCGCCCCAGATGAAGGGTCGGTACTGCTCCAGTCCCACCTCGAAGCGTTCGTAGTGCTCCAACAGGGCCAATCCATAGCGATCAGACGCCGAGAGCTTGGCGTGGTAGGAGCCCAAAATGACGGGGATGTGCGAGGCCTGCAGGGCACTGGGCCCCTTCCGGGCCAGCGTCTCCATGAGCTGCAGCAGATGCGTTTTGGTCGCACTGCCAGCGCCCAGAAGGTGATCGAAGCAGCAGGAATGGGTGCAGATCATTTCGTACAGCAGCGCCGGCGTGGCATCCGCCTCTCCCTGGTCGTCCTCCTTGTAGTCCTCGTACATTCCGTCGCACAGGAAGGCCATCAGCTTGAGCACAAGCCCATTGGTCTCGTCCTGCACGGGCTGGCGATCCTCGGCGAGGTGCAGGGCCAGCTTCAAACAGCCCTTGCAGAAATTGATCCACTGCGGGTTGCCCAGCAGGCGACTCCAATCCAGAGGCAGTGACTGGGCCTCCTCCTTCGCCGCCTCCCACCACTCGAAACAGTTCCACGCTATCTGCTCCAGCTTGGGCAGGTCCAGAGCCTGTTTCTTCAGGTCCAGGGCCAGCAGTTGGACATTGAGGTTGACGTAGTTGACAAACACCGAGGCCTTTTGCTTCTCGTCCTTGGCCGCCGCAAAGGCCTGCCAGTAGATCTCCCGCAGCACGCGCACCTGGAAGAGCTCCACGGCGTCCAGTTTAAGCTGCTTCTGGCAGTAATCCAGGCACTCGGACTTGGGCATGCACAGGGCAATGAGAAGGGCACTGGCCTCGGGGTTCTCCCGGTAGATGAGGGCGGCCTTCTGCGGCTTTTCAATGCTCTTCATGAAGCCGTTCTTGTAGGTCTGATAGCAGCGCTGCAGCAGCGGCTGTGGCACTTCGTACTTCTTCGTCAGGGCCACGTCCAGTAGGGGATAAATAAGCTCCTTTTGCTCCAGACTACCCGGCAGCAGTTCGGTGAACTTCTCAGCTAGTTTCGGCAGCCGCTCCAGCAGCAAACTGGCCAGTCGGATGGCGGATTTGCTCAGCTTTCTGGTCGAGTTAAAGAAGCAGCCAAAGAAATCGCCATCGCAGTCGGTTAAATGATGGTGATAGCTGGTCAGGAACTGCAGCAGCGCCGCCTCCAGAGGTTCCAGCTGCTGCTCGTTCAGCTCGCAGAAATCCTTGTAGAATGTCAACAGCACCTTGAACGACTTGTGGGCGTCGATGGGCTCCTTCAGCTTAACCAAACGTTCCAGCAGGCGCAACAGAAGCTCAAAGTAGTGATTTGGCTTGGAGTTTGTGAGGAAGCCCTTGGCTGGCAGCTTGCCGGTCAGCAGGTCGAGCATTTGGACGCATTCCTGGGAGTTCAACTCAAAGGCATCGATCAGGGCAACGCACTCCACCAGTTGCTGTTGATGCTGGAAGTGCTCTACGGATGTGTCCAGAGCAATGTCCAGGGCCTTGACCAAGTGCAGGCGGTAGTTGGCGGTGTAGCTCTCGAAGCGAGGCAAACTGCGGCAGTGTTCGGTCAGGCGTCGCAGGAAGATCACATAGTTCAGGCGCGCCTCGCTCGTTTCGCTGAACATTTCGGTGGGGTGCAGGGGACCCAGGCGAATGCTGTAGATGTAGTGCAACAGCCGCTGGGTGTGAGTCTCGTCGTGTTGCTGCTCATCATCCTCGAAGGCCTCCTCCTGTCCATCGTCCACCTGGCTGGCGATTTGCAGGAACTTGATCAGGTAATCTGCAGTTTGCTCTGCCTGCTGTTTGCTCAAGCGCTGGGTGGCAAATGAGTGCGTGAACACGAAGAGCAGGTCCTGGACGTAGATCATGTTGCGTCGCGGATTAGCAAGACTCGGGTGCACCAGCATGGACTGTCCCTCCTCCAGCTTCAGTTCGAAGTTCCTATCGGCGGACTCTGCCTCGAAAGTTTGCTCGAAAGGCTGCACACCCTCGCCGGTTGTAACTTTGCGCAGTTGCTTCAGGAGCGGCCACTTGGCCGCGACGGCTTTGGGCAGACTCTTGGGCTTCCCCTCGCCCCCGCTCGTGGGCAGCCAGCTCTTCATGTACTCGCTGTTCGACTGCATGTGGCTGCTGTACAGCTGCAGAACCTGCTCGGGCTTGCTGTGGTAGTGGAAGAGCAGCACAAACACCAGCTCCACATAGGCATCGTACGGTGCTTCAAGGTCCACGCCCTCCAGCAGCAGCGGCATCATCTTGCTCAGCGTCAGCGTCTCCACATACGCCTGCACCGTTTGGCCCTGCTCGATTTGGGCGAAGAGCTTGCTCAGGTTCGTGGTGTTGCTCGCAGACTCCGTAAAACTCAGTTCCGGCAGCTGGATTTGCTGCCAATCCAGGCAGAGGATCCTCAGCAGGATCTCCTGCACGTTGCCCACTGTCTCCGAGTCGAAACCGAAGAGCCCCTCCAGCCAAATGTTGATTTCGTGGCCGCAGGACTCAAAAAGCCCGGTGTTGTGGAAGAGTTGGTGCAGGATGTTGCCCGCCTCCGTTTTGATGGCCGCATCCTCCAGCATGTAGGCCTTGACGAACGACTTGAAGACCTTGCCGAAGAGCTCCTCCTGCGGGTTGAGGGATCGGGGAAACAGCAGGAGGATCGTCTTTATTGACTTCAGCTCCAGTTGGATCTTGCGCAGCTCCTGCGGCTGGTCGAGCTGATCGAAGTCCGTCTCGTAGAGCGGCCGCAGCACCTCCAGGTAGTCGAGAATCTTGCTGGTCTTGTTCACAAAGGCCCGGTTCTCCTTGCACATGAGCAGCACCAGGTCCAGCGTGACCGACAGGTTCTCCAGAATGTCCATGCCCTCGTGGCCCTGCTGCTTGATGGCCAAGTACAGGGAGTACAGAATCGATTCGATGGTGGGGAAGTGCACGAGCAGATGGTTCAGCAGATCGAACTTGAGCTTGCGCAGCGAGTTGCCCGCCTTCTTCGACTGCTCCCGCAGCGCAATAGCTCGCACGTAGTTGCTGTACTGCCGCATCATCGAGAGCAGCAGCCTCTGCATGTCCAGCCTCAGATTGAAGTCCGCGTGGCTCAGAAAGTTCTTGCCGGTAATGTGCAGCAGGGCCTCAATGGGCAGGCACTGCTGTTTCACCCAAAACCCAAAGTCCGTGAGCGTCATCTTGTCGAAGGCCGAGCCCAGGGCGCTCGGGGGCACGGCATCGATGACCTGGGCCAGGAAGACCGCCACCTTGCCCAGCTCCTCCGTCGGCGTTCTCATCGGACTGAGCAGACACGATATATTCCGCACCGTGTTCCGTCCCAGGTCCGGGCAGGCCTTCAGCGTCTGGATGACGAGATCGGTCTTGCGGGGATTGGCGAAGGGCTTGTTGAGCGAGCCGAGCAGCCTGCCCTGCATCTTGTTCTGCTTCTGGCGGTAGTGGGTCATGGCATCGAAGCAGATGCCGTGCTTGCGGGACGTCAGCAGCATCAACAGCAGCTCGTGCACAGCCGCCGAGACGGCCTCCGCGTCCTCCGGGTTGGGTGCGAACCACTTCTTCTTCTTCTTGAAGTAGAGGGCATTCAGGCCGGCGGGTCCCTCCCAGTCGTAGAGTCGCCGGAGGTGCTTGCAGCACTCCAAATCGAAGACGAGCACCTTCTTGGTCTTCTGAATATCGGGATTCTCGAGCACGTACTGCCTGAGGGCATTCAAAACCACGCAGACGGTGACATGGTCGTCGTAGACCAGGCCCTTGGCCAGCACACCGATCAGTTGGCCACGGTCCAGGATGTTGCGGATGAGCAGAGTGTTCCCCTCCACCAGGAAGGCCAGAACGAAGTGAATGTAGGCCTTGCGCACGGTGTCCTCGTTCTCGTAGTCGTTCTTCGCGTGCGACAGCAACTGCTGCATCACGGCCACGTTGGAGAGCACGTCGTAGGAGTTGAGCACCTGCCGGCCCAGCTGCGGGTCCACGCACACGATGGCCGTCAGCAGTTTGAGGGCGTTGCGCCGATGGCTCGGCCGCGACGATTGCAGCAGATTGTTCAGCACGCCGCCGTGCGCCTTCAAAAAGTATCGGCAGCCGTGCATGGCCGACTCCATGTGGGCCTTCTGGTTGGTGAGGATCTCCATGACAATGCGCTGCAGGGCCTCGGTGAGGTAGTCCACGTGAAAGAGGTTGCCCTTGTCGATGCGATCGAAGGCCTCGGCCAGCTCCAAGGGCTTTCCGCGCTTCTCAATGTACTTGGCCACGATCTTGGGCCGGGTGGTGCACATGTACAGGAAGTGGCGCAGCTCTAAAAAGAATCATTTAATGAATAAATGTATTTAAAGGCCTTTAAGCAGCGGCTTACCTGTTATGAAGCTGTTGGTGCGCAGTTTGCTGCGAAAGTGCATCATTTTAAAGTCGTTGGGGAACTTGGGAGCACTCTCCTCCGGCTCGATTCCGGAATCTGGACTAATTTCCGCCTCCTCCTCATCGCTGTCATCGTTCTCCTCTCCTTCTTTAGCCTGGTTTTTAACCTTTTTTGTTTTTACCTTTTTGGCGGGCGATTCCGCATCCACCTGCATATTCACCTGTTGCTCATCACCCGCTTCCGGATTCTTTGACTTTTTCACCTTTTTGGGTTTCTCAGGAGTCGCTTCGGAGGGATCTGTGGATGTAATCGTACCTCCTTCTGTGGCAGATCCTTCTTTATTCTTTGACTTTTCCTTCTTTTTCTTTGGGGTGGCCGACTCCTTGGACATTTTCTTGGGAACCGCCACTTCGCCATCGTCCGGCTGCTCCGCGTCCGGAGACGCCTCGTGCTTTCGCTTCCGCCGGTTCGGCTGTATGGCCATGTTTCGTTTATTGCCCTTATAAAATTAATTAAAATAATAAAATTAAATCCAAAAAACAGCCGCACACACGTGCTGGACTGGGACAATGTGACCAGCCGTGGGTTTCTGCAATACTCCAAATGCTTAGACGGTGTTGAAAAATGCCAGCGCACAGATGGCGCGCAGCTTGAACGACTAACGTAAACAAGACCAACAACCCATACTAGTACTCACTAACTAAAATTGAAACTCCTTTATTGTAATTAACAAGTTAATATATATTTTGAAACAATAAAAACATATTCAAGCTAAATCTAAAACTCCACGCGCTTTGCTGCAAGCCCTCATGATCAATGAGTCATGATCCAATCTGCCATTTGGCAATCTGAAATTTTTCCCTCGACGTAATCGCTCCCGGGGAATGAGAACTCGTTGTGCCGTGGAACGCACCAAACTAGTCGTCCTCGAGGCCAGAATTGGTGACTCCTCCGGCACCGTATCCCGCAGGTTGGGATGAGTTCACGGATCCGGACACCGGAAACTCGGGCAGGGTGGAGCGCTGTTTGCCGGGAGCTGGGGGAACCGGTGGCAAATCGACCGATTTACTCGTACCTATAATCGGCCGTTTGTTAACCGTCATTGTTTATGCAGATATGTTTTAGCCAAATCCACTTACTGCAACAACAGCCCATTATGTGGTACACGATTGAATTTTACTCGTTGAACGTTCTTTGAGCACTAAATCAGGCAAATCAAATGGTTGGCCAATTGAAACTAGCGTGCCAGCGACTCATGGCTCATTGATAAGCGGCCATGTTACTTTTATTCTCTTTTTGTTTAAAATTTAAAGTGGGTTATTTATGACCGTGGGCATGTCCGCTATCAAACGTACGTCCCGCCGGGTTGCTTGAACACCATAGAAACCACCCCACCGATATGGCCAAAGCGCACACACCAAGTCGGATATATCTGGAAGGCAGCCGCGAACTTGCCAATTAAGATAAGCCCTTATCAGCTTGTCAGTTTCTACTGCTTTGGGTTTGGCGCCAAAATTGAATTGGTAAAACAATCGTTATCGTGGAAAGTGTCAATCCCAAGGCTTTTTAAATGTTTTATTCAAATGTTTTATTATGGGAGGTAGCCGCCAATTAATTTATTTGCTTGTCATTTCACTCGATTCTAATGTTTTGGCCCGTTTGGTGCAAAATATTTAATTACCTATTAAAATAATATGTATCGTGAAAAGTAGCAAGCACAAGAGTTTTTAAATTAATTTATACATGTTTTAACTTTCTGTACAAATTTGTATTTAACTCCCAAACTTGTATTTACCAGCTTCAATTCAAAACTTCCCTCCAAAGCAGAAATCATTTAAACCAGCTCATTACTGGCCATCGTATCTTTAAAATCTATCCCTTGTTTATAGTTTGTTCATGTATATTCTCTAAATTTTAGCTTGAATCGTTGGCAACGTTAATTTAACTTTAATTATTTCGAATAATTTCCTGTAGCGAAAGCGGGCAAATATCGGATGGCCCAGCCAGAGTTGGAAAGCGCACAAGTATCGGCCAGCGGGCGGGGAGGCGGGGCATTCATTATCAGCCGGAACGTAAACACCGATAAAATGTTTAAATCACACTGTGTTAATTAGAGCCGAAAACAAAATCAATGCGCCTGTGGACGCCGACGGCTCGAGATCGTGTGTGCGCGTGAACGCGGATTAGGCATTGAATCGGTGCTCCGGCATAAACATACAAAACACAAAGCCATACTAAACAAATTGAGTGCGTGAGGGCGCGTGAGCTGTGCGAATCACGAAGCAAAGGGGATAAACAAAAGCCATAAAAAACAGACTCTCTCATTTTGTGTGTCTTCCTCGCAAATTGTTGGCAAATCGGCCGGAACGGGAACAGGAACAGGAACAGGAACGGCAACCGGAACCGGAAAGGAGCAGAGCAGAGCCCCTCCGTCCGCCATGGACGACGAGTTCAAGCTGTGCTGGAAGAACTTCCAGGACAACATCGCCAGCGGCTTCCAGAACCTCTACGATCGCGGCGACCTCGTCGACGTTACCCTCGCCTGCGACGGCAAGCTGCTGCAGGCCCACAAGATAGTTTTGGCCATTTGCAGCCCCTACTTCCAGGAGATCTTCACCACCAATCCCTGCCAGCATCCCATCAGTGAGTACTCCTCCCCCGACCGCCCGCCCGCCCTTGGGCTCACTTTATGGCAACAAGCTAAAAAAACTACATACAGTCTCCTTCCCGCGCATGCATATGCATATGGCCGGGCTTTCGATATGCAATTATTTGCATTCTGCAAGCATTTCCCTGTTCAAATGCACATTTTAAGGGGGGTCAATTCGCGGACCGGACCACAAACTGTCCGCCGAACCAGACGCAGTCGCAGACGCAGACACTGCACGGGCCCAGCCGTACCTCGGTTTTATCGACACTCTGTCTGTGTGTCAAACGCTGTCAGCGACTAAGATACGCATCAACCTTTGTGTCAAGTTCCATGACACATTCGCCGGTTATCAGGCCAGCCGTCCCCGCTCCTGCCCTGTCTCCTTTTGTAAAGCGTAAAGCGTAGAGCAAACACCGGGCCCCAGAATCTAGGTCTGATAATCCTCCGCCGCCACTTTGTCTAAGGCCTGCAGGAGTCCTCCATCCCCATCCCCATCCGCAACTCCATCCCCAACGGCCTGCCCGCCCCCCCTGGTTTGGTCTTGTTTACACAAGCCACGCATTCGAATGTGCAGCATGATAAGCGGGCCCGATCAGATCGAGGATCGGCTCCGTCGCTGGTGCTTTGCTGACCTCATCAAACGTACTTCAAATGGACTCTAGAACGTCGCTGGTATATGGCGCATGGATATCATATCGCCCAAGGGGCCCTCGTTTGCGGACGTGTTGAACACAACTGCCCCTGACCACCTCTGCCCGCCTGCCGCCCGCCTGCTGCCTTCTAACTGCTAACTGCTGCACGGTGGCTTTATCTGATCAGGCTGGCAATAAAAAATAAGGTTTTATCTTTTCAAGTAGCAGCAGAAAGGTGCTACCTACCCACCGATCGTTTGTGGCTGCTCCTGCTGCTGCTGCTGTTGGTGGTGGTGGCGGTGCTGCTGCTGTTGGGGCTGCTAGTACAAGAGGTATTTCCAAAGATAAAGAATATTAATATACCCTATAAATAACAGTAGGCAGCGTGCAGTGGGGGCGAGAGTTATTAAAAATAAACCAACAAACTGTCGAACTGCCGAACTGCCGGCGAGCCTACGAACAACAATCATTGAGGTGCTAACAAGCCAAATGGCGTTGGTCCCGTCCCCGATGTTGCTTTGCCAGTCCACCACACCACCCCTTCGGTGGTTGGGCCGCCTTGTGTGTAACACGCAGCAACAACAATAGTCTAAATATTTTTATCTTTTTATCGCGTTTAACAATCATTTATTGCCCAACTGAGCAACTGGGTCCCCCCAATCGTCCGCCCCGTTCCGCCCCCGACCCTCCTCCACTATTAGCCACTCGAGAGTTTAGTTTTCGAGATATTGCTGTTGCTATTGCAGTCACCGTAATGCCCACTGACGTCCAAAATAATAGCACTCGAAGTTACACGTCGAGGGGTATCCTGGTAATAGATTCGAAGAATACACAATGGGGGAAACTAATGTAATAGATTCGAAGAATACACAATTGGGGAAACTAATGTAACATCCATACACTGGTTTCGATCCCTGAAACTTCAATAACTTGGGGGAGCGTTAAGAATAGATAATCTCTGTTTTCTGAGCGTTCTACAAGAACCAGAATAGACTTGAAAAACCCCAAAACCTTTGCCATTCTTAACGCTTCTATCATTTGAAAACGTAAAGATATCCAAAATATATCTTGCAATACTCATAAATTCAAAATCACAATTTTTGGCATGCGTAAAGTTTACCAAAAATGTATCATTTTGAATAGATTATCGCTGTTTCTGGGCGATTTATAGAACCAGAGTATACCTGAAAAACAAAAAACCTTTAACATTTATACTGTTGTCATTGTTGAACAAAAATCATTAAAATCTTTACCTACAATTCTTCTAAATTGGAAACTAATCAGTAATTAGTTTAGAGATTCTTTGGCATCTATAAAACTTTAGATGTACTCGAAACCTTTCACTTGCTTATTAGAACATTTGGAATCGCTGATTTTTGACCGAATTATAGAACTAGATTTGACTGGCTAATTAAAAAAACCTTTATTTTGAACGCTATTGTCATTTAAAAACAAAATTCATTGATTTTACCAATAGATATCCTGTAATAATCAATCAATATTTACTTTCAAGATTCTTTGGGATCTATAAAGAACATTTAGAATAGCAAATCGCTGATTTCCAAGCGATTTATGGAACCGGAATAATCTTAAAAACTCAAAAACCCTACAAATTTTCACTGATTTTGTGAAACAAAAAGCATAGACTACTCTGCCTAGAGGTGCTCATAAATTCAAAACCAATCAGTATTAAGTTCAGAATTTTTTGTGACCTATAAATTAGGTTCAACTGGAAATTGTCAATTGCTTAGAGGAATAGTTTATCGCTTAGTTGACTTGCAAAACCGAAAACCTTTTCCACTTTCGTTGTTTTTGTTGAGCGAAAAGCCCTGACGACTCTTACGATTTCCGCTGCGGCTGTGGCTCGTGTAAATCAACCCATTTCGTGGCCAAGTGGCTGGTTATATCTCAGTCCCAATACAATGCTAATCCTCGAAAATTATCTATTTATTATTGGCATAAACAAGACGACGGACATCGTCTAGGGGCAGGGGCTGGCGGGTTTTATCAGCCTTGCGTTTAGTGCCAGCCACTTTACTTTGGGTATCACTCTTGATCGTAAAATAAGATTTTGAACTTATTGCTTGCTCGTTAGATAACGCACTCAGACGCCCGAACTGGGTGCCATGTGTGATATTGGGCCTCTCCAAGAGCAAGAGCCAAGAGCCGGGTCCAAGCTATTCCCACTCCACTCGACGACGCTACATCCCCTTCCCTGCCCTGCACCGCCTGCACCACCTGCCCACCTGGTTACCACCATTCCCGATTTCAAGTAGCTACCCGATCGAATTTAGCCGCGTTGCTTACCAGCTATAAACGGTTCCACAAGATAATATAATATCGATCGACGGACTTGTCGTAAATATTAAATACCCAATGTTGTTAATATATTGCCCTGCCGTGACTAAAGCTTAGACGTCCGGGTTTTTTCTTTCCTTTTTTTTCTCCCGAGGGGGCTAAACCTTTGTTTTTGTTCGAAGGCCTCTCAATTCTTTCATCAACCCATCCAAAATCGACCACTGTGGACTTTGAGGTCCCGTGTGGAACACGTAATCTCTAATCTGTTTATTTATAAGTTGAAAGTTTCAATAATAATCTATAGCACGTTAATTGGCATAAAACTAGGCGAAACCTCTCGCTGGCTCTGTGATTTCCGATAAATATATGAAACTAAAAAAAAAGTTAGGAACCCTTATTGGGGGGAAATCCACTCCCTCGATGCGAACCCTTGAGCTATTTCCGCTTCTAGCCTTACCCAATCGATCGGTTGGATCGCTTGGATCGCTGCTCCTGTACGTAAGCAATTTATGGTCTCTTCATTTAATATCAAACTTTGACTTTGAGCATAGGAAATTTCATAAAGGCTTTTATTGACCATTTGTGCTGACAATGGCTAATTTATGGCCCCGCCAGCCAGTAGCCGCAAATAGCAAGTGGCTATCGGCTTTTGGCTTTCGGCTAAGCCGTCCTAATCCCTTGGGCACCATCTCGCTCCTTGGAGGTATCGTAACTGAGCGGAGGGGGGGAGGCGGGTAAGGAGATGAGGACAAATCCCCGATCGCTGGGCCAGCCTTCGGACTGGGCTGGCTTTTCTTGGGCTTTTATCAGGTTGTTCCAACACCACCATCGTTCCGATTCGATTCGACTACTACTCGACTATTATGGCGTTCAGAGATAACAAATATTTATGAATGTTTGTGCGACGACATTGTCAAAATGAGGCAGGCCGGCCACTCGACTCCACTCCACACCCTACTCAACCGGCCGGGCCGTTCTGATTCGATAAACATTTATCATAATCATAAAATAAAATTGTTTTCGAAATCGATCGCCTGCGATCCGATTGGTGGACGTCCGCAGGGTGGGCGTGATCTTTTCGCCTGGAGGGAGCAAATCGAATGCGAGCCATAAGGAAGATATTGCTGCACTTTCTCGATCGCTGCTGTCTGCGGGAACAAGATCCCCACATGCCAGGCATGAGTTCTCTGCGAACCGCTCTGATATCAGCAGAGATCACCGCGGGTCAGGCGGCCATTAAGTCCCCTGGCATACATTTAAGCAAACAGCGTTCGAGACGCTCGCCGGGATGCTGGGTTTTTGGGCTTTTCGGCGGCGACGACTTCGATTTTGAGCGGCTGCTATCAGCGCAGCCAACACGGATTTATCACGATTTCCGTGAACTTTAGACAAAGTTTATCTACGGTCCCCGGGGCCCATGAACAGTTTATTGATTCGGCGTTGGTGTGCATGGATCTCTTTGTCTCGATGCCCCGGCCGGAGGCTTTATCTCTTCCGAAGATGTGTGGCCTGCCCTCGCATATCTTCTGTTTGATTGGACTCCCTAACTATAGAGATGTATCTGATGGATCTGGGGGAGACTGTACCCCGGATGCGTTCGGATTTTGAACAAGCGAACATGCCAAGGCGCAGATAGATAGATAAGCGGGACAAAACGATCCGTAATGACGACTACGGCCAACGATAGGGCACAATTGATGTCGTCGCACGGTCAGATTAAGCAACCGAGTTTGTCTGTTGCCGATCGGCGGTTTAATATATTTACATGCAACTGTACAAGCACGATGTGCGGGTACGTGCGTCGGTTTGTGTAATAAAATTGTTATTGAGAACAAGAGATAATATTGTTTTTAACTAGATGTTGATGCTGCGAGCAGGGGCAGGTTGGGAAGCCGCTGATAAGGATCGCAGCTGATTGGCGGGCTCTGAAACTGCTTGGAAAGTGCTTTTCCGAAAAGGGTTATCGTCTCGCAAAGTCTTGATCATTACCCAAACCATATTGGGGGGGAGCATGTGTAGGAGCATGTGAGACATGTGCGTTCTTTATCAGAAACCACGGGCGCAGGGCGGACCCATTTATTGCCTCTCGAGAACTATTAAATATTGAAATTCATGGGTCTCGATCTCCTTATTCCACCGAGAGATAAGCGACCGGGTTTTACGGCGGAATCACAGCCTCTTGGGCCGTGTCGAAAGCACGCCTGTCCGCCCGGTCGATGATATGTCATGCTACTTATTTTATAATTATGGCTGTGCTACTGCGCTGCTGTTGTTGAGTTTATATTTAAGTTTTCAGATTTCTTATCGTAGCTGTTTTTATGTATTGATTTAGTATTTGAACGTTTCGATGATAACATCTCCACTAGAATGTGACCTCCTTTCCTACTCATGTTATTGTCGTTCCGCAGTATTTATGTAAACAAGCAAATTACGCTTCTGTCCGGCTCGAATCCCACGTTGTATGTGCCTCAAAACATTCCCAAAATCGTGCGAAAATTCCCAAAAATCTGCTAATCCCCCCAACCGTCTCACTCCCTCTTCCAGTCATACTCAAAGATGTGAGCTTCAACATAATGCTGGAGCTCTTGGAGTTCATGTACCAAGGCGTGGTCAATGTGAAGCACACGGAGCTGCAGTCCTTCATGAAGATCGGCCAGCTGCTGCAGATCAAGGGCCTGGCGACCAACTCGAACTCCTCGCCGGGATCGAGTGCCTCGGAGAAGTCCGCCGGGCAGGCCCCGACGGAGGAGTCCGCCAATAGTAATAGCAACGCCCCGACCCCCAGCACCAACCACTCAAGCGCCATTAGCAATAACAATAGCAAGGCGGAGGCGGACCACAACGACGCCAAGGGCCAGAGCAACTCGCGCACCACGTCGCCGGGAGCGGCCAGCCGGGCGTCCAACGAAGCCGGCCACCTTTACCCACCCGGCAAGCGGACCCTGCCGTCGGATTTCGGCAGCGATTCCCTGTCCATTTACTCGGGCAAGCAGCTGCGGCGCTCCCTGAAGGAGCACGGACACGACGGCGGCGGCGACGGGCCCGACAATGGCTCTACCATGGACACGAACATGAGTGCCGAGGAGTTCTTCCTGCCGCCCATTCCGCACATCTCGATGGGGGAGCCGCGCTACGACATCAGCGGGCTGAAGCGCGAGGCGGACAACCACCACCACGGACCCTCGCCCGGCGTGTCAGGGAGCTCCAGCAACGTGAGCCTCACCTCGGCGGCCTCCCCCTCGTCGGCGATCCGCAACCCCTTCGGCCCGGCCTTCAACATGGAAAGCTACAACTTCTACAAGAGCAGCGGCAGCGGTCCCAGCAGCAGTGCCTCCAGCGTCACGGGTCCCGGACCGGGGATCAGCAATAATGGCACTGCCGGCCTCGGATCCGCCTCCGGAACCGGCACCGAGTACCCCAACGAGCTGTACATGACCAACGACTACGCGAAAAACTTTGCCAACCACATGGACATTCCCTCAAGTAGGTGCCCTCCCAGTTTCGGTCTTGTGCCACTTAACTTTACATCACCTTTCTGTTGCATGTAGCTCGGCTTCCATTCCTATTTAGTCTGGTTTTTGTTTTGTTCATCCACCATCATTGCATCCACCGGGGCACACCTCATCACGCATCCCTCGCACACACTAGCCCACTGATAACTGATCACTGATCACAGATCACACTACACCCAGTAACCCAACACAAACCACAGCAAATGGAAGAGCTAACAGAGACCCGATTGATTCTAGAGGGATATGTGCCGCTTAAGTGGGGTAAAGGTATTAACCACAAGCACTTGGGTCGAACGCAACGATAGATAAACAATTGAAAGCTTTGATAACCATTGGGATTCAATTATTGACATGTGCAGGCAGACCAACAGTCACTGAACGTCCAGAAGAACTTAAGGAAGTAAAGGCTTAGTTGGAGGAGACCACACAGCTTTTATTTGAAATTCCAGAGTTTTGTGAACAGTGTGGACCGATTTGAGGCACATTTATGTTGACAAAGTAGAACTTTTATCGAAGGATTTCCTATACCTCGTTTTTGGAGTACTACAAGTATAATGCCCTTTGGTTTTAATGATAGAATGTCGGGTCGTAAAAGTATTAATTATTTGATACTCCTATCTTAATTCCTAGAAAATCTATACTCAAAACAACCACAAAAAGATCATATGAAGCGGTTCACGACACAGACAACTATATAAACCAGAAATCCGCATTTGCAACACAGATTTGAGAGTTTGAATTTCCAATTGCTTGCAATATTTCACCATCGCATTTCAGTTGACAAGTAAAACGTTCACAAAATGCTTTTATTTGCGTACTTACAACCCAACCAAGCTTGCGTAGTGACTTCAGTTGATTTAGCAATTACGAATGCTTTTATTTTGGCTTATTAACAAGGCCAAGAGAGCCTCTAACGCACACCGATCGCACATTCCCAGGGAGGATCTGTTGCAGAGAGCCTCCCCAACCCCAACAACACCCGAACAGCTTACACCGCCCCTCGTCCCTGCAATTCCCCTGTAAATAACCCTCCAGCACACCCACCAAAAAAGCGCCGAGCGCTCCAGCGATCTACCCTCCACTAATGATCCACCATTGTCCGTTTGTTTGCTGCTCTCCGATCTCGTCCTCGCCTTGGTACCCCTTTTCGTGCGGCCAAGCAGACGGCAGCAATATGGTGATGCTGTCGACTACCTCGCTGCTGCACGGCAACTGCGTGTTCAACCGCAACAACACGGTGGCCACGCAGCAGGGCATGAAGACCTACTGGCTGTGCAAGTCCTACCGCATCAGCATGTGTCGGGCCCGTTGCATCACCCACCTGGGCAGGATCATCTCGGCGACGGGCGTGCACAACCACACGCCCCACATGCGCGGTCAGGGAACGGGCGCGGGATCGGCCCAGGTATCGGGATCGGGTGCGGGTGCTGGTGCGGGTCCCAGCACGGCAGCCGCTGCCTCGGGGGTCTCAGGCGGTGGCCATCAGGCGCCGAATGCCAGCGCTCCGAATGCAAGCCAAGCGGGCTACCCCGTGGCCGAGGGATCGCATCACATGTTTGCCAACCAGACGCCGCCACCGCCTCAGCCACATCCCGGGAGCAGTGCGGGATCGCAGCACCCGCACCACCATCACCACCACCTGGGCCAGGCGCTGCCCAATCTACTGGTGCAGCATCACCCGGCACCGCCCTCCCACATGGAGCCCAATCTGATGCACAACCCGAATCTGATGCACCTGCAGCCGCAGACGCACCACCTCCAGCAGCAGCAGCAGCAGCACTCGCCCCACAATCCAGCGGCTCCGGCAGGCCAGCAGCATCACCTGGAAATGGGCGGCGGATCGGGGCCCGTGCTGCTCTCGCCGGCCCACCTGCAGCAGAGTCCGCAGTCGAACCGCAGCAGCCACTCCCTGCACGCCCAAAGTCCGCCTCCGTCCGGGGCTGAGGAGCAGCCCGCGCAGCAGCCGGCACAGCAGGAGGGAGGCGGAGGAGGCGCCTCCGGGGAGGGAAGCGCGAATCCCAGCAATGCCCATGTGATCAACTCGATTACGATATCCCCGAACAACGGACACAACTTCAAGATGGAGAACATGTAGAGTGTGCGGAGAGAGGAGGAGTAACTTATTGTCGATTAGTTAGTAGAAAATTTGCAGTAGGAAATTGATTGGAATCTAATTCGAGCAAAGAACCCAGAAAGATGGCATCATCCAGACACTCAGACGGCGAGACAGAGTACCATTGTAAATACTTTATTTGATAAACTAATGCGAATCGATAAACCAAACCAACCACTAAAGGGCGCCCATGAAATGAATCCCAGATTGGCAGATCTCAACCTAATTTTGGATATGTTTCGTGGCCCCGAGCGTACTATATGTCTTTGGGTACTAACCAAGCAAATGAGTAGAGGATACCTCCAGGTAAGTGACTGCATGACACATAAACACACATAATTGGGCTCATTCGTGTATGTCCTGGCATCCAACCAAACAAGCGAAGCATTAGCGGGGGTGACTCGCGATGGGGCATTACTAACTCCCAGGGGAAATCGAACTTAGTAATTGTACCGATCTCGAAGCATTTGGGTAGCACGCACACAAAAAACACCCCACCCAAACCGATCCTCACCAGCTCTCTTGTATGTCTTGTAGTCGCACCCGGCGAGCACTGGTTCCAGGGCAAGCTGGAGTTCATGCTGAGCCAACGGGGCAAGCCGCTGCTCGTCCACGACGGCCACACCTTCGGCATCCAGTACGTGCGCAAGGACAAGAAGTACTGGCAGTGCAACCTGTCGCGCAAGTTCAACTGCAAGGCCCGCGTCACCACCACCGACACCGGCGAGATCATAGTGACCAACAACGAGCACTGCCACACCGAGATCCGCCAGCACCTGCGCAAGGACTACCAGCGCAACAAGGTGATGATGAACGCCCTGATCAACCTGAGCACCAACCGCCTGGCCGACCTGCGGCGCCACAACCTCGCCGGCCTCGGCGGCCTGCCCTCAATGGTGGTGCCGGAGGCCCTGGCCCAGGCATCGCCCATCCACGAGATGGTCCAGAATCTGCACGACATTGCCAAGGCCTCTGCGGAGCATCAGCATCAGCAGCAGCAGCAGCAACAGCAGCAGCTACAGCAGCAGCAGCAAAGGGAACAGCATCAGCGGGCCGAGGAAATGGAGGAGCCCCTGGACTGTGGACTACGCTCCGCGGCGGCGCTGGAGGAGATGGCCCGCAGCTTTATGGCCAACAGCAAGCCCGCCATCGCCTTCCCGGGCGCAGGGGAGTCCCAGGCGGAGCCCAAGGAGGAGCCCTCGTGGAAGGAGAAGGGCGAGGGCGAGGCGCACTAGGAACGCCAAGCAAAGCAAAGCAAAGCCAACTTATAGCAGGTCAACGGACGGTTAAGTACAAAAATGGAATGATTGCAATAATACTCAAATACAAGGCGTAACCAAAACAATTCCAAAGAATTTAGTTAATACATAAGCAGCGTGCAATTGACTAGAGCATTTCCATGAGTTTTCATCGTTTTTATCTACGTGACGTTAGTTTTACTCTCTAATGAATGTTGAATTTGAATAAATCTTTTTTACGAATCCATGTGTGTTTTTGGTCTTGTGTTTGGTCTCGAGGGAATAACCAAATGGGGCTGATGAATAAAAGCATTGTCCCTTGAAGACAATGCGGGTCAAATTTAGGTCCCATATTATATCGGGCATCCAAATTCTATATCCATTGTATCCATCGAATATAGAAAAGACTTGAATTAAAGGGTTTAAAAGTCTTAAAATGCTAAGGATTACATACTATTTTAAACCATTTCATGTTGTAAAAACCCACAAAATTTAAATTCTACATCGTTTGTAAGACACATCCGAAAGAAGATACAGTTACCGAACTTTCTTTTTATCAAGATCAATCTATGGTATATCTTTATCTTTATGGTGTTGTGAATATGAACGCACTGTAAGCTATTGTTTAAAAGCAATCGAAAGTAGTTATAAACATTTTGTGAAATTCTCTTGCTTTTAGGAAATATACTCACTCGTAAACATATAAATAAACTTGATTTCCCTTATCCCTCAAGAAATTTCTAATAATTTCGTAAAACAACCTTTAAACTTCTATTAGCAATGATCCCTTGCTAAACTCTGAGCATTGTATAACCATCTGATCCTCAACGATAATAAATAATACTTGCAAA
>JAJJHQ010008452.1:3164898-3183009 GCA_021223825.1 Drosophila ironensis | reverse complement strand
TATACTTTAAGTTGATTAGTTTTTAATATCTTATGATGTATTGCATTTACACTGTAATTGTGGTTAATTTGAATTTGAACGGACTTCTTCATTAGACGTTTATCCCTCGATTCAGTTTCTGGATTCTTTGTTCAAAGGTGTTTTCAGAGCACAATTATATTGCTGCCGATGAGTACAAGCACGAATTTATACTTTCATCCATTCTTTCTCGAGAAACCTACAAGAACTTTCCAACAAAACAACCTCTAACCATGATATAACCCTTTGAACCTCATAGATAGTGAACTAGAGGGTATACCTACGATGAATACTCGAAACACATTCAGTTTATTAGTTTTTATAGTATGCTGCATTAGATTTACACTGTAATTGTAATGAATTTGAATTTGAACGGACCCGCCCGTCGAGGACCTGGCCTACATTAGATGTTTATCACGCGACTCAGCTTCTGGATGCGGTTGAGCAGGAGGTCGCCCTGCTTGATGGTCGCCTGGTACTGCCAGTTCTTGTTGTCCGGCCGGTTGGTCTCCACAATGCCGCCCACGCGGTCCACCTTGGCGTGCAGCCGGCCGGCGGCGATGAAGCGGGCCAGCTCCTGGTCGATGTAGTCGACCGTCACGCCGAACGCCTCGGCCATGTACTGCAGGGTGAGGGAGCGATAGGACTCGAGCAGCTGCGTGTAGCCCAGGATGCGCATCTCGCGCACGTAGTAGCGGTAGTGCGGATGGATGAGGTAGTCCGAGCGCAGCTGCTTCTCCACCCCGGCCAGGTTCACGTAGAAGTTCTCGTACTGGCAGTTGTACAGCGCGAACAGGAACTGCTTGACATCGGGCAGCCCGTGCAGCACCTCCTGGATCTCCGAGCCCTTGATCACCTTGTCGCGCAGCTCGTTCCGCGGCAGGGCAATCATCGACACGTACACCGTGTAGCGCACGAAGGTCGGGTAGTCCATCAGCTCGTAGGAGGTGAAGGTGCTGACGGTGTCGAGGAAAAAGGTGGCCGCCGCCTTGAAGTCCCTCACGGCCACGGAGTACACGCCCTGGTAGACCTTCAGGCGATTGCGCCGATCCCAGTCGCCGCCCTCCTCGATCAGGTACTTGGCCTTGTCGATGTTGCGCGTGATGAGATCGTGGTCCAGGTAGAACAGTCCCAGGCGGATCAGGTGGAAGACGATGTCCAGGCGATGGCCCAGGGACACGGTCTTCTCGTACGTCTTCCGGAAGGCCGTCTCGGCGGCGGCCTTGTCCCCGATGCGGCACAGATACTCGGACTTCTTAAGGTTCGCCTCGCGCACCTCCATCTCGCCCAGGTTCTTCTCCGCATCCTCGATGGCGGCGTCCAGCTGCTCCAGTTCCACGCGGTTGTTCTCCTTCATGCGGGCGAGCAGCTCCTTGTCCACCGTCCAGCCCAGCTCGGTGCATATGTGCTCGTACCAGGGGGCCATGCTGTCGGTGCGAATGGCCTCCAGGAGCTTGGCCTTCAGGGCCGCATCCTGTTTGTGCTCGGCGAGCGTGAGGAGGAACTTGGTCTGGGCCAGCTCCAGGTTGGGGTTCTTCTCCAGGCCCTGCTCCTCGAGGTTCTCGGCTGGCATGCTGATCGCTTTGGCTCGCTTCGCTTCCTTTTAGCACACGAAAGTCGTAGTTTGTGGGATTTCTGAACGAAATGAGAATTTGTTTTTGTCAAAGCCGCAGAGTCATGTACGATGTTAAGTTGGCCGCGGCTGGTCTACTCGGACAGTCTGGCAACTCGGCGGCGCCGATATATATCGATAGCCGGGAACGATTTAGGTTAGTTAAAAACAGTGACAATTTAGCAGGTAATTCTTATTTCGTTACTTATTGTTAGGTTAGCACTTGATTTTTGACTTTAATAAACCTATGAATTATTCCAAGAGACTTGAGTATTTACATAATTACTTCAATTTTTGTGTAAGCTTTTAGCTTACACTACCGTACATTGCAGTTTGAATTCCTAATGAATAGGATTAGTAAATTATGTGTTAAATTTAATTTTTGTTGTCTCCCATATTGTTTTAAAGAACTGAAAATCTGTTATATGGGGATTGTACCTTAAATAATGCTTGCCAAAAAACAATTTTAAAACTGATTTTCAGTTAAATTATTTAAGACAAATAGGAGCTGATGCATTGATTTTTATACCTGTCATTTGCAGTTACTTTATTTTATTTTTAGGTGCAACCAATTGGTTGATAATGAAAATAGGATCTACATGGAGGTACATATTTCAAATACAGCCTTCGGTTTAAATTTGTTGTATAAGATTCCTTTTTTTAACTCTATAACCCCATCAGGTTGTGTCCATTAAATTACCCAACGATTTCGATGGTTTAATATACATAAGTGGGTTAATTTAAATTTAATTTTACCCTATAACCCATCTTGTCTTGCCATCCCATCGTGTAAATGGGCTGCACTGGCCGCTCAGCTGATTGCCTCCCACCGAGAAGAGGAAGACCAACTGTCAAAAAGAAATGTCAAAACAGTCGCGAAAAAAAGTGCAAGAGAAAAAGTGAAATGGTGCGCGACAGGCACTGAATAGCCCCAACAGAAACCCACAATACTCGGTGGGCCAGAGCAATCATCACACGCCTATGAGGCTAAAAAACAAACAGCTGTAGAATGGGTGACAAGGAGGAGCCCACCACGCCCGCCCCCTCGCCCACAGAGGAGGCCCCTGGCCTTGAGGCCGTCGTGGGAGGGGCAGGAGGTGGGGCAGGGGCTCCAGGTGGAAGCGGAAGCGACAACAATACCACCCCTCCCACCCACGTCAAGGTGGTGATCATCGGAGCCGGCATGGCCGGATTATCCGCCGCCAATCATCTCCTGCAGAACGGCTGCGAGGACTTTATCATTTTGGAGGCCCGGGGCCGGATAGGCGGTCGGATTGTCTCCATTCTGCTCGGCAACAATCAGAAGGTACGGGTTATATAACCCGCCGCAACACAACACAACACAAGCCCAGCCACCTGGGAGTACATTTTGTATATTTATGTTCTCTACCGGGAGTGCGAAAAGCAAGCAAAGATTTCGGGGAAAACTCGCGGCCATGCTGTAACAGATTATAGATTTTTCCAAGCGCTGCGCAATCGCTGGATCAGCTGTTTTTGGGGCCTGTCATTGTTGCTATTTTTGTGCTTCCTGTTCCCTGTTTTGAGTGTAAATTGGAAGCTCACCCAAGGCCGCAAATAGTCAGTGTAACTTTCCCTGTTCTAGTATTTACCTGCAAATTTTCATAAATGTTTTGCCGGTGAATTTGTTATACAACTCTATGTTTTGTAGGGCGATAAGATAGGAGGACTTGTGCGGGTCCCCGATCACGTAGACTTGTATTTATTAAAGAACTTGTAACCCCAATTAGGAACCCATTAATTAGGGCCCTTAATATGGGTCAGTTGTTATCAAAAAACTCAATCTCCAATTGGAAACCCATTAGTTTTCCTTTATTCTTTAGAATAATTATCCCCACAAATGTAAACCTATTAGTTTTGATCATTATTTAGGTCCTTTCTTATCTAAAAGCGGTTAGAGCTTAGTTAAAACAGCCCCGATCTCGTAGACTTCTAAGAAAACCTATTGATTTACCTTTATTACATAGAATAGTCATACCACAAATGTAAAGCCATTAGTTTAGGCTCTTATTATACAAGTTTCCATCTCATATATGTATCTCCATCAAACCAGACCCCTCTAACGTTTACTTTGTATATGTTCATATTATATCCATAATAGTAATCATATCCAATTAGTATTATAACATCCTGTGATTCAAAATTGGCAACCCATTAGTCTAGGTCGGTACCTCAAAGAGCTTATCTCAAAACCCGTGGATCTTAACGAGAAGAGAACTAAATCATGAGGACTTGTATATATTTCATAGAACAAAATTATATCCATTTGGAAACGCGTTAGTTTACGGCCCTAATATATATAGTCCTCGATTAAGATGTCCACAATCGTAACCCCATTAGTTTAGGCCCTTAAATAGGTCAGTTATTATCTCCAAGGCAATTTATCTGACAGCTGCCGAGATAAACCTTCGTTACTCATGGTTCCCGCTTTTGCAGGTGGAACTCGGCGCCAACTGGATCCACGGCGTGCTGGGCAATCCCATCTTCGAGCTGGCCGTGCAGCACGGCCTAGTCAGCGTGGTGAACGTGCCCAAGCCGCACAAAGTGGTGGCCACCATGGAGGACGGGCACCAGGTGCCGTTCAGCATTTTGCAGGAGATCTACGAGGCGTACGTCTGCTTCCTGCGGCGCTGCGATGAGTACTTCCTCTGCCAGTACAGCCCGCCGCCGGACATCCACAGCGTGGGCGAGCACATCAACTACGAGATTGAGATCTACTTGAGCAGCGTGCAGGATCCCAAGGAGAAGCGGCTCAAGCAGTCCATCTTCAACTGCCTACTAAAGCGAGAGACCTGCATCACCGGCTGCAACAACATGAACGAGGTGGACCTCCTCGAGCTGGGTGAGATGATTTTGCCTAAATGCGATGCTCTTATATTAACAATCTACGCTTCTTCAGGCAGCTACACGGAGCTGCAGGGCGGCAACATAGTACTGCCCTCGGGGTACAGCTCCATCCTGAAGCCGCTGGGCGCGCAGATACCCAAGCAGGCGATCCTGACCAAATGCCCGGTGAAAAAGATCCACTGGAAGCGGAAAAAGACATTCACCGGCCTGGAGACCGTCGACGAGAACTCGGAGGACGAGAACTCGGACGACTCGGAGCGGACGGTGACCGAGGTGCCGACGGGCGGGGCGGGACTCCGCGGCGGCTCCGTGGAGTCGAACTCCAGCAGCAATTGTGATTACCCTGCGGGCAATGTGCGCGTGGACTGCGAGGACGGGCGGGTGTTCCATGCGGCCCACGTGATATGCACCATACCCCTCGGGGTGCTGAAGCACTCACACCGCACCCTGTTTGACCCGGTGCTGCCGCAGTACAAGCAGGAGTCGATCGAGAATCTCATGTTCGGCACCGTCGACAAGATCTTCCTCGAGTACGAGCGGCCGTTCCTCAGCGCCGACATATCGGAGATAATGCTGCTGTGGGACGACGACAAGCGGGACATGAACAGCAGCGAGGAGGAGCTGGCCAGCGAGGCGTACCTCAGCAAGAACTGGTTCAAGAAGATCTACTCCTTTGCCAAGGTGACGGACACCCTGCTGCTGGGCTGGGTCTCCGGCAGGGAAGCCGACTACATGGAGACCCTCAGCCACGAGGCTGTGGCGGAGAAGTGCACCGAGATCCTGCGCAACTTTCTGCAGGATCCGTATGTTCCGAAGCCAAAGCGATGTGTGTGCACCAGCTGGAAGTCACAGAACTTTACGGGCGGAGCCTACACCTCGATACCCGTGGGAGCCACCCAGGAGGACATCGAGAACCTGGCCCAGCCCTTGTACGCCACCCCCCAGGCCATGAAGGTGAGTCAGGGACATACAAAATTATGCATTATTTACCCAATTTTGTTTGTTCTCTCAGCCCGCCATCGTGTTTGCCGGAGAGCACACGCATTCCAGTTTCTACTCCACCGTGCACGGCGCCTATCTGAGCGGCCGGACGGCGGCCCAACATTTGCTGGGCAGCGAGGAGCCGGACGAGATCGTCATGGAGTCGGACGGCAGCGATTTGAGCGCCTGGATACAGGGTATCGCCCTGGACTGAGTCTTAGCTGAGCAACGACCACCACATCGATTTTGTATTATAATTTATTTCCGTAGTGATATTTCATTTATTCGATTCGATTTGATTGTCATTTACTTTGCATAGCTCGTTGAACGAATCAGTTTATTTATTGTTTTTTTACATCCATATTGAGCATTTGTTTTTGTGTTGTTGATGATGCAGCCTTTTTGTAATTTATTTTAGAGTCCGCTTGTACATTTTTATAAATAAATTCTACGATATAGCCGAGCGGAGCTGAGCTGATCAATGTGCTGCCAACTTTGAAGTACTCGCGTGTTTACTGTGCAGCAGCTTTCACTAATCGGACGGAATGTGTGCACAAACATAATGTTGTTTAGACCTAATAATTACCGAGTAACAAACATACACGTACCATAAAATTGCCTATTTTTATATAACTTCGTATTAAATAGAGGAGAGCGTTGCACCGAGTTGCACCGACTGTGCGGCTAATGTGAATTCGAATGTAACTATTGTTAAACGTTGACTATTTTGCTAACTAACTTATGCATTAGTTGAATCTTTGTAACGGGCAACGTAAGGCAACAGTTGATATTGATACTTACTCTAGGATCTGCATGTTTATTTGTATTGTGACAAATATATCGACTTGTGCGCATAATATGAATAAAAGAACACGCTAAATTACCAAGCAACTTGTGTTTTTTCAACGAGCAAATGAGCAAAGCTGATCAGCATTTTGGTTTTATGTCAACTTTTAGCTTTAGTTTTATCTTTTAGTTTTATCGGACCAGAGCTTAACCTAAAGCCATTGTTTAAAATTTATTCCTCAAAATTTATGTACCAGCAATCAAGGGAAACTGGACGACGTAAGTAATGGAATATGAAAACTAGGTTGGTTTAAGCTCTAAAATTTAATAAAAATGGAATCAGTAGAGGTAAACTGAAATGCTCTTTAAAAGCTTCGCATTTTGCGCCAATATTAGATGTATTCGGTTTTATCGATACTGTTATCGATGTTTCCGAGTACCGGCTTTTGGCGCGCAATTTGAATATGCCGACACCTGGGAGAAACTCCACCGTAAACATAACAATTCGAATATAATTATAATCTGCAGCTTTATTTATAAAGCCCAAACTGATTTTTAAAAATGTATTGCTAACTAAACGCCTATTTCGATTTACTTGCCAGCGAGAGCAGCGGCATTTTGCGATAGCTGGCCTTTGAGCAGCCTCACGATTGAGTCGAACGAGTATAAAAACGAGCGAGGCAGCCGCGGAGAACGTACTTCGTTTTCAAACGCCGGCTGCAGCGGTTGCTTAGCTTCATCGCCACAACGAATTTACTGCTTCTCGCGCTCTGCAATCCCAGAGTCGTCACCCGTTGGCTAGCGCATCCGAAGCTCTTAAGCTACCAAGTTCCAGCTCCGCTCAAAAACCGAATAGCAAAGACCACAGGCCACTTCATAGCCCGCAACATGTCGTACCACAAGCCCGAGGCCAAGACCGTCCAGGATCTGAAAGATCTGGCCCAGAAGCTGCGCATCCACTCCATCACCTCCACCCAGGCCTCCAAATCGGGGTAAGTTTCCAGTGTGAATGTGCATATTCCAAAAGCTGTGCACCTTGCACTTGTTGCCGCAAAGGTGACCCCCGCCGGCTCAGGGTTCCACTGGAAGTGGGAGCCACGTGTTTTCCACTGGCTTTTGGCGAATTTGCGAAATTTTCACCCTCTTTCCGTGTGTCTGCTGATAAGCAGCATTCGCCTTAATTGCAGGGTTTTCATTAATTCCGTGACCTTAGGCGACCTTGGCTGATTTGCCAACTCTCCTACTGCCTTTGGGTTTCGTTTTGTTTTTGTGCGTGGCTTTCAAATGTGAATTTTGTAAGCTATACATACATACATATATACTGTTCATACATACTCGTATGTATTGCCCAACACACGGCGTCAGAGAAAAAGAGAAAGCACAGCTTGGGAGGAGAGAGACAGGGATGGTTATAGAAATGGAATACACATTAGAGCTGGAACTGATACCCTACACTTGAGATTTACGACCTTATTAATTCGCTGTAATTGGACCTGAGATAGACGTGTCTCAAAATGGTAAATAATAAAATAGAGAGCTCTCAGATAACGAAAACACTTTTATCGCGTCCATTAGTTTTTCATGTTTAATTTCTCCTTAGTTTGTGTGTGATATCTCGGTTATCAGGTTCCTGGCTCTGCCCTATTTGCTCTAAATGTGACCTCTGCCGGCAAGATAAGCCGGCTTTTCGTTACTCACACCCTGTCCCCAATGCTCCCGATGATATGACCGATTAGAGGACTCCCAATAGAGGTGACCAGCCGGAGACTCGAGTGCCCTGCCTCGCGTGATAATCGAAAATCACGGCACATTGATAAAACGTGCAGCTTGGGTCACCCGGAAGGATCACCTTCAATAGTTATTGGTGGCCGTCAAAAGCGGGTCTCGGCAACAATGGAAGCACGCCTTCCCAGCGTGCAGGCCAAGATTCTGGTTTTTGGGCTAACATTAGATCGGGAGGAAAGTTCAAGGTCTGTGCCGGCACCAGTCACACCATCATGTATACCTAGTATATGTAGGTATAGGTATATGTGTGTTTGCGATAAGTTTTATTTATAACTCTGGGGGGTAAGACGAGCCCCCGGGCCGGTCTAGAGTTGCGTGTTTTGCGGTTGCTGGAGTTTTGCCAGATCTGCATTTAGTGGATCTTATCTTGTTTATCCGCATCCGATTGCATGGGAGCGAAGTACAGACCAGACATAAACTCTGCTCACTTGAAATCCGATACAGTCTGTGAGTAGAGGAATATTCCAGAAGAGTTTCACTTGAAATAAACAAATGAAAATGCGACGATTGACAAGAAATTATATCTTTTTCCACCAAAACGTACATAATCATATATGTATGTACATAGGGGTATTTACAAAGTTTGTAGAGTATTCTTGATTGCTATGCAACTTTCCCTTTTTAACTAGTGACCTCCAGCGATTATCGAGGTTGATGCCTTGACCCACTAGAGCCATTCAATTCTAAACTTGCTCGCTTTGTGCCCCACAGACATCCCACATCATGCGCCTCCCTGGCCGAGATCATGTCCGTGCTGTTCTTCCACCAGATGAAGCTGAACCTCAAGCACCCCCGTGATCCCTCCAGCGATCGCCTGATCCTGTCCAAGGGCCATGCCGCTCCCATCCTGTACGCCGCCTGGGCCGAGGCCGGCCTCTTCCCCATTGACGAGTTGAAGAACCTGCGCAAGATCGACAGCGACCTGGAGGGGCATCCCACCCCCCGTCTCAACTTCATCGACGTGGGCACCGGCTCCCTTGGTCAGGGTGTTGCCGTCGGCGCTGGCATGGCCTACGTCGGCAAGAACTTCGACAAGGCCGACTACCGCACCTATGTGATCGTGGGCGATGGCGAGTCCGCTGAAGGATCCGTCTGGGAGTCGCTGCACTTTGCCGGCCACTACGGCCTGGACAACCTGTGCGTGATCTTCGACGTTAACCGCTTGGGTCAGTCGGAGCCCACGTCGCTGGAGCACAAGATGGATGTTTACCGCGACCGTCTGGACGCCTTCGGCTTCAACACCGTGGTTGTGGATGGCCACGACGTCGAGGAGTTGTGCAAGGCCCTGCACTGCGCTCTCATTACCAAGAAGAAGCCCACGGCCATCATTGCCAAGACCTTCAAGGGCAAGGACTTCCCCAACATCGAGGATGCCGACAACTGGCACGGCAAGCCGCTGGGCGACAAGGCCGACCAGGTGATCAAGCATCTGAAGGGCCTGATCGTCAACAGCAACGTCAAGTTGTCCCCCAAGACTGTGGAAAAAGAGGGCGCAGCTCCCGAGGTTGATATAACCAACGTGCAGCTGAGCAGCCCGCCCAACTACAAACTGGGCGACTCGGTGGCCACCCGCTTGGCCTACGGCACGGCCCTGGCCAAGATCGGCAAGAACAACGAGCGTGTTATCGCCCTGGACGGCGACACCAAGAACTCCACCTTCTCCGACAAGCTGAGGGCCATCGCCCCGGAGCGCTACATCGAGTGCTTCATTGCCGAGCAGAACCTGGTCGGTGTGGCCGTGGGAGCTGCCTGCCGTCGCCGCACAGTGGCTTTCGTTTCCACCTTCGCCACCTTCTTTACGCGTGCCTTCGACCAGATCCGCATGGGTGCCATTTCGCAAACCAATGTCAACTTTGTGGGCTCCCACTGCGGTTGCAGCATCGGGGAGGACGGCCCCTCCCAGATGGGCCTCGAGGATATTGCCATGTTCCGCACGATTCCCGGCAGCACCATCTTCTATCCCTCGGACGCAGTGAGCGCGGAGCGCGCCGTCGAGCTGGCTGCCAACACCAAGGGCGTCTGCTTCATCCGCACCTCGCGTCCCAACACCTGCGTCATCTACGGCAACGACGAGCCCTTCTGCGTCGGCAAGGGCAAGGTGGTGCGCCAGAAGTCCTCAGACGAAGTGCTCCTCATCGGTGCCGGCATCACCCTGTACGAGTGCTTGGACGCCGCTGACCAGCTGGAGAAGGAGTGCATCACCGCCCGCGTGATCGATCCCTTCACCGTCAAGCCTCTGGACGTGGACCTGATTCTTGAGCACGCCAAGCATTGCGGTGGCCGCGTGGTCGTTGTGGAGGATCACTACCAGTGAGTTTTCGGCCATCTATCCCCGGCGAATGATTGGCTAATCCATTTGCTTATCCCTTTCCAGGCAAGGCGGTTTGGGCGAGGCTGTGCTGAGCGCCCTCGCCGGCGAGCGCAACATTGTGGTCAAGCATCTGTTTGTGCCCACCGTTCCGCGCTCGGGTCCCCCGACCGTCCTAATCGACATGTTCGGTATCTCCGCCCGTCACGTTGTTGCCGCCGTCAACGAGATCCTCAAGAAGTGAGAGGTGTCAATGGAATCATAACTTCATCTCTATAGCGCCTACAGGAAATTCCCAGTTAACCGTTCCATAACATTCCCCTTGGAATATTGTTGCCTTTACAAATTCGAATTGTAACCAAATCTGGATCTTGAGAATAAATTTCCTTTCATACAAGTATTTAACAAAATTTTTTGAGTTCTACTTTTTGAGTTCATACATTTATTAGTCTGTATCGCTTACAAAAAGTGCTTTACAGAATTGTTAAGGGAACTATTATAGAAATTAAAATGAAATCAAAAGTTATTTTCAAATAGATAAGGTCGGTTTTTCATATAACCTCAAACAAGTACTCAAAAATATTGACTGGGTTTTTTCCTCATTCCAGTTTATCCTAATTTTCTGCTTAAAAATAAAAAAAAAGAATCAGTCTGTTACAAAATTATTAAAGGAACTCTTAGAGATCAAACCGAAATCAAAAAATGATTTCAGGCAGATATAAGGACACTTTCATATAAACTCATACAAATTGAGTTGGACTTTTTCTCTTATAGTCAAAATAGTCAAAAATATTAACTGGGTTTTTTCTTCATTCCAGTTTATCTTCATTTTCTGCTTTAAAACAAATAAAAATAAAATAAAAATTTGTCAGTTACTGAACTATTAAAGGAACTGTTATAGAGTTCAAACCGAAATCAAAAGATCATTTATAAGGACACTTTTTCATATAAACTCATGCAAGTATTTTTTAAAAATTGAGTTTGACTTTTCTCTTATTCCATAAATTTATCGGATAATCGTGTTTAGGAAGACATACTTATGACCCATGATGACAATGGGTCCTAACTTTGGTTTTTTGGTTATGCTTAAAATTAAATAGGTTTCACACATCGAATAGCTTCCTAAGTTCTTCGAAACTTAGGCCATTACCCCCACGGACGGGTCTTGTGATAATCGACTCCTTTTCGGGCAGTACCACTCTGGCAACCTCCAACTTGTAGTCCTGCAGCGCCCTGATCCTCTCCTCCACCGTGTCCTTGCATACGAAGCGGTACGTGAACGTTGGCTTCTTTTGACCGTAGCGGTAGATGCGGTCCTGGGCCTGCATCTCCAGATGCGGATTCCAATGCAGATCCACCAAGAACATGTGGTTGGCCACATTAAGGTTCAGGCCCACGCCGCCCGTGGTGAGGGACAGGAGTAGGATTCTCTTCCCGTTGTTTTCCGTGCAAAATTCAGAGAGTACCTTCTCGCGTTTTGTTGCATTGAGCAAGCCCGTGAACTCCAATGTCTCCCATGACAATACATGTAGGCGGCCCTTGATAAGGTTAAGAAATCGCACCCATTGTGAGGCAACCACGATTTTATCGTTTGTATTGTCTAACACCTCTTCCAATTTCTCCATCAGCGCCGTAAGTTTTGCGGAGGAAAATTCAAAGCTGTAAATGGGATTGCTTGGATGCAATAGCTTGAGATCCTTGTTATCATCCTGAGAGCTGGTCAACGGTTCGTTTATTGTCACGTTTGATTCACTGCTGTGGTCATTGCCGGCATTCCTCTCACTGGCACCGCCTTTTTTTTTCAGCTCCGCGAGCACTTCCATTCCAAGAGGGTCCTCCCCCATGCCCTCGAAATCTTTTTTTATGGTTTCCAACTCATCGTTGGACATGGGTGAGCAAAGAAGCTGAATGACAAAACAAGGATTTAATTTGAAAATAAATGCTAGACTCGGTATTATTCACACTCACTTGAACCATTAGGCCCGGGTGGCAACAGAATTGACGCAGACGAAGCAAAAGCACTAGCATGACAATGCCATTAATCTTTTCGCGCGGATTGTAGCCAAGCGAAGCCAAAAATTGGTGATATATATCCGTGTATTTATAATTAAACTGGTCCTCAATGAACTGAGGCCTATTCTTCACGGTGTAGTAGTTCAAATCACCGTTTCCACATTCCCGTTGGTGTAATAACTGGTAAAATACCTTTTTGGAAATGGCCGATAAGATCTGATAGACGACCATTTCCTGCTCAGAAAGCTGAACACAGATCAACAGGTCATCTCGCGGAGGAAGCAAAGGGATTTCCCTGCTGTCTTGCAGCAACTGCTTTGTTCTGCGTATCATCAATGGCTTGATGATGAATCTGAGAATCTTGTGGACTCGGATCTCCTTCCTTAAGTATTTCGTCCACTGCAGCAGGTCCGGGATCATGGGCACCTTTAGGAAATTCAGAAGCGCAAACACATCTTTGGCCCCGTTCTGGATCGGAGTGCCCGTCAAAGCCCAACGAGAAGTGGCTTGAAGGCGGCACACGGCAGTGCTGGAAACCGTTGTTTCATTCCTAATTGTGTGGGCCTCATCGAGAATAACCCGGTTCCAATGAGGGGCGAAGAGCATGGATTTCTTACCGAAAATTCTTAGTTCTGTCCCCACCGTGGTATACGATGTAATTACCATGTCATAGGACCTCAAATTCGTAGCCACTGTGTGGCGGTCCTGACCGTGAAATGTTAATACCTAGAGAATAGTTACGAACAATGTAGCGATTAAACGATAGAAGACAATACTCTCTACGTACTCGTAGGCGGCCTGGAGCCACTTTGGAGGCCACTTCCATGCTCCATTGGGCCATAACGCTCATGGGGCAAACGACCAGGGTTCCGCACTCCTGATAGTGGCCGGCCTTTTCATATTCATCATCATCAGAGTCGGGAAACTCGTCGGCTATGCATAGACGCTTAGGGAGGGACACTTTCTGATCCTCTTCATCCTCATCGTCATCCTCGTCATCGAACAAGCTAAACCTTTTCCTCGACACAGTCAACTGCAACTGCTGGATCCACATGGCCTGCTGCGCCCGCTGCTTTTCCTCCTGCTTCCTCCACTTCGGCTCCATCGAGGCCAGCACCAGGGCAATCATGCTCAGGGTTTTACCCAGGCCCATGTCATCGGCTAGGATACCGCCGCTGATTTTTTGACGCTCCCTGAACATCATCCAGCGTAGTGCGCGCTTCTGGTGCTTCAGTAGAGGCACTTGCAGCAGGGAAGGTTGCTCCGCTACGTCCTCGGCAGTCGGCTTCGGTTCTGATGACTCGTACATGGTCTCCAAAAAGGGGAATTATTGAAATACCTTCTGAATAAGTTCCAAAAATACTACCTTCAGGCTGCTTATGATGTTCGATTTGATGTTAGTAAACTGCGCCAGGGTAAGTCTGGACCCATCCATGAAGCGGTTCAACGCCGCATAAAGGTTGGACCACCGGGGCATTTCCGGGTCATAGGTGGCCTCCTCCTTGATGCGCATCTTGTCCACGAATTCGGTAAAGAACTCAAGTCTCATAATGAACGGTTCAAAGCTTTTTTTCAATTTAATCTTCTGATGGAGATCAGATGTTTCTAGGAGTTTCTGCTCTGCTTTCAGGATCACGACTACCAGCTCATCCATCTGCGCCTTGTTTTTATGGTATTCTGTGGCGCTGACATAAAGTATGTCATCGTCGTCGACGGCGTGTTCTAGGGATATAATATGGTTCAAGGGGATTAAACATACTAAGGGGTATATGTATCGAATAAAAGAGGTTTCTCGTTTATTTATTTGAAAAAGGTTAAGATTCTTTAAAAAGGGTTTAAACATTATTTATTTTTTGTAAACTTACCAGGTAATTCATGACAATCATCCGACTCTTCCTTGATTTGGGCAGTAAACTCCGAGTTTATTGAATTATCTGTATGTAAAAAGTGTTAGAGGGTCAAAATTTGTTTAAAAACGATTTAAACATTGTTTATTTTTTGTAAACTTACCAAAGATTTCATGACAATCATCGGGCTCTTCCTTGATTTGGGCAGTTAACTCCGAGCTTATTGAATTATCTGTATGTAAAAAGCGTTCAAGGGTCAAAATTTGTTTAAAAACGAATTAAACATTGTACGATGGGTTGGATGATGGGGAAATCCAGAGATGGCGACGACACTTCATGGAGATCAACTGGAGAACACTCAGGAAACTGAACAACAATAATGCGTCTGGAGACGACGGCATACCTGCCGGACTTCTCCAAGTAGATACGTAACTAATGGCCGAGACATTGGATCCACACCTCAAAAAAATTTGGGAGTGTGGACAAGTTCCAGCAGCCTGGAAGAGAGGAATCATCGTCGAACTACCGAAGAAGGGAGACCTCAGCGACTGCAACAACTGGCGAGGAATTCTGAACACTAGCTACAAGATCAGAAGTTACACTTCTGAATAAGCGTTTAGCGGAGACGATCGAACCTACAATACGGGACGAACAAGGAGGATTCAGACCACACAGGAGTTGCGTTGACCAGACAAATACACTACGCGCAATAACCGAAAAAGCTGTGGAATGGCGATCCCCGCTCTAGGTCCTGTTCATCGACTTTCAGAAGGCGTTTGACTCAGTGGATAAAGCACCGATATGACGCACGGAAGGCGAGCGATGTACGATGATGAGGATCAGGCAGTATTGCACAATGGGAAGATTAGTGCACCCTTCCAGACCAATACCGACGTTAGGCAAGGCTGCCCCCTTTCGCGGCTACTATTCTATATGGTAATCGAAGAGATACTGAGAGACGTAAACAGGGATCACATGGAGGTTCATCCGCCATTTTAAAGACGTGGATTACACGAACGACATCTGTCTCCTATCTCACAAGCTAGTCGACATCCAAGCCAAAGCAAATGACCTGGAGCTTGTCGACAGCTTTCCCTACCTTGGCACCATCATAACATCAAACGTTGCAGTGGAAAAAGACATAGAGAACCGATTGTGCAAAGCAAGATCTGATTTGGAAAACTGTACCGCAAATGGAGAAACCAGCAAATATCGAGAAGAACAAAGCTGCGTATCTTCAATGCTTTGTCCATACTGTTGTACAGATCAAAGACGCGGCTGACCTTCCAAAGGATGATGATAAAGCTGCATTCATTCATCAACAAGTGCCTTAAAATTATCTGTAATATATTCTGGCCAAGTAGAATTACCAATCAGGACCTGTGGCGCGAAACTAAAGGGGACCAATACCAGCAGCAGATAAGAAGACGGTAATGGAAATGGATCGGACATGCACTCAGAAAGGAGCAAGACAGCATCGTCAGGATGACCTTGGAGTGGAAGGAAGCAGCAACAAGGAAGCAGAAGAGCCCAAACTGACCTTTCCTCTAGCAAAGTACGGAGGCGGAATGGGGCGTGGCAAACATTTGAAATTAAGCTAAAATTAACGTATGTATGTACATGCATAGCGGACTAACAGAAAAAAAATTATACCTCTAGCTCCTATTGTCTCGGAGAACCACGTGTTCACACATATGTACATACAGAAAGGCAGACGGATGAACGGACAAACGGACATGAATATATAGACTCGGCTGTTGAGGAATATGTATATATATGTATATATATTATATATACATATGTATATATGCATGTATGTACATATGTACACACGCTCCCTTCTGCCTGTTACACACATTTGCACAAAGTTAATATACCACTTGTACCTTAAGGCACATGGTATAAAAAGATGCGTAGTAAGCTTAAGAAACAAAAAAAGAAAATAGACTCACCTTTAGCCGCCAAATTGGACGCCTTCGGGAAATGATCTGAAGGAAAAACGAAGAAAACAACAAGGAATCAGAAAAAGACCATGTGAGTAAAAAAACGTGTTCTGGAAAAGTTAGGTTAGGTGCCAGTTCGGAAGTTGTATTCAACTAAAAAAATGGAATGAGATACATACATATGTACATACAGAAAGGCAGACGGATGAACGGACAAACGGACATGGATATATAGACTCGGCTGTTGAGGAATATGTATATATATATGTATATATATGTGTATATATATGTATATATATTATATATACATATGTATATATGCATGTATGTATATATGTACACACGCTCCCTTCTGCCTGTTACACACATTTGCACAAAGTTAATATACCACTTGTACCTTAAGGCACATGGTATAAAAAGATGCGTAGTAAGCTTAAGAAACAAAAAAAGAAAATAGACTCACCTTTAGCCGCCAAATTGGACGCCTTCGGGAAATGATCTGAAGGAAAAACGAAGAAAACAACAAGGAATCAGAAAAAGACCATGTGAGTAAAAAAACGTGTTCTGGAAAAGTTAGGTTAGGTGCCAGTTCGGAAGTTGTATTCAACTAAAAAAATGAAATGAGATACATACAGAAAGGCAGACGGATGAACGGACAAACGGACATGGATATATAGACTCGGCTGTTGAGGAATATGTATATATATGTGTATATATATGTATATATATTATATATACATATGTATATATGCATGTATGTACATATGTACACACGCTCCCTTCTGCCTGTTACACACATTTGCACAAAGTTAATATACCACTTGTACCTTAAGGCACATGGTATAAAAAGATGCGTAGTAAGCTTAAGAAACAAAAAAAGAAAATAGACTCACCTTTAGCCGCCAAATTGGACGCCTTCGGGAAATGATCTGAAGGAAAAACGAAGAAAACAACAAGGAATCAGAAAAAGACCATGTGAGTAAAAAAACGTGTTCTGAAAAAGTTAGGTTAGGTGCCAGTTCGGAAGTTGTATTCAACTAGAAAAAATGGAATGAGATACATATGTACAGATACATACATATGTACAGTTCGTATTCAACTAAAAAAATGGAATGAGATACATATATACAGTTAGGCAGCGATTTACTTAGCCAACTGCGCAATTGCAACTTGCCATACGGTTCCTGCTGCGCTTCAAACTCTGCGTCGTAGAAAAAACCGCAGCCCAGCGGCGATTTGGAGCCTCTTGTCTCCTCTGGATCCCAGAGTAATCTATTAGAACTCAAATTCCCCAAAAATGTATTTCCAGAACTTACCTTCTTGCGCCGATTGCGACATTCGCAAAAATTTTCAGAAATCAAACTTAAAAAAAAAAGCGTGAGTGCGTTGTGCGAAAGCCGCGAATGATAGTGATGACCATGAAGACCGATAACACTGATCCGACGAATGCATTTAATCGATTTAACATGTTAAAAGCCGCGAAAAATAGTGATGGCCATGAAGACACTTATCCGACGAATGCATTCAATTGATTTAACACGTTAGCTTGGATTTTAGTATCACGCATTTTCTGTAAATACATTTGTAAAAAGCTTCGAATTCTAGATTATCAAATAATATTTTCTTTTAAAATCCCTGCGTTAGCATAAAATAGATCTTTATTTATTTTTTGGTATAATTTGGGTTAATTTTGTAAGACTCCATATTGTAAAATTTAAATATTTCACCTTTTTTAAATTTTATTGATATGTCTTATATGAAATATTTTTTGGTATAACTTGGGTGAATTTTGTAAGACTCCATATTGTAAAATTTAAATATTTCACCTTTTTTAATTTTATTGATATGGGTTATATGAAATAAATCATCTTATATAAAAAATGTATTTTTAATATATTTTTTATTCTTATATATATGTGTTAAAATGCTGCTGCTGAATTCGTTGTTCAATTC
>JAJJHQ010008452.1:3112608-3164666 GCA_021223825.1 Drosophila ironensis | reverse complement strand
AATTCGTTGTTTTATATTAAAATAAAAAAATTCTGTTATTATGTATTACAATTTTTATTAATTTAATAAAAATGCGTTTGTGGCCAACAAACGTTTCCATTTTGAATTCGTTGTTCAATTCATTCTTTTATATTAAAATAAAAAAAATCAGTTTTTATGTATCACAATTTTTATTAATTTAATGAAAATACGTTTGCGCCCAACAAACGTTTCCATTTTGAATTCGTTGTTCAATTCGTTGTTTTATATTAAAATAAAAAAATTCTGTTTTTATGTATTACAATTTTAATTAATTTAATAAAAATACGTTTGAGGCCAACAAACGTTTCCATTTTGAATTCGTTGTTTTATATTAAAATAAAAAAAATCTGTTTTTATGTATTACAATTTTTATTAATTTAATAAAAATACGTTTGTGGCCAACAAACGTTTCCATTTTGAATTCGTTGTTCAACACAATTGCATGGAAGAATATCAGTGGAAATGTGACAGTTGGCATCCCCGCTGTCTGGCACTCTGTTACTCTGTTAGCTGTAAACTCACTCTGTTATCGACACTAAGTTATCGACCTGTCGGAAAAGGCGCAATTTCACTAGTAACGCGCTGAAATACGTTTATCAAAATTAAAAAGCGATATGTCCAGCGACAGCAATAATTACTCCAGCAATGCCGAGGAGAGCGACGACGCGGTCCCCACCACTTCAGGTCAGTTTGTTTGATCGTTTCTGAAGGAAGGAAATGCTTATATTCGGGGAATTCTTTTTATTCTAGGCCGTTCCTTGCGCTCCTCTCGCTCATCGCGCTCCTCGCGTCGCATCTCTACCCCCAGTAGTCATGGTGTCGTCATTGACGAAACACATTCGGAGGCTTCCGATTCCGCCTCGGATTTCGACTCGGAGAGCGAGGCTGATCGCCGCCTCCGCCGTCTTCGCCGCCCTCCACAAATCGTCTCCGACAGCGAGGAGGAGGAGGATGAGGTGGACCAGCGAGCCCTCTCGCCCTCCACCCGGATGAGCATCACGGGCATACGGCCCCGGGATCTCAGCGACAACGACAGCGAGATAGAGTACAGCCGGGAGGAGGAGGAGGAGGACGAGGAGGAGGAAGAGAAGGCTGCTGCCCCGCAGGCGCACTCGCCGCGCTACAGCACCCAGTTTGCGCGCAACATTGAGGCCAGCCTCCACTCCACCCAGGTGTTCCAGGGGGCCGAAGAGCCGACCCACCTGGACGACTCCGATGTGCAGATTCTCAGCAACAAGAATTCCACCATCGAGATATCCAGCTCCAGTGCCGAAGAAGATGCTTCCGTGGGCAAGGAGAACCGCTCCGGTCCGCCGTTCATGCGCCCCGTGTCCACTGGGGGGGCTGTCGTGATCAAGGGCGGCAAGAACCTGAGCCAGCCCACGTTGCAGGCCATCCAGTCGCTTCAGGAGCGCAAGCGTAACGAACAGCAGCAGTCGAGCAACCTTGTGACCCAAGAGGAGTACGACAGGGAGTGTCTGAATCTCGCCAAACTGCGCTCGGACCTGGTCGCGGCCGAGAAGCTCCTTAAAGCGGTGGCCCGCACCCTGATCGACGATGGTGAGCAGATCAAGAAGCGCATCAACCGCCTGCGTGTCGAGATCGAAGCCAAGAACAAGTGGGTGAGCGGCCTGCAGATTAGGGAGGCCAGCAAGGTGCCTGTCATTAAGGCGACAGAATTCGGTAAGGTCACCAAGCCGTACTCGAGGGACGGCACCCCCGACTGGGACGAGCTCTCCGCGGCTGTGAACCAAATAAAGCCCGTCTACACGGGCACCCAGGGCATGGCCACGTTCAACAACCAGAAGGCCCTCACATTGGAGTCCCTCAAGGTGGGTACAGCTCTGCCAGCCTCGGTTTGTGGCTGCGATTTGTGTCATGATGAGTCAGAACGGATATTTGAGTGCCTGCAGCCGCGGGAGGGTCGCTGGGCACGAGTTACTGTGCGGCGATCCTTCAGGGGCAGGCCAAGATTAAAGCTTCCAGCACTGAAGAGTTAACGGGGTCCAGAGTCTGATCGTTCTTTGCCCTGCCAAAAATAATCACCCAAACCTTGCTTTCAGGATCTGCATGGCTCGCTGAAGGACTGCCCCGGACCCGACGTCTTGGCGGAGGATCCAAAGGGCTTGAAGGTCACCCTGATGGACCACCAGAAGCACGCCTTGGCCTGGATGGCCTGGCGGGAGAAGCAGACGCCCAGCGGCGGCATCCTGGCCGACGATATGGGCCTGGGCAAGACACTCACCATGATATCCTCCGTTTTGGCCTGCAAGTTGTTGCAGGAGAGTGGCGAGGGCATGGATTCCGAGAGCGAGGAGGAGCAGGAGGACAAGCGCAAGAGCAAAGGTGGCTGGAGCTCCAAGGGACGCAAGGACTGTAGGTGTTTCAAAGCCAAGCGTTGGTATTGCCGTCACTAATCCCGGTTTCTGTTGCAGCCCACAGGGGCGGCACCTTGGTGGTCTGCCCGGCTAGTTTGTTACGCCAGTGGGAGGGAGAGGTTAACTCCAAGGTGAAGCGCGACAAACTGAGCGTCTGCGTGCATCACGGAAACAATCGGGAGTCGAAATCGAAGCGCTTGAGCGCATATGACATCGTTGTCACCACGTACAACATTGTGGGGCGGGAGCATAAGGAGCTGAGCGCCCTGTTCGGGGTCAAGTGGCGGCGCATCATCCTGGACGAGGCGCATGTGGTGCGCAATCACAAAAGCATGTCGTCGGTCGCCGTCTGCGAGCTGCAGGGAAAGTATCGTTGGGCCCTCACCGGTACCCCCATCCAGAACAAGGAGCTCGATGTGTATGCTCTGCTGAAGTTCCTGCGCTGCTCGCCCTTCGACGATCTAAACACCTGGAAGAAGTGGATCGACAACAAAAGCGCCGGCGGGCAGAATCGGCTGAATCTCCTCATGAAGTCCCTCATGCTGCGCCGCACCAAAGCGCAGTTGCAGACGGACGGCAAGCTGAATAATCTGCCCAACAAAGAGATGCGCTTGATCGAGGTTAGCTTGGACAAGGACGAGATGAACGTCTACCAAATGGTGATGACCTATTCGCGAACGCTCTTCGCCCAGTTCCTCTTCCAACGGGCCGAGAAGGACTCGGACACGAACTTCATCGCCGAGGCGAACAAGCCCACCTACAATCAGGCCAAAGACCCCAACGGGGCCTACTACAAAATGCACCAAAAGTTCTCCAAGATGGCCGGCAGCAAGAAAGAGGTCAAGTCGCACGATATCCTGGTGCTGTTGCTGCGCCTGCGCCAAATTTGCTGCCATCCGGGACTGATCGATGCGGTAGGTGAGGGAGTTTGCTCTTTTGGCTTGTCAGTTACCTAAAATTTCCCCATTTAAAGATGCTGGACTCTGAGGAATCCACCAACATGCAGGCGGAGAGCACCGACAGTGACTCGCCGGAAATCGATTTGCTGGCGCAGCTGAACAAACTGGCCATCACGGACACATCGGGCACGTCTAGTCGGAACGGCAGTTTTGACAACGACGAAAAGGAGGCTCCACTGCGCGGAGAGGAGGCACGGATTGCCAAAGCCTCCAAGAACCTGTTGAAGCGCAGCAATCCAGTATTCAAATTTTCGCGCCCCTCATCCAAGATGCTCAAGGTGATGGACATACTCAAGCAGTCGGTGCTGAAGAACAAAGACGACAAGGCCATCATTGTGTCGCAGTGGACGTCGGTGCTGGACGTGCTACGCGACCATTTGGAGGGCGCAGGCCTGAAGACGCTGTCGCTGAACGGCGCCATTGCCGTCAAAAATCGCCAGGACATTGTGGACGAATTCAACGATAAGAACAACCAGAAGCGCATCCTGTTGCTCTCCCTCACTGCTGGCGGTGTGGGCTTGAATCTGGTCGGTGCCAATCACCTCCTGCTGCTGGATCTGCACTGGAATCCGCAGCTGGAGGCCCAGGCGCAGGATCGCATCTATCGCGTCGGCCAGAAGAAGGACGTCTTTATATATAAGCTCATGTGCGTCGACACTGTTGAGCAGAGTATAAAGGCGTTGCAGGACAAGAAACTGGAACTCGCCAACGGTGTCCTAACGGGTTCCACGGTTAGCTCAAAACTCACCATGGACGACCTGAAGGGCCTTTTCGGCATGTAGGTTTTCTTTCAGCATTTTCAACATCGTTCAGTAAGTTGAAACTTTCCCTCGAAAATTAGTTTTTAAGGTTTGGTTATTTACAGCATAATGTTTATTTAATAGTTTTAATAGATTTTGTTCTTATTTCTTGGTTTCGAAGCATTACCGTCAATATAGTTTAGTTGCATTTAAGTTGAAATGTGTGTCCTACTACGCTTTAATTGTCTTAAGTATAATATTTCGCGATGTCTCTGTTGAAGCGGTTGCAAACAATTCCACTACAATTTGAATAGAATAACATATTTGGTTTTTGTCAAATTTACAATGGAAGTAGTAGTAGTTGATTTAAATGTAAATGAAACGCGTTCCCTTAAGCTTAAGAACAGTACGCTACACTACTCTCAGATCAGCCGGATCAGTTCTCCCGAAGTAATAATGTACCGCATGCATTCGTCACATGGCAGCGCACAGCCCAAGAAAATGTAATGTATCTCTAACTAGTAGTTAAACAAAGTGTTAGTTGATGTTTTAAGCCGATGATAATCTCAAATCACACTATGTATATTGAATTAAAGTTGATTAAATTGATCTGGTTATTTCACATTACCCTAAGTAGTTGCTGTACAACGAGAATGCCGAATGAAAGTGCTCAAGCTTAGGACTAGAAGTTCTTGATTCAAACGTGTGCCTATTGATAAGTCTAAAAGAATCTTGAAATTGTGCAGATTTATGTTTCGTCATTATTATTTGCCGGCAAACGTTTAAAATGATTTAGTTTATGTACAACTCACGAGTACCACAATTTCATACATCATAGAGCTCAGTTGACAGATTTTTTAACCTAATGTATGGATATATTATAGTTTTCTTGTTTGAGATCAATTTGAAAATGTTTCTTTTGTTTTTTTTTTTGTCGAGGGATTACAATTTTGAGGGCTGGGTATTAATATTATCTCGTTGGCCTGGCTCCCGCCAACGTCTAGTTAGACATTGCATAGTATTTTGGATTCGGGAAGGAATTTTGTGCTCTCATCACTCCAGGCTATTCGGGGCCCCTCCGTGGTTTTTGGGCTTCAGCGCTAGCGCAGTGCTATTTAATTATCCCTGCGAAATATAAAATGGAAGATAGGAATGCATGAAATTATTAGTTTGCGTTGGTTTTGGTGGGCATCTCATTAATTAGCTGGAAATTCAATATTACATTGGCAATATCCTTAAGCGCGAGTGCGGCATAAAACTGTTTTTAATGCCAACGATCCTAGCGTGCCCATATGGGTGCACTGTCTCGGCCATAAAATCCATTAAAATCATTGTAATGTCCGTCAGTCAGCCCAGAAGACAATGAGGACGACACAAGAAGTTATCCTGGCCCGGCTTACCTGCGTCCTCGTCCGTCTCGGACTCGGACTTCGTCTCTGCCTTGGCGCTCGTAAAAGCAAATTTAATAGCATGCTTGGTATGGGCTGCGATGGCGGTGAACCAGCCAGGTCCGGACAATATGGGAAGCAGCTGGGTCCCGCGCCCGAGAGCTTGATTTTTATAATGCGAAATGTGATTTTTACGACGCGTTTTAAGATAATGCGGCAGGCGCTGAATCCCGATTCTCGATTCGTTTTGCCTGATTTCTAATTGTCGCAGTCGGACTCATTTGGATTTAAGCGAACAGTGAAAACCACTTGGCCCCCAACTTTCCTTCCTCCAAGCTCAGGTGGATTGAAAAATAAACTTATTCCGATAGGAGAATCGACTAGCTAATAACAATTCGACTGCCAAATGCTTAGGTTTTCTATTGGTCTATTAGGTTATAGTATCTAATGTTGACTTTGAATGTCATATCCAAGAATAGGTAAGAACAATTATAAGCTCTGCTCTGTTATGTATTTGAGAAATATCAAAGACTATTCACTTTGCTTGGAAATAGGGAATTGTATCCACTGTCCATAGGGTATAGCGTGGTTTAGCCGATTTAAGTATTTTTTTTATTTGCTTTTGCAGTTGAAGTGGACTTTTTACGATTGCCACAAAAAAGTTTCCACTGAAAAAGGAGTAGCTGAAAATGATTCTTGGGGCTCTTCAGTTCGGTCGGGTCTTGGGCTCTGCCTTTGTATACATCATACATTATTGTTTATTTTTTAATAATGCGTGTCCACTAAAAACCGAAAAAGAAGATGAGGAAGCGTAACGCGGCACCATAAACAGCTAAGGGTGCTGGGCGCTCAGCACGCAATTTGGTCGGGAATAATAAACACGGTCGAACCCGTACCCGCGAATCGCAGGGATCGGGAATGAATTGGACGCCGGATTGGGACTGCGATGGGGATGGGGCTCTAAGGAGGAGGAGCTGTTTGTGTAAATGGGGCAGAACAAGAGCCGAATGTCAGGCGAAATTCGAGCAGCGTAAGCTGAAACCGAAACCGAAACTGAACCGCGCGCCGCGGAAAACTATAACATTTTTGTTTTTATTCCTTTATTTTGTTGTGCTTCATGTTTATGGCAAGCATTGCATTTATTATACCAACTCTGGGCAGGCTTGGGCTTGGGCTTGGGCTTGGGCTCGGGCGACGACGACGACGACGATGATGATGATGATGACGATGGAGCATTAAAAACGAAAGGGACTTACACTTTTTTCTCACTCTTTTTAATGGCAACTCAGCGGAAATTAGAAATCAGCGGAAATTGTATGGCAACAATAATATGCGCATAATATTGTATAATGTTTGTTGTTTATGCATAATCCTCAGAGAGCAAAACTCTCCAACAAAGTTGCATTGAACGGAAGTCAGTCGTTTACGATCAAAGATCTGTGTGGAAATATTTTAAGTCAAAAGTATTCTACAAGGATGGGCAGGCCTTAGAGTTAAGATTGGTATTATTTTTATACCTGTTTTATAGACCCGGCAAGTCTAATTTCCCTGTTGTCACTTTGAAGTCTAGCGATTTTGGTGTTAAATTCCCTGGATGATGTATTTTTATTCATGTGCCGCCGGCCTGACACTTTTGATGTGCCAAAACATCAGTCAATTTGCGGTGTGGCCCGCCTGATGAAGGAGCATTCACAAATTAAAAGAAACCATTTTCCTGGCCTGCCTGCCGCGGGGCAAAAATAATATATTTTCACCATGTGCGGTGCTAAAAAGGTGAGAGCAGGAGGTATAGTATTGTCTAGGAAAATGCGCGGCAGCCAATGGAAACAAAATATCGTAAAATGGAAACTTATGCATTTATTGCCGTTTTGGCCACGGCAACAAAAGCGACTCGCAGCGGAATTGGAGTGCCATTCGAAAGGATACTTGCTCTTGCCACGCAGGATCTCCCCAAGGCTCGTAAAAGTTTTCGGTATTGTTTGCTCGCTTTTATGGGCTTGAGTTTTGCTTGGAATAATTGTTGGTTGTTGCTTCCATTTCTGCTTAGAGGACCGTCTCTTTGGACCGTCTTCTTCTTTTTCAATAAGTTTGATTTGGCAGATCCCCCATTCGTCACAGAGTTAAACGAACTTTTGCGATAGTTTTACGAGATCCCAGCGCCTGCCCCCGACTTTGTTGTCTCGCCCTCTGCTGGGCAAACATTTAATTGCGGCCCGAAGTTTCTAGGCTTAGAAGAGGGCAGGAATACTTGCCAACAGACACTGGGGTATAGGGAATAGGGAAAAAATATTTTCACGCAACTCTCGAGCGATTCAGTTTCAGTTTTATGATCCAGACCCATAAAAACACCGAACACAGCGCGCGTCCCTTTGATGCAAGTACGAGTACATGCGCATGCCGCAGGAGTGCGCTGAGAGGTGGCGTTTTTCCCGAGTTCAGTTGAGGTTTTTAATGTGCGCCAAACAATCGAAGGGCCACGGTTTCTCGACAAGATTTAGATGCCGATTCGACGCTCTTTCATAATTCTGCTATGCAATGCTATGCGATGCGATGCGAAATATTTTATTGCCTTAGACGCGACCAAAACATTGAAATATGCGCTCTGAAGTGTCGTCTTCGCGGTCTGTCGGTTGGGATCGTAAAATGAAAATCAAAAACAAAAAAAAAGTTTGATGTTTTGATGTTTGAATGTCCGTTCTCGCTTGGAGGAGAACCTGAGACCTAAGAAACACCCCCCCAACCCCGGGGAAAAAGGAGCAACCGGAGCTGCCATCGCCGCTTCTGGCGCCACTTGAGTTTTTAATTAAAGCAAATCGCTTAGCAAAACAAAAGGCTACAAAATGCTTAAACGCTGGGAAACACAAAACACCAGAGCTCGTCTTGCTGCGTCTCAATGAAAATATAGTATAAACAAAAATGCCAGCCCGGCCAGCATGGAAATTTAACACTTGCCTCTGAATTAAGCAACTGCAACAGCAAAACAGCAGCAGCACCAGCAACAGCAGCAGCAGCACCAAGAAAATGGCAAAGTGCTTCAATTGTCAGCCAGGGTAAAGGGGTTGTGCAGCAGGAGGGACAGAAGAGGAATTGTTTTTCATCTGCAGGCAGGCAGCTTTTGTTGCCCACGTTGCACAGTCATCAGAACAAATGATGAAAAAGCCATTGCATACTATCGTGCGAAGTACGGAACTAAAACCCAACCCGTTCCGCAGAGAAAACTCCTGGAACGTAGGGATCTGGGGCAGGACTGCTGCTGCTCCTGGCAGCCCAAATTGTGGCCATAAAACTATGCTACGAAATTGATTTGATTAAAGGCAACGCGCCTGGGCCAGCATGCGAAATGAGCAGCAAGTGGGAGAGCGGAAACGGTAACGGAAGCGGAAGTGGAAGTGGAAGTGCAGGCGATGACGGAAACGAAAACGGAGCGCAATCTAATTTGGGCCAACCTTGGGTTATCTGGTCTTAAGATGTACGGATCTGGGTGTATGTTTCTTTTGTATGCAATGCATTCGTTTGGCGGAAACTTCTTTTGTATGCTATGAATTCGTTTTGTGAAAACTTATTTAGGAGTAGGGGCGTATGTTTTATGCTTTCGAACATTTTCCAAAATCCTACAAAAAATAATCTAATTTAAAAGAAATTTCTGTTGAAATTAAAATATAAATTTGCTCAAAATCTAAGAGGGTGTAAGATGGTATCCGGCACTTCCGCAAAAATTAATTAGGTTCTTAATATAAGGATCAATAAAGATATTATCTTAACCTTTAACTCAATTGAAACCAAATATACTATACAATCAGTCCGATGAAATCGTTTAACTTTTGGGACTATTAAATTGTATACCTTGTCTTTTTAAGCACCTCCCTGGGCAACTGTTATCCGGTACTTACACAAAAAGTACAGCTGCCGCTGCTGCTGCTGCCACGGCGGCAGCAACATTGCGATACTGCTACGTGGCGGCCGTGGAGCTGACCAGATGGTGTCCGTGGTGGTATGCCCCGTTGCTGCTGCTGTGCGCCGGCGGGGGCGGTGGCGGGGTCGTGGGCGTGGCCGAGCGCGACCTCTGGCGACGGCTCAGCGTGGGCGTGGGCGTGGAGGAGGTGGTGGCCAGGGCAGTGACCATTGTGGTTGGCGAGGCGGCGGAGTGCACGGTGCCGTTGCTGCTGCCCGGACGCGAGTGCGACTGGGCCAGAGATTGTGCGTGCTTCTGGTGGGGATTGGAGGCCGCTCCGCCGGGACTATTCGGGGACCGGCTAAGGGCCAGCGGCTCCGGCGTCGGCGGCCGGATCTGGGTGAGCGGCAGATGGGTGAAGTGCGCTCCGTAGCGGCCCTGCTCGATGCTCGGGTAGGTCAGGTACATGGGGGCCCCATTAACCAGGGCCATGGGGGTGTAGTAATTGTAGTATATCTGGGCAACAATGCGGTTTATCTCCACGCGTGCTAGGGATTGACAAGGGAGTGGCGATTAAAAGCGGTTTTTTATAAAATATTTCATTTGGAGTCCTTTGGATTACCACAAATTCAATAACATAATTGTCAAATATACTCTTTGCACCTTAACATCCTTATAAAATACCTTAAAATCTAAGGGGAAACCGTTTTGAAATTTCTGGTTTTTAAAACACTTTATAGGGAATGGGAGGAAACACTTTGAAGCCAAGGCTGGCGGCCATAACATTAACTATGGCAGGCACTTAACGTCTATGGCATTTTGAAAGGCAACCCCAGGTTGCCGAGAGCACCCCGACTCCGGGCTGCAAACTCCGGACTCTGAGCTGAGAATACGGCCCACCTATGGCCTCGGCATGCACTTTATGTGCAACCTTCGCACGGTGCTCACACAATAAAACGCCTCCTCCTGCAGCTCCTGCTGCTCCCCGCACTGCTCCTCCCATCTTCACTGCCCGGTGCGTCCAACTGCCACGCCCCTTGGATCCACATCATATCCCATACGCCATCTCCCATCTCCCATATCCCATCCGCCATGCCTTATCCTCATATCCCATAGCCATACCCTTGCCGATTGCAGTTTGAGCCTTTGTCTTCCGCTGACTCCCCGCCTTATCTGCGTGGCAAAAACTTTTCAAAATTTTACTGCTTGCTGCAACATCAAAATGCCAAGTTTTTACGATTACGCTGCTGCTGCCGCTGCTGCTGCTGCTGGTGCTGCTGCTGCTGCAATTTTACTTAATTTTAATGGGATTTTTTCTTTCGCCAACTGCAGAATGCATTAAACAGGGCCAGAGCACACGAGGAGGAGAGAATTACGCATGAGCGTGCCTCCTTGGAAAACGCAGGAAAATCGGTTGCGAATGTAGAGGAACCCGTAGGTATAGTACAGTAGGTACAGTCAGAGCAAACCTAGTCGAAACTAATGCCGCTGCCCGCCCATTGTGTGCAATTTGACGAAATAATAAAAAGTCGTAAAAAAGTTGAGACCTGGCGATGGGTCCAGCCCGGCAGTCCATTGCCATCGAAGAAGTACTTGTTAATATAAAGCCAGCTCCCTCCCAATGGGTTGCTCCATAAACTACGTCTCGGCGTTGGGTTAATTAGAGGAGAGCATTTTGAGCAGCTCCAGCCTGGCCAGCTGCTCCTTCTATTGGAATTTACTTGCCATTTCTGGGGGGCAGTGAAATTAGTCAAGTGAAAAGGCAGGGATACTTCTATACGAGTAGATTCCCCTAATTGAAGGGAGAAGAAATCTTCTAGAATCTAGACTTTTTACTCTAATTAGGAATCGGAACATGCGATAACTTTCCTCGGAAATAAATCGATAAGCTGGCAGTATAAATTCTAACAAGGAACCTTGCATTTATTAGCATGTTTGTAGGCCGGATGCACTCTGGCACATTGGGGGCTTTAAAAAATTGAAATGAAAAGTCCCTGACCTAGTTTATGGGTAGAACATTAGTCACGCTTCCTGCTCCCAAATTAGTTGCGTCTCCACTCGGCCGGCAGGGGTTTATAATCTGCGAGTTTGCAGGCCACAAAACCCCAACAAAACGTTCACGGTTGAATTGACTTCACGCCGGCAGAAGGAGAGTCCACCGGGGACCTAACTACATACAAGTACGAGTATAATATGTCCAGCCTTTATGACAAACTGCTTGCTTATTATTTAGCGCGCCCGGACCGTGGCCACGATAAATCATGATTGTCTTTATAAGTACATATAGACGGCTGTATGTGGATCAGATGTCTGGCACAAGTGGCAGCTTGTAAGGCGGCGGGCAGTAAAAATGACAGTAGCAAAACTTGATGTGGACTGTGCTGCGAGGCGAAGTGGAGTAGAAGTTGACGCTGCACAAATATTTTACGATCCGCCCACAATATGAAGTCGTAAAGTTGGAAATTCCCGCTTCCTGCTGCCTCTGGGTCTGTCACAACTTTCCTATAGTTTTTAATAAGCATTGGTAAATGGTTGGCATGAAACTAGAAAGGCATTTCTACGGCGGGACTCTCTGAGCCGAGCCAAGCTGAACTGAACTGGAGAACTACAGGAAGCTAAACGCAACCGGGCTGGCTGGGCAGCCATATGAAGATTATGACGACGATGGCAATGGCTCACAGCTCGTTATGGCGCCCCGAACAAAATGGTATACTAGCGAGTCTATTTTTTATGGGAAAACAAAGAAAGGCGTCGCTGCAAATATGACTGAGCGTCAGGATGTGGGAATGGGTCGTAAAATTGTTTCGTGGGACTGGGCTAGATTCTTTGCCAGCTTTCTCTCCGAACACTGACTCATTCGGTTGGTTTTTTCATTGGTATTGCAATAGCAAGGGTTACAAAAACGTTTTGGCAAATCCGAGCTCAATAATCAACCGTTGGGATGTTCCTTCACCTTGAAGGTTTCAATAAAATCTCCAATTCTTCGCTTGAAATTCCCTCACATGGCAAACCATTCCGTTCTTGGCGCACAATCCAACCATAAACACTTTTAAGCTTTATGGTGCCAACATTTACACGTCACCATTGCCTACCAATGCCAGTTACCCACGGATTCCTTCTCCCAGTCCGCCTGCGAATCCTAAAATTCCATTCTGACGTGTTTAGTGCCGGGAACTGATGCTGAGCTGTTACGGCCGGAGCATTGCTGCCTGGCTACCTGGCGGATGGTGAATGAGGGATGGAGGATGAGCTAACCAGAAAGGTTTCTCAGAGCCACACTCAAAATAAAAATAAATTACTAACCATAACTTACAATGACAAAAAAAAATACACATATATTGCTCAAAGATTCAATGTGGAAATTTGGAACAATTTTCGGGGGATTTATTTAGGACATAATTAAATAGGGAAAAACACTCTAAACTTTGGATGAATGAGCAAAACAACATGGGTATATAAATTGTAAAATATTATGCAAAGCCTATAAAAAGATAGGACCAACTTTACTTACATTTAAAATTGACTAAACCTCAGCAAATGATAGATAGTCTATTAAAGTATTTGTTATGGCTCCGAAAACGAGTTTACTTGCTGAAAAGCAACTCTATTTTAGATCTCTAAGTTAACGAAAATTGCTATTTACAAGAGACAATAAAGAAGATAATCCAACGCAATGTTTGAGTTGCCTTTGGAAGCAAGTCTTATTATTTGGCTATGCTATTGTTCCGAGTGCAGGCCTTTGAGCGACGGTGTTGGCAATGTCGTAAATTTTTCGCATGCATTTTTCGGTTTAATGATGCATTTACGATCCTAGCAGCAGTGGCGACACAAGTAACTTCCAGTTGCCTGGTCCCAGCTCCCAACCCCCGGCTCCCAACTCCCAACTCCCAACTCCAAGGTGCACCACCTTCAACCGTGCAATGGTAATGGATTCGTGAAATGGCAACAACTTGAAAAGCAATCGTTACCATTTTTAATGTCATCAACAAAACAAACAGCAGCTGATACTCCTTTCGGCAAACGTTACATTTCTTGTGGAAAAGAGCTGTGCATCAACCTGGGCGATATTGATTTTGTTTAAGGAAAATAGTTTATTTCTAACCTTTCAGGTTTATCCTTTTTATAATATTCTGTTCGGTTAAAGCTTACCTAATTTGATAACAGTATTTTACAATGTCAATGAGAATTGTTGTTATTAGTAAATATTACAATTAGAGTTTCGCAAGACATCGATAGAGTTAACCTATAGTAAATGTATATTTATATGTTTATTTGTGCACCATCTCACAACAGTTTTGATACCAAGATCCCCAGGACACGCACATCCATTATTTCAAGGCTAATAACCTGCTAATAACCTTGCTTAGATGTTTAGATACAATTTTCACATAGAGAAGAAGATGTTTGAGATTAGCGGTAAGCCTATTTGAATGAGTATAGAATATAGTTTCCTCCCCGTTGTTGGCCAATCTTGGTTGAAGCTGGTAAATACTTTGAGCTTCGACTTGGTTTTCGATTAAGTACTAAAGTAACCGAAACATATAGTACCTCTTGTACCTGCAGAAGAAGGGCGCTTTAAATGGCATTGATACAATCACTAGAATGTGGTGTCGATTAATGGCAAAATCGCACCCAACCCCAAAAGATAACCTAATTAATTAAGTAAAGCGAGACTTAAATACGCTTAGGCTAAAGCTATACAACCGATGTGAAGAATTGTGTGGCGAACGGTGTTGGATTGTTGATCGATGTTGCGGTTTTTTTTTGTGAAAAACAAATTAAACAAATTTAAAAAAAACCGACGGCAAGAGTTAGGTTGAGTGTTGATTGTTGATTGGTGATCCACTTCGGGGGATTGTTGATTGAAGAGAAGAGATAGTGTTGATTGTTGATTGTTGATTGATGACTAAGGGACATCGGGCATCTCTGAGCGGGTATGTTGATTGAAGAATCAGCGGTCACAGCTCCCACATCGATATATTTGGCTTGTTGATTGTAGATAATCCACGTTGCGCTTTAGCTTTAGCCGATAAATTCGATATATTTACAGAGGTTTCGCTTCATTGAAAGACTACGTTACGCTTTACACTCGAAGCTACGACAACAATTAAATTCGCGCGCGATCTCACCGAAGCATTAGGCTACTTGTGATGCTGAACAATAAATATCGGGTCAAAGTTAAGGTCAAAGTAAGGATTATCGCAATATTCGCTACTTTAGTTCATGAAAAATTATCATCCACATTGCCGCGTTGTGTTGCGCAGCTCACCCCCGTCATAGATATTCAAATTGTGCTGACGGGAGTATTCATTCACAACATATTGGCCTGGTTTGGAGATCAAATACGAAAAACATTCGCCATTTATTATGAGCACCAGACTGGGATTGTTGGGTATAAAGGCTAAAATATTCAAAACTGCAATCGGTTCACTTACCCTCTTCGATTCGCCGGGAAGCCTCTTCAATGTTGGCATCTGCATCCTTCAATATCACATACATGAGCGGCATTAGCTCCCAGGGATAGCGGAATTTCTCTAATAGCTTTTGGCAATAATCTAGGAAAACGTCTTGGCCTGCAATGGGAATGAAAATGCTGTCAGAATGTGTGTTTTCTTTGAGTTCCCGAGCCTGATCGGCAATCGATCCGACAGCTTGAAATCCGCTTCATTGACAATTCGCTTTCTACATAAACAATCGCACTGCCATGAGTGCCCCAACGTCCATTATTTCTTGAATTTCGCAAAAGGCTGCAAAAGTGCCGCAGACGGCAATGTGCAGCGTAAACATGGCGGCAAAAACGTCGGCACAATTTGCAACTTAACACTGCAAAGCCAATAGATATTGGCCAAATTGCCGCCCGCAGCAACGGCTTTAATGACAGTCTTGCTTCAGACATCGATTGGGGGTCGAGCGTATAGTCAGTGTTTAATTGAATTATTGGTTACCTTTCCCGAAACTCAACTCATGACAGATGGTGTATAACACATTTTATTCATTTCGACAGAGCCTGGCTTCTTGCAAAACACTTAAATTTAAGTTTATTTGTCAATTGGTTTTGCCATCATAAACTTATGTTTAACACTGTGGGAACCTTTCAAATTTTTGAGTTGAGTTAAAATGGGAAATTCAATTATAAACATACATATGTTATTACCATTTACTTGTGGCTTTTATGTATCAATATTATTGTAATGAAACAGAGTATTCATTGTGAATAATGGGGTTCCTTCGATCTCTGAACCTAACCTAATACTTTTTCTTGTGGTTTTTAGGCTTCTATCCTAAAATAATCCATAATCAAGCAGTAAACGTTGTTTCTTTTTTCTTTGAGTTTAATTTTATTAACCAAGCAACCTTAATAGATAGTTTACTATTTTGCTATGGTTATTCATAAGAGAAAAACATAGTTTAGTTAACTCTCCCTTTTATGTGGCTGAATACTTAAGCAAAGGTCTAAGTTGTGATGGTTTTTCAAGGCATTTTGATATTCCATCTTATTTTTGTGACCGCTGCTGTGTTGTCTCGGCTCGTTTTTGTTTCTTGTTTTGTCTCTCTTTTCGTTTGCCGAGCTTATGCCATTATGCTCTCGTATCGCCAGCCATTTTTTTCGTTTTTCTTGTTTTTACCTACCAACAGCAACAACATCGTATCGGTGTCGGTAGTTTCGTTGTAGGCGGAGCTTCATATCCATTGGCCCGTTTTATTATGGCTCTCTGTGTGAGCTGCAGCTCCTTTAATGTTAGCGTGTGAGTTGCTGCTGCTGCTGTTGCTGCTGCTGCTGCTGCTGCTGCCTTTCTTGGTGTTGCATGTTGCAGGGAGATGGCGGGGCAAGATTTGCATTGGCGCACTCACTTTGCGTGCGGCAGCTCAACTCGAAACACGTTTTTCGGAACAGCTCCGCTTCCTGTCCGTCCATTCATTTACTCGCCGTGTCTGCTACGGCTTTTTAATTTAGTAATTAAGCCATTAGTGGGCTGCTGACCATTGCATTGGCCGGCCTGCAGTTTTGTTGGCGTTTTATGCTCTCAAATTATTTTATTAGACGTTAATAAATCTAATAAATTGATTTATTGCAGCCGTATTGCAACAGCGGCCATAACACCCAAACTATTTAATTGGCCCTGTTCGTTTTCGGCTTTTGAATTAAATTGCATGTTCCAAAGAGAGGGGACTGCGATTGTTTTAATAACAACATTTCAAAGGGGTCTGCAAATAATCTAATCAGATCGGTTGGAAAAAAACGGGTTATATTTGCACTTTTATTATATAGAGTTGTGGATATTGAGGGTTGGTCCCGTCAAGTATGCATATGAATATAGTCTAAAGCTCATTAAAAGATTGTTCTCTTAGTAACCATTATACTAGTATATCTCCCATTAAAAAGTCTTTTTGGGTTCATGATTTTTCTATCTTCCATTTAAACGATTTTTTTGGATTCATGGATTGTTTGTAATATACATTTTTACCAACCATTCTATCTCCCATTTAAAAGATTGTTCCTTGTTCTTGAATGTTTTGTAATATCAATTTTTACCCAAAATTCTATCTCTCATTTTAAAGATTCTTCCTTGATCTTGAATGTTTTGTGATATAAATTTTTACCAACCATTTTATCTCCCATTTAAAAGATTGTTCCTTGTTCTTAAGTCATTTGTGATATCAATTTTAGTCATAATTCTATCTCCCATTTAAAAGATTTTTCCTTGTTCTTGAATGGTTTGTTGATATCAATTTTGACGAACCATTTTATCTCCCATTAAATTGTTATTATTCTTTTGTAATATCAATTTTTATCAACCATTCCCCTTCCCATTTAATTGTTCCCTCTGAAACGGAAGACATGCAATGGGCCTGGGAAATAATTACTTGTAGTTGTAATTCGACGTGTGTTTGAAAATGACATTTTAGTCACTTTCGTCGCCATATTTAATAATACAGACATTATGGAATTTTATATAAGGTGTTCGGGAAGCGTTGGTAACGCCCACACGACACGAATGTTCTGCGGAAGCAATGCAGCTGTCGCTGTTGCAACTGCCACACCCACCGCGGCATAATGCTGTGTGTATGCACATTTATATATCCGAGAACATGCACATAAATGTTCGTATATATGTAGATCTGTTTGGCTAGATGCACGTATATATGCATGTACAGTTAGCCAGTAAACGATGCCATTAACGCGCATAAACCGACTCTGCGCAGGAGAGGTGGAAATCCAAGCTCGGAGGAGTGCTGTACATATATATACGAATATGTATATAGTTGCTACCAACAGGGCCCCATGGTGTTATGTACTCTGTACAGGATGGCCTGGTGTTGGGGTTCTTATTACTTTTATTACTGTCCAAACTGCAGCTAACCTTCCACTCGGCACTTTCCGAACTCCGGCTCTCCGATGCTCCGATTCCCCGACAACCGAGTCCTTTGCGAGAGTCCTCGCCTGTCCTGGATCGGCCCCATTCCATGCTCCCCGCCGTTTAAGTCGTTAGCCAAGTTTTCTTGCTCGTTTTTCTGCGCCTTTTATGAGTTTGTTGCAGCAGCAGCAGCAGCAACACGAAGCTCCCGTTCCTGCAACTGCAGCTGCTCACGAGCAGAAACTCTTGCATGTACATGCTGGTCGGGGTATATAGTTTTTGTACCAATTGGCGGGCATTACATGGCCAAGAGACCTTTTCGCCATCGCCCTCAGTTCACCAGCCCACAGACAATTTTCTTTCCCTGCGTTGCTCTACTGCATTCTGGCCTAAACCATTATATTTACTCTTTTAAACTTGTAGGTATATTTTGTAAATAAATTTATATAAAATGCAACAACTTTCTAAATGGAAAATGGTATTTTTATACAAATGGTATAGTTTGTGCAAATGTATGTGACATGTATGTGAAGGAAGCAGATACGCAGATAATGTCATTTTTGATTTTCAGTCACGCCCCTTGGCGCCTCTGCATATTTTTATATATCTCCGAAATGGCTAGAGCAAGAGCAATACATCTTTTTGCTTACAATATAAAATTTTAATGTCTACCCGTGTGACAAGTTTTATAAAGATCGGACAATAAATAATGAAGATACGGCCTTTGCCAGTGTCCATGCCAAAAGATGTCATTTGAACCATTTGTATGTGCTGCTTCTATTGCATGTCTACATTTAATTTAGGGTTAAAATGTTTAAACGGAAAACTAATTTACGAGTATAATAAAAATAGGTAAATGGTATCCCGTTGTTGAGAAATCTCCACTGCAGCGTTTAGACTTGTTTTGGACACTATTTGTTAAGCTAATGTTTTAGTTTTATGGATTACATTTTGAATGTGTTACTCTTGGAACTCTTGGAAATGACTTTTTCTCCTTTAAGTTTAAATTTTCATAAGAAATTAATGCATTTTTATAATGCTTTCTATATTGTCAAGACTACAACTGTCTAAATGGATTTTAGTCAATTTGTTTATTCAAATTTTGAACTGTTAATGCTAAATATGATTATTTTACCTTAAAGTTCTTTTTTTAGACACAATTTGTACAACTTATGTTTAATTTGTATATTACATTTACCATTTGTTACTCTTGGAGCTGGTTATGCCAAAAGTTCTTTAATGTTACTATTTTTTATGAGATCTAGTCCCACTATATCAAAACGAAGGGAACCTTGGCAAACCCAAGGCATCCAAAAACTAGACCCTTTTTATTTGCACATTATCTGGCAAGAACGAAATGCAAATACGAGTGTTTTCAAGATAAAATGCATCTATTCGGCAGCTGCTAATAAAGGAAAAGAAGACTATCTGCAACGCCCGGGCACTTTGACATCCATCGCGTTGTAAAATTAACTTGTGCAATAAAGATGGAAGCGCAGGCGAGATGCTGGCGAAATATTTTGATAAAATTTCGTTGCGCTTTGCAGCTGGATGAATGGATGGATGGATGGATAAAGCCGAGCCGGTCTACCAAAAAAGATGAGGAAAAGCCGTAAATTTCTCGAAATATCTGCGCAGATCTGCCCCGTCGGCAGTCAGGAAAGTCGTAAAACGTAACAACAATAAAAAATAATAAATCGACATATCCACAAAATGGCAACTCAACGCAAAATGTTCGCCATGCACCGAAAGGAGTAAGTGGCAGGCAAATGCCACCAGAAGGAGCACGAATTGATGAAATCCTCTCGCATGGGGCAATGTGGTAAATGAAGCAGCATCGGAATGCTGCTGCGGTATCTGCTGCTGCTGCTCCCAAACTCCGCATTTCAGCGCTTCGGACGGGGAATACACATACTATACATCTTTTTGGCCGGTCTGCCGGAATGGGGATGCAAATGCACGCTGAGCAGACAATATAAAATCTTTGGCAACGGGAATGGAAATAGAAGGAGCTGAAACAGTGTTTTAATGAGCCACAGCAGCAGCAGCAGCAGCAGCAGCAGACGCAGCTGCAATGAGATCGCAAGAGTTGGCTAAGTAGTGGCTGGTTTTTTAAAGCAATTTAAGTGGGAAACGAATGGGATATAGTTTCTTCAAACCTATACGTTTCCTAAATTTAAGCATAGTAGTAGGTAACAAATTGCAAGACCAGTGTAATCCCCATAAACAGAGGCAATTAAACGATTTTTATTTCCAAATTTGTTATACAATTCAACAGAGTGGATTTTGTAATAACCTTTTACATAATCTTGCAGCCATTAAAAAAAGGAATAAAATAAAAGGTTGATGCTGATTAAAATTTGCCGAAGGGCTGGGGATTTTCCAACAAAAGCTCCCACGTCTATAACTATTGAAGCAGTAAAGTCGTAGGGGAGGCAGGGCCAGATTGCATTCGCCTTTTCATTTGTTATTCATTGCCTCACCTTCAATTGAGTTAAATTCGCAAACACTAAAACCCTCGGCCAATATCCCGCCGACTGGTCGTGGCTCCTTTATTTTCGTTCAACTCACTTGGCTCACCTTTTTGCCTGAGAGCTTTCCTTGCGACGGGGCAGCTAGCTGCCTGGGAAACTGGAAAACTGGGAAAGCTGCCTTTGTGCATTCGTCAACCCGAGTGCAGCAGTAAAGGCTAATAAAAGTGCATGTAGCATGCAGCCGTTTTACGACGATGGTGGTGTTGCCAGGAATAATGCTCCCCGTGTCCTTGCCAGAAAACGCGGAAGTTGGAAAATAAGCCAGTGGCGGCGGTCGTCCATGCGACTGCTCTTAGCCGAGTTAAGCTTGTTAAGCTTGGCACGAAAGCCGTTTTAATCTCAAAATTAAAACGTTTGCAATTTTCGAGCGACTTTACGAGTTATATAAAGAAAAGGCAAAGCATCACCCTCGTCGTCTTTGTCGTTGTCGTTTTCGTAATCGTTGTCGTTGTCGTTGTCGTTGCAGTTGTCGTTACCCCGTCTAGAGTCCTTCCCCAGCCGTTTGAAATCCTTTCGAATTTCCCCCTTTTTGTCGTAATTCACTTGAACTTGTGTCATATTTCAGCCATACCCGCACTCACTCCGGCGTTTTGCATGCATTTATATAGTTTTTATTTTTATTATGGAAAATAACAAGCTTTTTCTGTAGATTTATTTTTATGATCGCCGCGCAGTCGCTGCGTTTTTTTACGGTTTGAACTTAACATTTGACTCCAACTTGTTCCCGGCTATAAAGTTGCCTTTTTTCCAGTATTGGTGGATACAAATTAGCAGAGATTAGATAAGTTTTGTGCGAGTTTGGCAACTTGGCTTTTGTTAGGGTAGCCATTCGATTCCTTTAATTTTGATTGGGCCGGAATGAGGTACCTACTTTCTGCCTTCATTATCAAATTGTTTGTACACTTCAGACGGGGCGGGCTTATCAAATGTTTGTTACGTATCAATGATGAGTACGAGTTCTATAAACGTGTACTCGTATACGGGGCAATTGTTCAAATACAATTTTTAACATTGTACTGCGTTGCAGATTATATAAAATAATATTATAAAGTATTCCAAGTGTGGAATATAATCCACACTAATCCGCTTAAACTGGCAGTTGATTGGTTTGGCCATTAAAGTTCTTGATCTATTAATTCAAGACCACACCTCATAGCTTGGGATTTTAATAGCATGTACCCTAAGATACAAATGGTATATTAAGTTTGTGACAATGTTTGTAACAGTTAAAAGGAAGCGTTTTCGTTGATCAGCATCAACGGCCGAGTCCATCTAGCCATGTCCGTTTGTCCGTCCGTCTGTCCGCCCGTCTGTCCGCCCGTCTGTCCGCCCGTCTGTCCGCCCGTCCCTATAAACACATTGTTCTCCGAGATGGTAAGAGCTAGAGTTTTAATTCTTTTTGCTTTTGGTCCGCTAAGCATGAACGTAGATCAAGATTGTTTAAAATGTTTACCACGCCCCTTTTCGCCTACGAAATTTACATAAAACTGCATGTACCTTTACTTTCCTGACCATAACTTAAACAAACTAAGAGCTAGAGACATAATTATTTTTGCATTAGCTCCGTTTAACAAATACGCAGATAATGTTATTAGCATTTTTTTACCACGCCCCTTAACGTCTTCGTGCTGATTGTTTGGATGTCGAAATAGGTACATGGTATCTCGTTGTCGAGAAATTTCGAGTACAGTGTTTATACTTGGTTTTTTTTTTCTATTTTCCAAGGTTCTTGCATTTGCATTCTCCTTTGCATTGACATTGCGAGCTCTATCGAACTGGTATGCGCATATTTCCCATTCAATTGTCGAAGCTTTAGCATGTCTTCCGATAATCAAATATAGTATAGTACTCGTATGTACAATTTCTTAATTGTCTCGCCGTTGCATAAAACTTTTCCACATACTTTGTATCCCGCTGCATGTGCAGCAAAATTTTAATTGTCTTTAAAAATGCTCTGCAGCCAAATATTTGCATTCCCTCAACTCTGGTGGCTTGTCTCTCATTTTATGACATTTAAATGAAGGCAAAAGGCAAGAGCCTGCGCCCACTAATAGGCCCGCTAAATGAGCCAAGTTGTCTGGTCCTGACATCTCGCTTGTCGCATTTTTGGCTAGCGTGTGCCCGGCAGTGTGAAAAACAAAGAAAAACATTGTTCAATTGGATTAATTGCTGTTGAATGGTTGCGAATCTAATTTCTAGGTATTACCCAGAGATTTAATAAAGAGTTTACAAGCCTAAACGCTTTTCCTCGAGCTTAACACCTCCCTCAGTTGGTAGAGACTTTAAGTACTCGTATTTAGATAAACCTTTTTGATAGCCCATTTGCGAGAAATCTAATATAGACTCCAACTTGTTGACAAGAATAAGAAACGCAAGCCAGCCGAAAGGGGGGCGCTGATTTTGGACGGCACCTCGAGACACCTCCAGAGCAACCAGTCTGCCACTTATCCACTTTTCCCGGACTGCTATTTGGGGGACTGCGTCAACAGTTTATGGATTACACGTGCCGGGAATGGCAAGTTCAGGTCGATGTGAGCACTTTGTTGGCAGATCGTTGGCGCTAAAATATCAAAGGCAGGAAATCTTAACGTCTAGCCATTTGCAATAATTAGCTAAATTCCAAAGGCAGGCGAGCAATTGCATGTGTGACAAGGAAACGATAGCGATACGCCAGCCTTATTTAAATTTAACAACATTTTAATTGGAAGGTACTGCCTTGTAGGTACCTGCACTAGTCACTAGATTTTATATAATTGATATATTTATTGGGAAGATGCAACTCAAGCTGTGAACACACATACAAATTTATTTGTGGGGAGCTGCACCATAAACTTTCAAATTTTATTTCCTGCTTCGGCAATTACGTAATTAGGACATCCGTCAGTTTATGTACCATCATGAATATTGTTTTATTTATTGCTTAGTATAAAATGAATGCCCATATTATTTATTTTTATTTAGAAATTTGCTGTGCAAATCAAAATGGTGCATTTGGCGGCGATTCAACAAAAGTTGACGTCGCAAACTGCATTGGAAATTGCGCATGAGTTGCAAAAAAAAAAAGAAAAAATTATATAAATAAAGGCTCAAACAGGAGGGGAATCGGCGACGTCTAATTACGCGTCAATCTGCCAGCCATGGCCTGCGAGAAGTAAGCTATTAATTAGGAGCCAATTAGACAAACGTATGAGCGCTATTTATATTATTTCTGCCCCAAGAAACGCACTGGTACTGGTTGTCATTTGCCAATTGTTGGCATGCCCCAACACCTATGATGGGGAAATGTGTTTGAGTGCCAAATTGTCGATCCAAGATCACGGCAATTCCCATTTCCAACTCAAATATTTAGCACCTTTTGATTATTATAATTGAAGGTGCACTTTGCGTTTTCCCAATGGTTTTCCTTAAGCAAAATCCCAAGATTTTAAGCTCCCAGCAAAACCATTCAAGATTCCCCTTAATAGCCAAGAAAATTCTATAATTATTATATTTAGCGTCCTTTTGAGTTGATGTAGGAATGAAAAATGCCAAGAATTTGAAATCTGTCATGCTGCTCGAGTGACGTTAAACAAAAAAATGCATCAAAACAATGGATGCACTTATTTTGGCACCAGCGTCAGCTTGGGCGGTATTTTTAGGTGGTCCAAGGGAATTAAAATTAAAACCGGCCGGGGGAAATGTGAAAAGCGTTTGCGGGAGGGGCTCCACCGCTTTCACTTTCAAATGCACATGTCCCACTCAGTGCTTATCATTGCTATCAGTGCTTGTGCAAGCTGTTTGCCCTTTTCCCGGCTGATGATGATCACGATAAGCGGAAGGGCTTACGGCTCTTATCAATATGGCCAGAGTGTCCATACATTCCGGGAACGTGACCCGGCGACGACGTTGCACTCGTCGAGTTGCGAATTCCGGAACGTTTAATTGATTTTTGGCTATGTTGGGTTAGGTTCGGGCACCTAACTTTGTATAATTGCTTTCAGGGTACACTGAACAATAAACTGCCAAAAGTTTAGTTCAAAATGTCTAAAATATCCGGTATTTTATATTAAATTCATATATATATCGTCATATCCGTTAGGAAGGTATAATTCTAGGTCGTAATGCTTTACCGAATATCTAAAATATCCGGAAATCTTTGATAATATCTATTATATCCATAAACATATCGTCATATTAGTTAGGGAAGCCAAAGTTTGGCTCATAGTGCCTAAACGAATATTCGGCATACTTTGATAATGTACTATATTATAATATACTCATTATGCCTTACCGAATACCTAAAATATCTGTCATACTTTGATAGTATCTATTATATCCATAAATATATCGTCACATCAGTTAGGGAAGCCAAAAGCTTACGTCATATACCCTTACGAATACCCAAACAACCGGTATTATTTGATAATAGAAATTATATCTATACCTATAGTGCCTTATCAGTCTGGTGGCCCTACCAGTAAGTTATATTTTGCTCTACTTCTTTTGAGTGCATTGATTGCCCGAGGGGTTTTCCTTCGCTTCTGTTTCCAGCGACTAATTTCATACATCATCGTTGGTTTTTGTGGGCAAAGTCAATGCTTTGTCTTTGGAGCTTAGTTCCTGGCGATTTCTCCTGTTGGACAACCGTCAAATGCTTGCTAGACTGTGGCATCGTAAAGTTTTCCTTTAGCGCGTTTTACGAGCGAGCCCGAAAAGCGTTCCCGTACCCGTTCCCATTCCTGAGGACGTTGATGTTGATGATGACGAGCCAAGTTGTAGTTGAACTTTTGTTCTTGCTGGGCTGTACAACTGGCGGGAAGAGCGTCAAACATATTTATTTGGCTTTGGCCCGCAAGGTTTTTGGCGCTCGTAAAATTACGAATGAAAGGCACACCGAAAGCAAACATTTTCCAAAGGAACCTGCATTTCCTGCAGTGGCTTCTCCCCATTTTTTGGTCGGTTTTTACTGCCGCCCGTTACATTCGCGTTAATTGCTGCGACTGTGATATAAATCAGTTGATATGACGCCCGTGTCCCCGCAGCTTCGGATCCCGAAATTGATTTCCAGACCAACCCCCGAGTTTTAGCTTTGATCTTTAAAAGGATTATGGTCCGATAGCTCTGGCGTGCTAATGGATAATCATCGCACATACTGCGAAATATTAGAATAATGGAAAACTCAATTCGCCGCATTAATTCGTTTCGCCAGAAACCCAATTTAGCGATGGAAAAGCTGATGGAATATCGGCTCGCCGTATAACCACTTTAGCGACTTTAATCAGAGATCTTTCGCAGTGCGAACAAACGTCAAGCGGATTAAAATTCCCATTCAACTAAGCAGCGCACCCAAACTAATCGGAATTTGCATGCAAATTTGAGAAAATAATAAAAAATAATATCAATGCGTTGGGGGGGTTCTTGCGGCAGCAAATCGTAAAGTTAATGAATCAATTAAAACCAAAAACACGGCATGCCGCAAACTCGATTTCGATGCGGATTTGCGGGGAATATGAGTAAATTTGAAAATTTATTGAGCGTCCGTTGAGTGATTGGCAACATGTTATTTGAATTAAAAAACCAGCCTAATTGGGCCACGCCTGGCTGATTGAATGAAAGTGTTTGTTTTTTAAATATTGTTTAATGGCTTTGGCCAGTCAGTTGCGATTACCAATTACCGGGCGGATTGCACAAAGTGCACAATTTGCATGTAAGCTATTAAATATATATATTGAATTATTGGCTCGCCAGTGAGTAATGGCACTAAATATTAAGCATACGCCGTGTTGGCCATAAATCAGACGAGAGCATAGCCAAGATAGCAAGCCGCCTATGCCTGCAGGGCGACGAGCCGTCATAAATTCATGCTCGTCTCAAGACAATTAACGATATAATTATAATGTGCCGAGCATAATTGGATAATGTTGTGGCCACACACCCCCTCGAGCCAATTCAATGGGCAGGGGACCATAAATTACCGATGCGATTGTACTTTTTGCCATAAATAAACCATCCAAATGGCTCGAAAAATGTGAATGTGAATCTGTCTTGGGCCGTCGCTCTGGGAACATAATTTTTGACTTGAATAAACACACCGGCTAACGCTGCGTATACGTGTTGCGAGCATAAACTAATAAGAGAAATGCAAGTGGCAGTGCGCACTTTCTGTTGCCAGGCAAGCGGCGAGGGCAGGTCCGTCGCCAAACAATCGGGAGAGCATCCAAAGGCGAGAGCCCCGGTGCACTGCGATTACGGCAACAAATTGCTTACACGTGCCGCTTGTCATGGGCGGCGGGGTGTTCCGTGCGGTTTTCGGGGGGGTCACCACTGAGCGGCATTTACGGAGAGCGGGCCAGTGGGTCGGCGGGAGGGTGGGGGTCTGGCGAGCGGACTGCACTGCTCTGCTTGCACCGATGTGTGTGTCATAAACAAATGCATTTGACTTTGCACACACCCGCGTTCGAGGTACAGTGGAAGCAGCCTATAACGGTTGCGGCTCATCAAATATGTTCAAACCTGAGTTACAATGTTTGCCCTATACATTAAATCTACATTTTCTGGTATTTATTCACTACAGAATCTTTTATATTAACTGTAAGTGTCTCTACTTGCACAAAGTCTTTTAATTCGTAAGCAAAATACATATTTCAATGGGTACATTGAGGTATGTTAATTACAAATATAAGTTCAAAGGGTTGTATTATAAACAACTTTTCTGATTCAATTCTGTGTATTTGATTTCTAAAAACTAAAACTAAAACTTATTTAAGGATAGAAATATTTGGCACTGAAAAGTCGTTTCTTTTGGTTTTAGGTATACCCGTAAATTTCATAGGGTTTACCCAATTAAAAAGTTACTTTTCGGGCTTGTTGATTGCTTTGTAAAGGTTATAGAAAGCCTAGAATATTTTGCAGAACATTTTTATAATTTCAGAATTTTGTTGCAATATTTTGTGCACCTTTAATTGCTGTTCCGAAGCCATTCAATCGTTGGCGACTGTGCACCGCTAGTGGGTGGTAAAACAACTTGTAGTGCTCCTCTTGCACGCCCCACTCACATGTCCGACACTTTCTGCCTTCGTTTACTATCGCAGTGGAATAAAGTGCGGAACAGAATCTCTCATCATCGTCTGCGGTCAAATTTAGCGCCTGTCGGCAGCCAGTAAATACATTTTCAAACCCTTGGACGTGTCTGCCGCAGTCGGGCAGTTGCGGAAAAGCTGGTGGTCCGGAGGATCCTCAAAACATTGCCAGTGAACTGTCAACTACGTGCCTTATTGCCCTATAATTTGTGTTGTATTGAACAAGCACGGCGGTCGGCGGAGTGGGTTCGGTGTAGATAAATTGACAAGCTGATAAAAAAGCCACCGACATGCCTTGATTTTTCACAACGGGCCGGGGGAAACAGCTCTAAAATTCTGAGTTTTCTAGCTTCTGCCAATGCTTCAAATGTAGTTTTTATATACGCACCATAATTGTTGTAACAAGAGTGCAAAAAATGCCGTGTGTCGGATGAAATGCAAATAGAGCCCATTAAAAAGCATGACCGGGCTCGTAAATTTCGTGCGAAAAACATTCTGTGGGTTGGCAATAATGAAATGGCCACATAAATCGCACCGTCTTTATGGTTGCCTGTTGGGAATTTGTTTGTCATATTCAGAGTTCAGATGCTTTAATTGCCTACGCAAGAATTACGTATTGATAATGAAGATTAATTCCATCCTGATGGATGTAAATCAAGAACATTTATAAACAACGTATCATTTAGTTGGGTGTTTAAATAGCTGCATTTTGCTTATTCAAACTGTTATGTGGCCTGGGGATTAAGAGTTAATTGTCTCTGAAAGGCAAGGGGCTGTTAATGGTTTTCATACGAGTAGTACGCCCATTTCTAGTTGGATAACAAGAAGCGCTGAAATCGAGATTTCTCGACAACAAGATGTTTTGTGTTATACATAGTATCATTCGTTTTACCGTTTAAATATTTTAACCCAAAATTAAGTCAAAGCAGAAATGGTTAATATGACGTCATCCGGCACTGACAATATGAAAAGACGGTGGATATATTTGTTGGGCGTATCTTCATTATTTATTCTCCGATTCTTATAAAACTTGGGACATGGCTACATATTTTAATTTTTAGCTATAACCCAAACAATTTATCTCTCTTTCACTAACCATTTCGAAGATATAGACAAATATGGACATGGCTATATTGACATTTCTACCTGTTACATCAATTTGGACGAACGTAATATACTATTTGTACCCTATTTGTACCAAGGTTCATGGTAGAACAAGACCCAGAAGTATTCTATATATTGTCGGATGTTACATGCTAAATTAAGAGTCGAAATGGCATGTCCTATATGCAAATTTCAATCAGAGAAATATGGAATATGATTCGGAAAAATCGCTAAACAAACCGCCGGCTGGCGAGCATTTTCACTTTCCCTCGCTTGGAATGCCGCGCCACCCCACGTGCCCACCCTTGGCCATTTGTTTGTGCATCGGTTTGTGTTTGCTGAAATGCAAACGCCCGGCACAATCTACATATATTCATACGTATAAATGTGGGTATATTTAAATGTAAACACTTGGATATGAATAAGCAATGCATTGCAACGGAAACTAATTCAAGTTCAAGGTGAATTTTGTCGACGTTTGCACAGCACAGTTTTCGATTGCGTGGATGATGATTGGGTGCTTTCTGTGGCTGGCAATGCTGGCAATATTATGCAATATGTTTTGACTCGCCGGCCCCGGTAATTGACTGGAAATGCAAACATATTCATGTGCAACCTGGAGCATGTGCGTCGTCGTCTGGGGTTCAATAGCCTGTTGAAGGCTGTTGTCTATGCCCTTGCATAGATAAGGTGTTTGAAAGTATCGGGCAATTACCTGAGTGGGTCGAGATCTATTAATTGTAAACTAATTATGGGAATGTAGATATGTAAAGGGTATTCTTATCTAAAACATAACACTCTTTTGGTTATATGGTAAAAGTGAGGACAACTTTTAGAGAGTAATAACCCTCAAGATTCAAATCGAAGGCTCCTGTGGGTTTTACTCAATCAATCCAATGTCTCTCGTACCTCTCTTTTGATAATATAGTAAATATAACATCTTATATAGAGTAATAACCCACAAGTATCAAGTAAGAACATCTTGGGATCTTACTTTTGGGATCTTTAGAAGACATCTACTCTTTGGTTTTGCATTAATTCAGGATTTCAAGCACAAAGACAGCCAGGAAAAGGCATAAAAACTATATTAACGGAAAGGTTTAAATTTAAATCGCAACTTCATTTCGCTGGCAGTCACAAAAACCACAAGCAGAGCTAATTCAATTATTTCGCCAAGATGTATGGCGAACCTCCAGAAGGCGTCCCATCTGAGGGGTTGGCGGAGCATGAGGAGCAGCCACCGGCTTTGGGGGGAGATACACATCGCATGTGTTCTGAGATCTTTGTGCTCCTCTTGGGCTTCAACTTCAGGGATCGCCATCTCCATTCGCATCTGTTTGCTGCGCATTTCACGAAATTACGCGCTGTTAAAATCAACTTGAAGAGACTCCACGTAGCTTTATGTTTCTTCTCTCCAGCCGACGGACACAAAAAACAAAGTTGTAAATTATAATTTTATGTTTGAAATCTCAAACCGATAATGTGGAGCCGCAGAAGATTTAGCGAAAGGGTAACCAATTGCCTGTGGGAAATGATGGGTAGACTTTTAAGTGGAAGTTGGAAATACGCAAAACTAAATCATTAATAGAAGATTATTGGCACACAATCCGAGTGTGTGAGCAATGCACTCGAAGAAAACTAGGCCCTTCGATGGCAGATCTTGAACATTCTTTTGGATTGGCCTTTTTTGAGTGTACGGCTTAGCCGTAAGTCGTAAAGAACCTAACAAAAATATTGTAGAAATTGAGCAAAACGTCGTAAAAGAAACTGAGCTCTCCGGCCGCAGCAACTCAGCGGCGCGCAGCTCATTAAATGCGTCTGCGCAGCGTAATTTGCCTTTGAGGCGCGCACGTTCCCAACGTTAAGTTCCTGCGGGGACTTCCCCGTTCCCGGCCCGGTCCCCGGAACGTTACACGCCATATACCATTGTACCGTACTCCCTAGACACACTCTGGATACACCCCGAACTCCTTTACGACACAGCGCGACATTTACAACTTTGATGCCCGCGAACGAGAGATGCAAAAAATGTTTTAGAATTGTAAAAATGTTGAAAATAAATTAAAAATGTGCTAAAAATTGCGAGCAGACCGGCTGGCATAGGCACGGCCGCTTTTACGATCCTCTTTGCGAGCATTTTGGTGCTAGTTAATAGCTCCCTATATACATATATAGTACCATACACTCGCATGGATCGCGAATGGGAATGGAAATAGCTGCGTGTGGGCGATTCCGAGGCTTTGCCGTCGTTTCAAATTTAACGAAGGCAGCAAACAGCGCTTGCAAGTTGTCCAAATGAGACTGCCAACATGAATTCTAGTTAGCAGAGTTTCAGGGCCCAAATGAGCACATTGGCTAAATGAAAACGAATACAAATTAGACGGGATTAGCCTGAACAATTGCCAAACAAGTAGGTTTTTTGCTTAATTATTTCAGCTCTAAATGGCATGGTAGCAGATGGGTGACACACTAACAATGGGCGGGTACAATTTGAGCTGCCCGTATCCTTTTTATTTATTGTCCAATTATTATGAAACTTTCCAGATTGGTTACTAATTTGTAGCAGTAAGAAGCAGTAAAAAAGTATGCCTCGAGCTATTACCATCACGGAGATATTGCCATTTGTACCCTAAACTACATGGTATAAAATGTTGCCAAAGCACTTCCAGATTTAGACATCTTTCATAACTTGTTGTGAGGTGCCTTAGCCATATCCTATCTAAAGCTGCCGCAAATCCAACATGAAGCGCCTAATCCACTAAAATTAATATAAATTATGCTCCTATGCCACTGATACCCCCAATGCCAGAGTTTTTCTACTGCAATTTGGCCGCAATTTATGACTCCTCACCCGAAGCCAGGCCAGCAGGTACCTGCTTATAGACCAACTCGGTGTGGTCAGTGTCCATTAATGTAAATCAACGTGTGCAATTTCGTTTCATTTTCAATGCAACACTTTGTGGCAGCTCGCGGCCGTGTCTGGGGATGGGGATGAGGCTGGAACTGGGGCTGGGGAATGTGTTTGCTTAAAAATTGAAATTGCAACAAGTTTTTAATGAACCGAACGTGGCGAGGTGGCGCTCGGAATTGGTGGATTGCTGAATGTTTGTTGATAGACAAACCCCGACAGAGGTCTGCCGGTGACAGGCCGCAGTCGCGTGTTGAGGGCGTTGGGCGCATGAAAATTTGCATATTCATTTGAATAGCCTTGGCCAGGGCTCCTGGCCTGGGTCTATATCAATCACTGAATGCTGGACATTAAAGACCGTTATTGAGGATGAAATAAAGTCGTTTAGCTGGACGCCATTGGGAGCAGCATCAAGAGCAAAGAGCCGAGGTAGAAGGTCCAAGATCCAAGCCTTGTATCAATCAGCTTAATGTTTGGGCCAGCGATACCGGTTAGACCAGCCTTGGGGCAGCCGATGCACATGCAGATACGCTTTTCGAGAAGTTCACCAAACAAAGGTGTGTGCCTCCTGCAATTATGTGGCTTCGCAGCCGCCCCTTTGGTTGATTTGGTAATTTACCAATTGAGGGTTTTGTGCGCCCAACTTCATCGCTCGGACGCCTAATTAAACGGACAGTGGAAGCGGTTAAGTGGCATGCTACACTTGTTCTCTGGCCCGCCAAGTACCCGAGAACAATGCATATTTATGAGGGTCTGGGCCGGCCCCTCAACGGAGGAATAAATTTCATTTCACAGGCCCCCAACAATTCAACTAAACCAACATTAGCCGTTGATTTCTAAATGAAATTTCATTCGCAATGCATTTGAGTGCTGCAGAGTTTCGTGTATTTATATATACAAATAATATTCGCAGATATAAATAGAAAATCTAATTTAATAATTTGCATATTTTGATGATGATTCCCGGCTATTTTGTGAAATTGGTTGAACGCATTTCAAAAGGCAGCCATTTCAAGCCCAGTCGTAATTCTGTTTCATCAGGTGTTTACCTTTTTAACTTCTTAATACAAAGTGATTCAACCAATATAAATAGTTAGTTACTAATTAGTTTGATGTGTTTCTTCCTGTGTAAGCAAGCACATTCGCGTTGACATTTTGCTTAAAATGTTTGCCTGTTCGGAGACGGCTTGGAATTCGAGCATTTCGAAACCTGTTCTGCGTGCGGCCTATAAACAGCTGATCGATGTAACTACTGCTTTGCTGCCTCTAACTATTTGCCCCGAAGTTCAGGCATCCAGCGGATGGATGCAGACTTTCAGACGGACTGCAGCCATGGCTCATAAGTTCCGCAATTTATCGGCGACGTTTAAGGCTGAAAGTTTAATTGTTGGGATAAAAAGCCAAATGCAAAGCACCAAAGCGCAGGTGAGAACGGGAGTATTGAACTTGGGCGGATTGGTTTTATTATTAAAGTTTCCTCACTTAATGAGGGATAAGTGGATGGTTGTTTATCTCGTATTTCTTATGCTAAGTGCCTTATCTTTTTTGTTTGATTAAGTGATTTTAAAGATATAAACATATCCAACCATCAATATGTCACTTCCTAGCCAGAAAGCTTTTGATTTACTGTTAGATAACTGTTAGCATTTGGATTTTTTGGGGGTAAGTGCCCCTAATTCTTTTTGTATAGTTGAATGCAATTATAAATTTACACTTTAGAGGATATAGGGTATAACCTAGTTTACAAAATAAAGCATTATCTAAACGATTAAGTTGGCAACATATACATTCATAAATCTGGCCCAAGAGCTTTTTATTTAGTATTTCATAACTTCTAGCTTTCGGTTTTTTAAGGTTAAGTGCCTAATCCTTTTTGTATGCAGCTACAAATTTAGGCTCAATCGTTTACAGAGCATACCCTCATTAAGAAAACGAAGCATTTTCTTAGCGATTAAGTGAGCAACAAATCCAACCATCAATCTATCACTTCCTGGCCCAAGAGCTTTTGATTTAGTGTTTGATAACTGCTAACACATATCCGCAGAGGCCCGTAAATCATTTTGCCCTGTGCCCGGAGCAATCCCACACTCGGTTTATACTTTATAAAGTTCTTAGCACCTTTGGGCAGATGCCTCCCATAAATTGCGAGTGTTTTTCTCCGGCCCAGTGTGTCCGAAATACCTTGCCACGCCGCTTGGAATGAATCTGGGGCCCAGGGCTGGTGGCAGCGATGCCATGAACAATGCCTGCCCCAAGCCGCACAATAAATTGCGTGTCTGCGAAAATGTAAACAGAGCTGGGGCATGCAGCTTAGGCGCTGCAGTGGGGGCAACCCGAGACGGCGTCTGATAACCAAGTGGCAGCAGGAGAAAGGGAGCACCTTTTGGGAGGTCCAGCAGAGCATCGCATGTAATTGCACAATTTGCGGGCAACAAGTTTTCCCCGATCGCGGGGCTTCATAAATATTTTTTAAATTTAATAAATTGAGTGGCAAAGAATTCCGCCGCTGGCCAGCAAGTCATTTTCAATGTTATTACCTTAAGTATTTCAATAATTTGATTCGCCAGACAGGGGGGCACTTGTTGATCTTGTCAACACCAATTTAAGTATATATATACACTTAATGACCAGCCAGGTCCATAATGAATAAATAAGTAACCCTTCGTAATTGTGAGCCGTTCCCTCGCGTCACGTCCCAGCTTTCTGTTCTGCTTCTGAATTCCCCTGCCGGATCGCCTGGCTTTTTGCACACACTGCCAATAGCCTGTAATTAGAGTCACTTAAAAACACATTGAAGCTTCACACATCCAATTTTGGCCTTTTTTCGGGATCGCTCAGAGATCAGCGCTGTGCAAAGTCTAATGGCCCGTATTTTGGGCCCAAAAAGGGGGCTGGTTCCGTTGAGAGCCCCGTAATTGGGGCCTTCTGGCCGGAGAGCTGATTATGCCGGTATTTGGATGCAAATGGCTTTAGCAGGTTGTAAATACGGCCGGGTCTATAAGCCCGGGCAGCTGCCTGCTTTTTAGATCCATTTCTCGAGGGTCCGAAGGCCACTTGGCGAACTTTGGCAACACTAATTTTGTGCTCGTAAAAGCCGCTTTAATTGCAAACAGAGAAGAACTCCATATTTTTATTGTTTAAATTCCTGGATATGCCTGGATCTGCCGGTGGATAGATTCCGTTCGGCCATATAATTAAGCAGCCATTTGGGGCCAATATAATCCCGACTTTGGGCGGTCGCTCCCCGACGCGAGAGTATTAAAAGTAATGCCAACATATTAACTGGAAATCTCGTAAATTATCCGCCCGAATGACCTGTCAAAGCTGCCGGGACCGGGGCTTTGCTCTCAAACATGGAAAATAATAAAAATGCAAACTACGAGTATGCTCTCCTGCAAGCAGGCCATTTGAAATGAAATCGAAAACAAAATCGGGCAAAATGTATGAACCCACAAAGTATATATGTATACCAGAAATACATTTTACAACTTCATTTTACGAGCGCAGCAAAGAGTTTTGTTTTTGTTTTGCTTTCTGTTGTTGTGTTTTTTTGCCAAGGGCTTTCCAGCGAACTGGCGGCACTAAACGCTTTAGACAGACGGGCCAAGGGAGCTGGCTGGAGTTCCGGCCAGGTCAGCACGGCTGCCTGTCTTTGGAGCCAAGACACCGAAATTAGCGCTGGACATTAAATTAATTAACTGAAGCCGAGTTTATCGATGGCAGGTCCAGTTGCCTGACTCTCGAGCCCGCTACCAGTCAATGCTAGCATTTCCCTGCATATCCTAGTTTTATGTTGATTAATTTACAAGTTTGAAGGGCTTTAAATTGGTTTTGAAGTTGAGATTTCTTTTAGATGGGTCTAAGGCTGAATGAGAACCAGTTTGTATTAAATTGAACTGCGTAACCCTAAAGGAAAAAGTGGAATCCTAAAAGTCTAAAGGGTTTCGCGATCATGGCCAAGATTTCTTGCATATTCTAGTTTTATGTTAATTTAAAGGGCTTTAAATTGGTTTTGAAATTAAAAAATACTTTTAGATGGCTCTAAGGCTGATTGAAAACCAGTTTATATTAAATTTAACTGCGTAATCCTAAAGGAAAATGTGGAATTCTGGCCGAGATTCCTTGCATACCATAGTTTTATGTTAATTAATTTGAAGGTTTAAAGGGCTTTATATTGGTTTAACTTTTAGACATGTCCAAGGCTGATTAATAATCAGTTTGTATTAAATTGAACTGCGTTTCCATACAGGAAAAAATGTATGGAGATCTAAGATCTAAGGTCAATTGAAACGCGAGCACAATGCGCTCGGGACATGCTAGCCATCAAAATGAATGACTAAATTATATCCCCAAAGGGCGCTGACGCAAAAGGGTCCTGGGGTCAAGTGCAGCACCTCTCGTGTGAAGGTGATTCGCAGTCGGCGTGACTAATCCCCCCGAGCCGGTGTGGGCAGTAGTCGCAACATTCGGCGGCACTCAGAAATCAAAAAAACGCAAACAGGCGGCTGCGGCTGCGGCAAGCGGGGCTAATGAGCAGTCGGACTTGTTTTCGGGGGACTAGGCAAAAATAGCTACAATGTTGCCCGACACACGAGGAAAACCCGATCTGCTGGGTTCCTGTTTGAAAAGCCAGTCGAGTTATTCAGCCTAGAGCCGCTGGATGGACGGGGATTACGAGTGAGTTTACACGTTTGCAGACATGGGGGCCACAACCCGGGGCACACGATCTGCGGCTACTGGGGATGTCTCTGTGTCCAATTGATTGACGAACTGCCTGGCTCGGTTGACAGACATCGGTCGTATTGTCTACACTTATGCTAAACGATCGCCGTAATGTCCGATCCATGTCTGGCTGCCATTACCAGTTGGTAATATGCATAAAGAAGTGTTCGCGAGGCGAGTGGAAAATGAAACTGTGAAAAGGCTTCATGCCTGCTTAGCACTTTGATGAATGCTCGCGCCGGATTGGACTGGCAGCTTGTCTTGTAATTGTCCGGATTCCGGAGATTATGCTGCATTTGTATGCCGGCGGTTGTGTGTTGGGCTGCAATTAGGGGAACGTGGTCAGCCGACCGTTGGATGGGCGCTCACTGCACCTGATTCGTCCGATTCCACACCCCCAAAACACGAACCATCCACTCGCTAATGAGCTTTTATGTTAGGAGCCCTCAAACCGCGGGCTTCTTGGGAACCCTGCCCATAAACACTTGCCAGACAGAATTGAGCAGTATTGCTTACAATAAAAGAATATCATTATTCATGCCGCTCCAGACACAGGGCTTTCGCAACGTCTATGGAAGCTACATATCATGGTTGATCATAGGAGAGTATTTCCATTTAAAATTACTTTTGTATTTGATTTTTAATTTGCTTTAACACATTGTGCTAAACTGGTGATAAGATTAAATAGATTGTCTAGCTCACAGAATGCAGTTAAACACACTCCAAAACATGATATCCAAAACGGATATCACACAATTTTGAATATGCAATTAGTTTTTCTCTATCTATTATAGTCTCTAAAATCTAGGCGTTTATACAGAAAGACGGACAGACGGACGACTCGGCTGGCATCATGATCATAGGTGAGGATTTTCCGCAAGTGTGCCAGTTATTAACATGCTAATTTCTTTGGTATTTGATTTAAGACTCCATTTAAACTCCATACAATTTTTCTAAATTGTTGGGAAGAGTTAATAGATCGCATTTAACAATTTTCAAAATATAGTGGTCGCAAGGTAGTCATAATGTAATTTTCCCACACATTAATTAAGCTTAACTGCTCTGCAATAGCTGTGATCGGATGGCAGCGGAAAATGGTGGTAGGCGGCGCTGCTGCCTTCAGGTGTCAACTGTTGACAGCTTGGTGGGTCTATGTTAATTGATTATTTCATGCACCGTCTCCAGTGCCACTTCTCCTTTGATTCCCAGCAATTTGTGACATGTGCCTCGGGCTGTCTGTCGCTTGCAACACGCCTCTTGCCGCGGATTGATACCGTGGCAAGTTCAGGTTGCTTCAAAGGCAGGGTAGTCTAAACATACCTATGATTTTAGTTTTGCAACCAAAAATATTGAATTTAAATTACTATTTCTATCAAGTTTTAATTCCCTTATCATTGTAGTTTGGACTTTTATGTAAAATAAAAAAACATATCCATTCTAAATGAATAACTGAGGGTGGAAATAAAACGGCTGAAGAAAATGGTTCATTTTGTCTTGCTAAGCTAAACGATATCTTCAAGAATGGGCAACTTTTAGTCGCAACCGAGGGCTGGAACTTGTGCGGCCAGGCTCTTTGGTTATTTACTTGGCTGGGCTTCTTTGTTGGCCGGGTAAAAAGACAGCAACAATGGCAACAACATCAACAACAATAACTTGATTAGGCCTTCTGTCGGCGCCGTCCCTGTGGCCCAGATGCTCATGTGGTACATTGTGGGGCATGCAACGTGCCGCGACAGCGCGACATGGACTTGGAACTATCCTCGTTGCTCCCAGCGGCGGCATATTGTGGCCTATAATTAGGTGGCAATCATTTAGAGGCGCGAGATGTGCGGCCACTCCTTGCCAAACTCCTCTGCCGCCGCCAGGGCAGGATAAAGAATACGGGGCAATTTTGCTTGGGTTTTTTCAATTTCAATTTCCCCGCCGCACTTTATTAAATGAGCCATAAATATGGCTAGATACTTGCCAAGATCGCAGATTAAGCGAGATGCACGATTCATCACAGACTCTTGAAAGCAGAGCAATAGAGCGACCTTACATGACAGCAACATTGCATTACAACATTTAAATTGAATAGAAATTACAGCAGGCACTCCAATGTTTTAATTTGAAGTTAATTGGCGAACGCGGAAGATTTTGGCAGAGCGGCCAAGGCTTTGTCTTGTCTGATTTTATACTATTTGTAAAGCATAAACTACATTGGGTCTCTGTATATAGTAGACTTGATTGGTTTATATGCTTAATTAAAACCATAAAAACCAAGCAGAAACTTGTGTGCTTGTATGATTTGCAGCACTAATTGGGTGACTAGAATAATCACTGTTTTTATAAGCTCTTGTTTTGCATAAATTAAGGTTTTGCTGGGAAAACTTGTAAACCCAATTCATGCTTTCAAATAAATTATTTTAAATGCATTGATTGCCGTAAAGGTAAAACTCACCCAACGGCACATTGGCGCCATTCTTCCGGTTAACGGAGACTGAGATCGGCAAAATGGCGGCGCCGGAAGTGGACGACGGCGACGGCGAGGACGAGTCGCAGGATCCCTCCAGAGACTGCGCCGGAGTCGGCACCGTGGACATGTGATGGTCGGCGCTGGTGATCACCGAAGTTGCGCTGCTGCCGGCCCGGGCTCCTGCCCCGCCCGATGCCGAACCGGAACCGACTCCTCCGCCGCTCGATCCGCTGCTCGAGGCGGCGGCCGCGGTGGTGCTGCCGGAGCTGCCCGCTCCTCCGCCGGAGCTGCTGCTGGGCGCCGGTCCGACGCTTCCTCCGTGCTCGCTGTGCGGCGGCGAGCGCTGCGCGCTCTGCTGTTGCTGCTGCAGCGGGTGCTGGTGATGCGGCGGCGGCTGCTGCTGCGCCTGGTGATGATGGTGGGGATGGTGCGCGTGCGAGTGCCCGTGGGCGTGCGGGTGGTGCTGGTGCACTCCGGAGGCTGCTGCGGCCATGTGCACGTGGTGGGCCACATGATGGTGTGACGGTGGAGCTCCTACCGCTGCTCCTGCGGCTGCTGCCGCCACGGCCGCCGCCTGCTGGTGGTGCAGCACGTGGCCGTGGTGCGCATGGTGTCCGGCATGGGCGGCCGCATGATGCCCGCCCCCGTGCACTCCGTGGGCATGGGCGTGGACGTGAGCGGGGGCGGCAGAGGCTACCGCGGCCACGGCGGCGGCGGCATGATGATGGTGGCTGAGCAGGGCGGCGGTGCCGGTGGTGGGCGGCGGCACCTCGTGCATGTGGAGCGCCCGCTGCTCGTCCTGGGCCTGGGCACGTCGCAGGGCCGTCTGCAGGGCCATCACCCGCTGGCGGTCCGCCGTGAGGCGGCACTTCTCGCAGGTGCAGTAGCGATACTTGCAGTACCGCTTGTGGCCCTTCAGGGTGATCTTCAGGCCGTGGTTGCGGCACCGGGCGCAGTTCGGCGGGGTCCGGGGCGAGATGGAGCTGCCGCTGGAGCTGGAGGCCCCGCCGCACACGTCGTTCTTCGAGTCGATCATGTCCGAGTCGGACATGGTGTCGCTGTTCCAGTTCTCTTCCGAAACCATGTCGGCGCTTCGTGGGCTGCTTGGGGGTGCTGGTGGATTGATTGTTCGAGGGAAAACTTGGATGCGCGTGGACTCGCTGGCTGACCGCACTAGACCGACTTTGGAAGCATTTCCGGGCTCAGTTCAAGGATTATTTCTATTCGCGATTTGAATTGGTTGAGTAGTTTTTATATTTATTTGAAACTTGCTTGGGATTATTAATAACTTGCTGATAATTAAATGTCTAGAGTTTAATGGGGAATATTAAGCTGGTTGTTTTCATTATTTTGCCTGTTTGCCATTAAATTTATTAAGCACCTGCAACGACAAGAAATGGGGGGAAATACTCTTTATTACTGGAATAACTTTTGGCCGCAATTAAATAATGCACATCTCGCCGAGAATTGTAAACAATTTCAGACCTATTCTCGCACTCTGGCTCGGCTGATGCAATTCCCAAATATTTATTTTATTTCCCTCCACTAACGGCCAAAAAATTTACGTTTTCTGGCCTTTTCTTATATTGTTTTTGCGCACGCTTGGCTGGCGCTGGCTAACAAATTACTTTTGTATTTACAACGCCGCAAATGCTTTCCATATTTTTCAAAAATTAGTCAACTGCGGACGGGCGGGGGGCGGCAAAACTTCGTTTTCATTGGACACAGGCCGTGGCATGTTGGATGGCAATAAATGTATTGAAAGCAATTTTGATTCGATCGGCCACGCCTTATTTACATAAGCGCAATCGGCTTAGATTCGCTTTGGATATTAGTTACAAGCCGGAGGTGGGCTGGGACATCCAGATACAATGTCTGGATAGAGGTGATGGATCTGTCACGGTCATATATAACACTGTCCCTCCCGCCTGCCACACAAAGTCTGGAGTAGTCGCTGACTTTTCACTCTTTGAACTTGGCGAGCCGTAAAACGTGCACTTGAGAGCCAAGTGGAAAGCTCCAGTGATGGGCTTACGTAATTCGGTTAAATGTGGATCGTTAAATAATGATTTTAAAATACACATTTGCCGATCGCCTTCGATTTGCCATGCCAAAACGGACACATTCCGAGAGGGAACTACTTTCTAAGCCCAAGATTGCTGTCTATTAACCGGCGGCACTCGATGAGAATATAATCAGATTTACCTTATAAGCTTTGTGATTATATATTCTTGGATATTTGAGAGTGAATTTGTCGTAGCTTTAGTGGTTAGAAGTATTGTAAGTATATTTGACGGATAACGATATAGATTGAGTAGTAGTTGCGGATTAGGCTTGGATATACACATCAACACACTTTCTATCTTGGCTGTATCTGGCGAATACCAATCTGGAATTGTCACACAATAAACAAAAAATCACAAATCTAACTGGGCGGGCGATCGCGTTACGGATACGAAAAGCCGCCGGCAAAAGCGAGTGCAACGCGAATGCGAATCGATAGCGGTTGCTGTCTCGCGTGGGGCGATTAATTCCGCTGGATGTGCACCGGGCGAGGGAATCAATATTTGTACATAGATCGATCGATCACACAGGGTGCGGGTGACACTGGCTCCAAGAATCGAAACGGAAACGCGCCTCGCGAGCCGAGCTTTCTGCGCTGTGTGCTGGCTGGTGGTGCTGGTGCTGCTGCTTTCCGATCTGAAATCTTTGGCATGCACAAGGCAACTCGCATTGGGCCGCAAGACGCGGATGCAAAGAACTCGGCGAGCGCGTCGAGCGAGCTGCCCCTATGTCTGTGTGTGTGCGTGCTGTGCGAGTGAGTGAGTGCGATGTTTGGCTGTGTTTGCGTGGAAGCGGCACCACCACCACCAACGCCAGCCAAACGGAACCGAAAATCGCATCGAGAGAGCAGCGGCAGCAGCAACAGCCACAGCCACAGCAACAGCAGCGGGCGCAGCAGCAGGAGCAGCCCCAGCGACAGTGGGTAAACATTTTAGGGCTTTCCCTTAAAAAGTTTGCATTAGCTTGAAGTTTTGGCATATAATCCATTTAAAGTGATATATTTATTCAAATAATTTTTTGTTTTGAGCATGATGAGAATTTTAATGTTAGGGCTTCATTATAGTTTAATAATGGGAATATTGTTTTCAAACAATTTTTAATGAAAAAATTAAAGCGTTTTTAAAGCTAATTTAAATTCGAAAACTACAACAACCTGAAACTGAAACTTGGGCTTCGCAAATTTTCTAGTTTTAAGTTCCCCCAAATTACGCATACGACCCATAATTCCGATTAAGTTTAGTTAACAAAATTTTGATCGACTTTCCGTATAACCGCTTACCGCTTAGCACATGAGCCACCGAAAACAAAATATTTAAAAGAGTTGTATTTTGTTAATTTGTTCTTGTTGTTTATGTAGTTTTTCTAAGGGCTTTGGGGATCCCTGCGTATGAGTAATACATTCTAAATCAATTTTTGTTTGGTAAAACCAATCAGTTGAAAGAAAAACCAAATCCCCACACACTTTTACTTCATTCATATTTAAAATAAATAAGTAATAATGCGTATCGAAAAATGAAGGTATGAAAACATAAATTATTGTTAAACTTTCGTTAAATTGTAATATCTAGTTTACCACTAACAATAAAAACATGAAACTTCTTTTACTACAAATTTGTTTCTCGATTTTCGGGTAACCTAGCATCTTGAGGGAAAAAATCATTTGTGAGCATAATTAAATTTATTTTTAAGCACATAATTGATTGTAAAAATGTGCTGACTGAAGGGTCTTTGCGTGCAGGACCACTGTGCAGCGTCGACGTTGCGTGCACTTGGAGAAATGGGGGGCGGGGGGTTGCACACACACACACTGTGGCGCAGCCGTTTGCTGTATTGTATCTTTGTACATATGTGCACGACAATGTACATAGCAGCCCTACACACATTGGCTGGCGGTCGGGATTGTGTTGTCGTTGTTGTTGTCGCATTGGCTGCAGTTGTTTGGCTGTGTGTGTGTGTGTTGCCAGTTGCCGGTTGTTGGTTGCCGGTTGCCGGTCGAGCTCGACCTGCAACTCGATCTGCAACCTGCAACCTGCAACTTGTTTGAGTTCCAGCCGGACCTGCAGTTGCATTCCGTTCGATGTCGCTCCTCTTTTTTGATTTGTTTAGTTTCTGTGCTATCCGTTCGTCTGCTTTGGGCTGCGAATTTTATTGCATTTGTTTTGGTCATTCGTTCGTTCCAAAGAGCGTGTGAGTGATTTGCCATTTTTTATTCTTGTTTTTTTAGATAGCCCCGGGTGTTATAGAGTCGTCGGTCGGTGATTGTGCAACCCGTTGTTGGGCGCTTCGTACGAGGGATGACTGCTGCACGCCGAGGCCAATTGCGGCCTTGAATTTGAGGTTTATCAGTCATTTTTCCACTCAAATACCAGATATAAATAATTTATAAAATAGCCAACTGCAAACTGCACTAAGGCTACTCACCTAAATATTCTAGATACCTTGGGATTTGATATTTACTGAGAATATTTAACATTTTCTTAGAATAGTCTCTAAAAGAATATTCTTTTAAAACTATTTGTATTTTTTATGGTTTATACCTTTTCCGGCTATTAATAAATACCAACCAATTTATTAATTTATAGTTTTAACAGAGTTATAAAACCCTAAACATCTGAATGGTTGTAAATATCGTCACTCTATAATTAAACCAAGTCAGTAGAAATTTTATCAGTAACAATATACATAAATTACAGCCCTGTTTCTATTACTCCTAAAACTATATATAAATTAAAACCATTTCATATTAATTTAAAGTCTGAGGAGACAATTTTTCAATTCTAATTTTAAGACAAATCTTTTAGAATTTATTTTATTATTCGCAAATAGAACTTTTAAATAAATCATTTCCGCATTGCCATTTAAATTTGCCATTGAATTAATTTGAATGTTTCCCATTTCTCAGCTATTAAGCAGAAGCACGATTATCGTCGAGTGTCTCGACTATTAATACCTTTTTCAAAGTTTCCTCCTGATGTTTATAACATTGAGGATTTATGCTTTTTTCATTATTATATCATTAAAATTGTGGGCGCAACAAATTTTCGCGACATGTGTTTGAGGAGTGTGCGGCATGTTTCTATGAAGAAGCTTACGGAGAGACGGATGGACAGACGGACGGACAGATGGACGGACAGACGGACGGACATGCCTAGATCGAGTCGGCTGTTCATGTTTAATGGGACCGGAAAAGCTTCCTTTTCCCTGTGGCATACATTCGCATGAATCTAATATACCCTTGTTATTTTTAAGAACCGGGTATAACAGAGTTTTTTACGGACAGACGGACATGGCCAGATTGACGCGGTTGAATATGCTTTATGGAGCCGGCAAAGCTTCCTTTTCCCCTTAACCTAAATTCGCACGAATTCAATATACCCTTGATCTTTATAAGAAACGGGTAAACAAGAAAATTTTACATTTCCTGACCATGTCCGCCAAACCTAAAAGCTTGTATAGTGCGACTTACAAGGCATATATTTACAAGGCATATACATATATTTAATTCAAATTGAATCAAATTTGCACACAACTGTGTAGTGCGAACACGGGGTGACCCCTTGAACCGGCTTATCAGGGACCCGGGTTCCATGACCCACATGGGTTTCTATATTCTGCGAAATGTTTGGAGGTTGCGCGGAGGTTATCTTCGGAAAGAGCAAAGAACAAGTGGGAAAGGGCGGCTTCCGGGCACAACTATATTAAGCTCGCCATGCAGTGTGACACCAACTACTTGCTCACTTTTCAATTTGGCCAACAGAAATGAGTTAATTTAGGGTGCCCCTAAAGAGTTAATACCATACTCTTGGCCCGAAGAGGTAATTGGGCGTGGAAGATGGGCTGATAACGAGGCCTGCACCTAGGGCCACGGGAAATCGTTGTTACTTGCTAACCGGGGGGCTCTTTGTTTAAAAAAACATAGGAAAAACAAAGAGTGCACACGATTGCTTATCTCGCATGTCGCGACTAATTTGTATTTGCCGAGAGATCCAGCGAAATGGGAATTCTATAGCTTGGCTCTTGCAGGCAAATTAATTTGTCCAGCGAAGGGAGCCGCCAGCAGGTTGTAATCTCAACTCGTTTATATGATAATTGTAATGGTAATCGTGATCGATCGTTGATTTAAACTAAACCGGCTGGGTAGCACGTTCTTGGGTGCATTCCCGTTTGCATTTGCCTCCCAATTGCCTGCTTAAAAGGCCAAGTTTAGAGCCAACGCCCCCGCCCTGGCCAATAGTAATACGAGTATTAATGGTGCCTTGGAATCCGTAAGCCAGTACCGGATTTCTTTCTTGTTTGCACGACTCGCTGCGCTGCTGTGGCACCGGCCGCGCGTTTCCTGTTCGATTTTGGTGGCAGACAATGGCCCGTTCCCCTCCGGATCGGATCGGATCGGGCTGTTTCAGATGTAGATGGCAATCGGGCCAGAGTACCTGCCGCTATCGCCATTAAGGCTTGTACACACGAGCATTGAGCATTTATGTCGGGGCAATTACAAGGCAGTTTGCAACGCCCCCCAACGTGGTGCGAGGTGGCATGCCACTGCACAGTGCCGCTGCCGCCAACATGTGCTGCCGGAGCACTCATAACTCATTGTTCACTTACCGCGCCGAACAAAGCGGCTAGGCCCGGTATCTGGCTCTCTGCCCGCATTCGCGGTATCTGTGTATCTCCGAGTGTATTCATCTATATTTGCGTTTCTACGGCCGCCAAGTGTCTGTTGCTCTTGGTTATGCAAGCGATCGCTGAGATGCTATCGCTGAGATGCGAACCGTGAGATGCGATCCGTGAGATGCGATTCGCGCGCGAGAGAGAGTGAGAGTGCCGGTGGGGGGAATTATTAGATATTTGTTATCTTAAGCTACAAACAAATTTTCGCTTGACTTGTTTACACTAATTGGGGTTCGTGCAGCTCTGCACACACACACAGCGGCTGGCTATATATTCTCAGACTTTCCGCTGCACTGCAACAAAAACCATCACACTTCGCTCCAGTTTCGGTCTCAGCATCGAGGCGGTGCGGTGCGGTTAGGTTAAGATTGCGATTTGGAGCGCGGAACGCGAAGCTCAAGCGAGCAGCGTGCACGAGCGCAAAGGACGATCGATGCCAGCAAACTGGTTGCTTGGCCGCCCCGGCTCCAAGCTCTGGCCACTCCGCTCCGCTCACGGCACACTCTCGGCCTGTGGTATACCCTACACACCGCACTCGGGGGACTAGGCACACACGGCACACGGCAGACGGCAACCGGGACTGGTCCGACTACCCAACCGCCGGCGGACGAACTGACGGATCGACGTGGCAGACGGACGGCGGGAAAGGCGATGCAGCAGGGCAGAGAGCATGTGGTGCTCTGGGGCTGTGGTGCTGGCACAGAGACGGGGCCACCGAGCGTCGCCCCAGCGATTTTCGTATTTGCACTTCGATGCAATGCAAAAAAAAGATTAAGCCCCGGCGGGTTTCACCAGATCGACTTTTGGTTGTCCTATACAAACTCGCTTGAGCTTGAGCCTTGCGTTCTGCACTCATAGTTTTATTTATACTTTAAGTTTTAAGTTTAATACTATATTTACGTAAAGCTTTAAGTTTAAGATATAAAGATACATAAGTTTATTATCATGATAGCAAATTGCTTATTTTTAGTAATATAATATAGTAAACTTTGGGTGTTATTTTATGCAAATATTTTGGAAACGGCTTAAAATCATAAAGAAAATTGTTTTTTTTTTTAGGTATTTGACAAATATATGTTAAAATCTTCCAAAGAATAACTACTCTTAACTTATGATTCATATCCGGTGCCTGTAAGTAGGCAACATTTTTTTTCTAATGTTATAAAGCGTGATTTGGAAAAGTTTTCTTCTAATAATAAACATTTTAAGGCTTTCCCGGTTTTCCCGGTTTTTCCGGTTTTTAAGCTATATTGATTAGTTTTTAAGACTTGAAAATCTTTTAAAAATTATTGTTTTTATTTATTTTTATCAATACCCATTTTCATACATAAGGTTTAGGATGATCTCTATATCCTTTCAAGAATATTATTTTTTTACTTTCAGTTTAACAGTTTTTATTACATAAAATATTTTAAAAAATGAATTAAAAAATTTCCAGAATATATTATCATATATATTATTTTCAAGTATATGTAGTTGATAAAATACTAATTTTAAAGCAAACTAATAAGCCCCGAAGAGAAACCGAATGACACTTTGCAGGGAGCTCAAGCGAAAGCGTCTTGGGGCAGGGGCCGTGGCAGGGGCTAGGGCGGGGGCAAGTTTGTTTTGCGAGAGCCCCGAGTCTGGGAGAATGGAAAAGTGCATTTGCCCCACAAAAAGGTGGAGAGCCGCGTCTCTGAAAGAGGTTCGCTCTTAGCCGCAGCTCTTCGCACCCACCTTTCGACTCTTCGGCGGGCCCCATGTGTTTTTTGCCAATCTCTGCGAGGCGCTCGATTGGGGCAACTTTGTAGCCGTACATTGACGTCTCCGCCTGCAACTGCCGATCGTAAATTGCATCTCCCACTCTTATGCTCTTGTCTTCTTCTCTTCTCCCCGGAAGAACGGGCAGAAGAAGCGCCTTGTATGGCCAAGCCGGGAGAGTCTGGAATCAGAGAATTGGAGAATCGGTTTTTGGGTCGTCTAGCCGGGGACGCCTCTGATATAGGTCGCTCCACTCAGCTGGCCATCCGGGATGCGCCTTTTTCGTGCCGCCACCTCCAGAGCGTGCCTCGCTCCCGCATTTATCACATTTATCACATTTGAGGGTTTCTTTTCATCAGCCGTTCCATCGTTAGCCGCCCCGCAGATGCCGATACAGATGCAGATGCGGATAATTAGGCTTAAGCACGGCTCCATTAAAGTGACTCCGGCCCGGAGGCTAATCACGCAGGCTCCCAAAAAACTGCCAAAAAAGCGAAAGAAACCCAAAAGAATTCAAGCCAGGATGGCCAAAAGGAGATCGTAAGCAAATGCAGTTGAGTCGTGTTTGGAACTTTTTTGAGGTAAAATTATGGTCCACCTTTCGGAAATTATGGCAATAAAATGTTTGCTGCCAAGATCTTCATTTAGTTTTAGGAAGGCAGGGCAAAGAAATGTGGGGATAATTAAATGGTTGTTTGTCAGCTCGGAAATCTCTTAGAATTTAACTTAATTATCGTTTTTAAGGTGTTTTAAAGAGGTATATTTAATATTTATCTTAATGTGCTTGTTTAAATACCCATTTAGAATGTCTTTATATATAAACAACCAATTATATTCAAAGATTATCGTAATAAGACTATGTTACAATGATGTCATGAGGATTTGTGTAAAAAAGCTAATAAAAAATCTATTACCCTCTCAATAGTATAGAAGTCGAGTTAATTTGAAATTTATTTGCATGATATCGCCCAAACGGGTATGCAAAAGTTGTCGTAAAAAATGAACATCTGCAAAATGTTTATGGCCTAAACTGGAAATACATTTAAACTTAAATGCCAATAATGTGCAGAAATTAGAACAATTATAACAACAAGACTACAAGATTTCACGAGGTTTTATGTAAATTATTGAAATTATCGAAACTTAGAATTTTCCATAATTACTACACCTAAAGTAATTTAAAATGATATTTATAACATTTATTTAAAATCAATTGTTTACATAAAATTACACTTAAATTTCCAATAATTTGCACAAACTATAACAAATAAGAGGCCTGTTTAAAATAAACCCAATAAAAAATCGATTACCCTGTTCGATGGTATCGATTTCAAAGTTTCAAATGCATTTGCATAATTGGGCAATGAAAAAATGTCGTAAAAAATGCAAACTGGAATTTCGAATCGGTCGTAAAAGATCGATTATACAAACAGCTGCCGGCCGATACTCGTGTCACTGGTATTCTAGAATCCGATAAATCAGCTCGATGCATTCTAGATGCATTTTTACAGCCCGGTTCACACGCATTTCACATTTCTGGCAACATTATGGCCGAGTGTCGAAAGAGCGTGGCTGCAGGCATTGGTAGCTCCAAATGCTGCGAGCTGATGCTCCTTCTGGAGCTGCTGCATACTATACTCGTAAATCAATTAGCAAAGAGCGGAAGAGCGGAAGAGCAGCGAGTATCTGGCAGATACGCAACCGAATCGAAACTCGTTTGGCTTCGCCGCACGCCTCACGCCTCACGGATGGATTCGCTCTCAAAAAACGCGCTGCCGCCGCCAGAAGGGCAAACAACAAACACTCGGCAACGGGGCGGAGGCAGGGACTAAGGGTTAAGGCAGAGAAAAGGCAAATGCCACAAGAAACCGGCAAATATTTATTTATGATTGCTCTCGCTCGTCCTTCTCGCGATGTCCCAAGATACAGAGGCACTCTTGGCTGGGCTGCAATGGGCTGGGATGGACTGGGATGGGATGCGGTGGGATGCGGTGGGGCCCCCGCATCGATCAACGCTATTTGCATGTTTTATTTTTAACGATTCCACCGCAAACGGTGGCAATTGCAAACATTTATACAAATTGACGTTTAGCTGTCGCCGTTGTCACCGCTGCCACCGCTGTCACCGCTGCCACCGCGAAAGCCGCACCGAGACACCCTGCCTGCCACTTGGAAAAGCTTCGAGGTGCGACTGCCAGTGCTGAATTCTGCCCGCGAAGTGACCCGGCAATGTAATCCAAGTTGCCAACAACCGCAGTCTGTCGCCCCGGAGCGCCCTTTCTCCCGCTCACCGTCTCGTGTTCGTGTTTTATAATTGTTATGGCCATTCTACAAGTTGTTGTACATTGTTGGCTGCTTCGAGGGCTTTTGCCCGGCCTGCTCTTCAGGCTCGCTTAGTGGGTAGCCGGTGGAGTTGCTTGGGCATGCGGATCGCACACATGACTGGCGCCCAGATCGCAAATATCCACACAATTCTTGCGGATATCACTGCCCGGGCCCTAGAATTTCCTCAGAAATGCGACCAAATGGCAAAATTCATATCTACGCTTCCGTGAAATTGCTTTTATTAAATTGTTAATTTAATAGATAGAAGGGTAAAAAAAGAAAGAATTTTAATGCTTTTGTATGACAAGCTCTAGTAAATTGAGATAAAACTTTCCCTAAATAAAATTGATAGGTACTAGTTCCTTAAGAATCTGTAAGCGAAACGATGTACGATGTATGTTAAGGCTTTTTATAAAAGTTATTTACAAATTTTAATGCTTTTACTTGAAAAATTAAAACCATATTACCCTATCCATATGTAAGTCCCTTAAGAATCTAAAAACAAAACGACATATTGAAAATATTACTATAAAACTTATATATAAATTTAATTGCTTCTACTCGTACTGACTATAATATGGGAGAACTATACATTTTTAAGTTCCTTAAGAATCTATAGGCAAAAATTTGAATTTTTTCGATTTTTCGAAAATTTATACGAAAGTTATATATTGAATTGCTTCTACATGACAATAATTTTGAAAATATTGAGCCCATATTCAACTACGAAACAAATATTCCTCTAAATTTATGGGCGCTAAAGGACAACAGTTTAGTCTTATATTTTATTACGTAGCACAATAATTTGTAATTTGAATTTTGTTATTGATAGTTTGCAATTACTAAAATTAAGTCAATTTTCAGCTACCTTTTGGTAAACGTATTTAAAATTCAGCCTTTGGGAAGCCTTTAGCTTAACCTTCATCCAAAAAAAAAAACTCGTACGCGTGCTTTTTGATCTTCGCTCGTCTGCCTGTTAACCTTGTTAATTTTAACCCTTCCCTCACCAGGATGAGAAATTTGAGATGTTTCTGAAGCCGAACAAATTGGTGGCTTATGACAAATGGAGTGCCAAAAAACGTGTTTTATGCTCATAACCAAGATACGCAAAAGATATTTAGGGCCGGCAGACAAAGCCAAGCCAAGACAGGCCCCACAATGCCCCAAACTGAGCCGGCTGTGGCAATCTGCATATAAAACGCAGCCAAAACCAAAGGACAAACCTTTTAGCCGGCCAGCGGGAGGAACACGAGTGAGGGATGGCTGTGAATGGACGTGGAACCTTCTTCTCCAGAAGGACAGGGACAGGGCGGGCAAGGCGAGGCCAGGAGTTTGGGTTTTTTGCGAACAGAGAGTAATTTACGCTTGCATGCAAATTGAAAAACAGTCCAGAGCAGGCGCTGGACACTGGACAGTGGACACTGGACACTGGGATTGTTTGCGGATTGGGGATTGCGATGCCGCAAAGTGAGGCAGTGGCATGAGTGGCTGGAAAGCTGATTGAGCGCCGGGGATGGTGCATTTTAAAACAAATTGGCACAGTTTGTGAGAGGTGGCCCGTGGATCTGCTGATGGTGTTGTGGCGTGTTTGTCACTCAATTAGATGCAACTCATTTAGCCGGGGCGCTCTAGCCTCGCATTTGGACGCCTCGCATTTGTGTGCACAAAATGTTAATCAAAGCCTGATGGGATTTTTTAGGCCAACTAATGAGCGATGCCGGGCCATGAGTTTGTGGCAAGCTGTGGCAATGGTCGGGGGCCGGGGATGTGGCAGGGATATGCGGCACAGACATATTGATGACGGCCGGTCAATTAATATGCAAAATTTATGCATGGGAAAGTTCAAAACAAACAAACGAACCATACCAACAAAGAGTTGTTGGGTAAAATAGGAAAAATAGGAAGGAAAAAGAATATCAGCAAACAGGGGAAATGCATGTGTGATAAAAAATCAATACAAATTAGCAAGCTGGTTTTTTGAGTTGCCTTTACTGTTGCCTTTGTGCCCCATAATCCGATGTAAGCCCCTCTAAAGAATGTTCTGTTCGCCGCTTAAATACGAGTAAGTATCTGGGATGCGTGTCACCTCTGACACCTACGCATTAAGTCGGCTATCGGCGTGCTACTTGTTCCTATTAAGAGTTTCACGTGGAAAACCAAATGAGTACAATTAAAACATCAAGGAACTTTTTTCAGCATAGATAGATATTGGCTCTACAAATATAATATCTGAATTTAGAATCTCTAGTATTAAAACTGTGGACGCCACAGAATTTCGCGGTTTGTGGATGACCTTCGCAACTGACTGCTGATTCTACCAATTTAATGTCTGAAATCGGTGTTTTTAAAATGAAAATTGGGATCGCTGACCCCTGTTACATACGAATTATATTGTATATACTTTGTTCCTTTAAAAACAGTTGAACCCGGTTCTTTTTAGAACCTTAGAAACACACATGAAGTGATATACTTACATCCAGTACATTCGATTCGTGTGAAGCTGTCTGTCCGTTTGAGTATCCGTCTGTCCTTTTGTCCGTTTAATCGCTTGTATCTTGATTTTTTATAAACATAATATTTACATATTAACTTTTACTTGATACCAGTTCGAATTCTCAACTGGTTCTAGCACACAGAACATTACTTAAGCTTTATCGAGGCCGATTTTTTGGGCAAGTAAACTAATTTTTTTCCTCCCCACTCCCTTTAATTCCCCACCACTTTCTCCCGCCACACGTCGGC
>JAJJHQ010008452.1:2975898-3112587 GCA_021223825.1 Drosophila ironensis | reverse complement strand
TCCGTTTGATCGCTTATATCTTGATTTTTTATAAACATAAAATTTACATATTAACTTTTACTTGATACCAGTATAGAATTCTCAACTGGTTCTAGTAAACATAACATTACTTAAGCTAATTTTTTTCCTTTCCACTTCCCCTAGTTCCCCAACAGTTCCCCTCGCCAGACGTCGACCTGATCGCTTATTTCCTGGACGGGACCGCATCTCCAGGATCCACCCGCTCTCCCCGTCAATGATCTACTGGAAAATGGAGGATCATTTGGGCAAAGACGTCATCTCCCAAGGAACCAAGCGAATACTGCACCGTTTCTGAACACCAAGTATATATCGATCGAGAGGACCCCCTTTTGGCCTCAAAGTTAGTGAAGTTTTTAAAGTATATTAACCTAAACCTGTATTTAAGGGTTTAATTAAGCGGAGACACAACCTTCCCGAGACACACGCACTGTCCGTTGTAATAGATTAATTTGCGAGTGTGACAGCCGGCCACCGGGCAGATGTGTTGCACGTTGCAATTAAATCAGTGGCTTGCCCCGTGGACGGCCTGCCGTGAAGGGTAGTTACTGCTGGTAACTGGTGGCCGGGGCCCTGGTGCTGCATTTGATGACTGGCTGATGGAAAAGTTGTAGCGACAAAATAATTTCGCAAGGTACAAGGCCAGTCCTGAAGTTGGGCGGCCAAAGTAGGGCGGGCGGTGGCTGTGGCAGGGAATGCACAGCGGGCCAGTCCTAAAAGTTAGCAGCTCCAAGAGGATGATAGTCGAGCTTAATCATGACGATGGCCTGCGCAACAATAGTTTGCATCTCGGAGATATACCGAAAATGAAGTTCTTCTTCGGGGGTTTCTTGTTATTGCAGCTGGCTGGCCGCAATCAACTGCACTGCATGTTGCGGTTCCTCGAACAACTCGCCTCTTTTTTCGGGTTAGCCGGGTGTGTGTCTATCTAATCACATTAGCACGTGCGCATATCCTTTTTGGCTGCGTGGATGGGTCCTGCTCCCCAGGCAGCCGTTGGCAGGCGAAACTCCTTGAACTAAAAACATTTTGGGCGCTTTGTTTTTGGCTCATTTCGTTTGTCGATTTTGATTATTTGTCTGTGGCCACCCGCACAGACTTTTGTTTCTGCCACCTCATCCCCGGGAAACTATTTGTATCTCAAAGTTGGCCCACACACGTATGCCACATGCAAATGCCCAGCGCTATTTTCCCGCTGCAGTTTTCCACAAACTTTTCCACAAAGGCGAAATGTATTTGCGTCTTTTCAGGTCGTGGGGTCCAACTTCAAAGCTGTATTTGTGACGTGTTTGGAATTTTTGGGAGCCGGAAATGCAAAAGGAGTTTGAATTCGAAGTTCCCCCTGGACCTGCCACATGGTAAGTGTTTTTTGGCAAAAGCTGCCAGATATCTTACGCACTCCCTATAAATTAAACAAGTTTCCACATTAAGTACCCAAACTGAAAACCTTTTTTGTAAATGCAAGCGAATATTGTATTTTATTTGAAGCATGCGCTTTTACAACACAAACAACTCTACATATTTCTCAACAAATTACTTTTTTAGCTTTGTTTTTTGCGGCTTTAAATCTCAATGAAGCAAGTTACAATTTTGTGTATACATCGTGTGTATATAATATAAATAAGCCTTTCAGCCCATGTAGGAGTTTCGCTTTATTGTCGCCGTGATTTTCTGGCACCCTTTACTCCGCCTTCACCGGAACATAGGTGAGGATGATGGTGGAGTGCGGAGCCACCTGCAGGGTCTTGAGATTCACCTTGCCGGAGTGGGAGACCTTGATGGAATCGTTGTGGTTGTTGTAGTTCTCGCTGAAGTAGGACACAGTCATCTTGTCCGGCAGGTCCACCGGATCGGAGAAGTTGCTGGACTGCGGCAACTCGGTGGGATTGAAGATGACGAAGTAGCCAGGGTTTCCGGACTTGATCCTGGGAAAGGATAGGATAAAAGTGAGTAACAGTGTCACATGGGCAATATAAATCATTTATAAATAAATGAGGAGACAAGTAAAGAACATAAGAACTTTTAGGAACAAACTACTTTAAACAATAGGGAATCTTTTAGTTATATTTTACCTCTGCCTTCGATTGGCAAGCATGGGAAGTGGACAAGAGTTAGTGAAATGTATGACCCAAAATATTGACTATAATTACCTGGAGAAGGCCACCAGCGGCTCGGCGGGGAAGAGTTTCAGCTCGCCGTGCATGTAGGAGGACGATTTGCGAAGCTGCTCGATCTGCCTGTAGGTCTCCTCGGTGACATTCTGGTACAGAATGGCATCCACAGTGACAACTGGGACTCCCGGCAGCAGGGACAGGAACAGGGCCAGGGCAGAGGGATCCTGCGGTGTGTCCACGTAGACGTCCACGAAGTTCCACTGCAACCAGGAGGCATTGCCGGCCATGAAGAGCGTGTTCTCCAGATCCTTTTGCAGCGACTTCTCCGGCTTCGATTTGCTGAGGACCTGGACAAAGTCGCCGTACATGGGCAGATCGATGCCATTGACGCCGGGCACATCGTTCAACTGGTAGACCTGCGGCTGCATGATATCCTCGGCCACCGAAAGGAAAGCCTCCTCGGAGGCGTTCTTGACAATGCCCAGGTAGTCGTAGAGGACGTCGCCGAGACCCGATTGGAAGGTGGTCTGCTTGTGGTCGTAGAAGCCGTAGTCCTTGGCGCCCAGATTGTAGTCCTTCGGCACCTGCGAGTTCACCTCGTCCTCCAGATTGTCGGACAGCACGAAGAACTTGGTGTTCTTGAGACGGAAGCCCTCGACGCCGAGGCCGACCAGGTGCTTAAGCACTCCGCCGAACTCCTTGCGGATCAGCGTGCTGTTCATCTTGAGGTCGTAGTGCCCGTCCTGGAACTGCGAGAGCACGTAGCTGTCGTCCACCTTCTCCCAGGCACTGCGATTGCCGCCCACCTTGAGCCAGTTGGTGGGCTCGGTGCTCCTGCCACTGACCCACACGAAGGCGGATCGCTGCTCCGGATTGGCAATGGCATCCTTCACCAGCTGCGAGTCCTTGGGCACGTAGTTGGGCGTCAGGTCGAGGATGACGCGGGTGTCGCTGCCCTGGTACTGGGCCACCAGGCGCTTGATCTGCTCCTCCACCTCCGGTTCCTTGACGTTGTAGGTCAAGGCAGCGGGCAGCTCGTAGATGGCGCCCGTGGCATGGATCTTCTTGGCCGACTGCACGTCCTGCGGCTTGGCTGTCTCGAGGCTGGAGAACTTGGCGTGCGGGCCGCGCTTGTACCAGGCCAGGGGCTGGGGGGCGGCGCACTTGGGGGCTCCGATGATGATCAGGATGGCACCCACCAGCATGCCCACCCACACGGCCCAGAAGCCCACGAAGAAGATCCAGCGCAGGCGCACCCAGAACGGATCGTTGGCGTACTTCATCAGCTCCTCCTTGCTCATGCCGGTAAAGGCCTGAAAAACAAGGGGAAACATTGCATTTGTTGGCCTTCAGGGAAAGTTCTCTATTGTATGCCCCCGAAACCTTTTATAGGTCATAGTATTAGGGATTCATTTGTTCATTTTACCGGGAAATACTTGGCTGTTGCCATTGAAATTTTGACTTATTGCTTTTATTTAATGCACAATTGTTTTCAAAGGTTTTAATGCATATCGCCAATACAATTTAGCGAGTTTTACCTAATTGCAAAGTTGTTTTAAGTTAAACCATAAAAATATTGCCAATACAATTTAGCGAGTTTTACCTAATTGAAAACTTGCTATAAGTTAAACGATAAAAATTTTATGGAAGTCCAATGGTAAAATTCTATTATCGTTTGAATATCATGTATGCCTAAGAAATACTAAGAAATCAGAAAAGTTACGCCTCTAATCTAAAAGCGGGAACTATCATTTATGTAAGCATTAAATTGGTCTGAAGATCAATTACAATAAAAGTAGAAACCTCAGTTATGTAGAGAGCAAATGTGCAAAACCCAGTAACCGGTTGACACAAGCTCGTTTACGGATGAGCAGACCCATTGTTATGTTCTATTGTAATCCAATGCAACTTACTGGCTTGCCCCCGTTGACCGCTCCGATGTCGATCTTGGCATCTCCGTTCTGGTGGTCGCCCTTGATGAACTTAACCTCGTCCCGGCGGTCGGCCAGCTGGTCCTGCGGTCCAGAGNAAGTAGAAAACTCAGTTATGTAGAAAACTAAATGTGCAAAACCGGTTGAGAAAAGCTCGTTTAAGGGTGAGCAGACCCATTGTTATGTTCTATTGTAATCTGATGCAACTTACTGGCTTGCCCCCGTTGACCGCTCCGATGTCGATCTTGGCATCTCCGTTCTGGTGGTCGCCCTTGATGAACTTAACCTCGTCCCGGCGGTCGGCCAGCTGGTCCTGCGGTCCAGAGCCCAGCATCTGCTCGTCGGCTCCGTCGACAATCTTCTCGTCCTGCACCATTTCAGCTGAAATATTCCGCACAATCGTTAATTGATTCTAATCAGTTTCAATTGAGCTTAAACGAAAAGCTCAGACGATCGTGCGAGACTTTCACTACAACAGAACTTTTCAGGTTACGCCCGGCCAAGCCAGATTTATGCTCTATTGAGAGGGAGTGGGGGCGGGGAGGAAACTCCCAGTTTTTCGCACAAAATGTGCTTGCTGACGTCAAAGAAAACCAGGCACTTCTGCGTTTGCGCTGCCATGGAAAGCATGAAAAGATATGACCTGTGGCTTGCCTTTGTTCTGATAAAAAAATCAATACCAAGCCTCGCTACTGTATAACTTCTTATCTGAGACGCTGCTGATAATTTACGCCCGAAAAGTGTAAAATGTATACTTGGCAAATACTCAAAACGTCAAGATACAAAGTATCTGTGGGGCTTTTCGACAGATACATATTTATGAATTTTTTCCAGAGCAATATGTGGGCTTTGTTACGTCAGCTATCCAATTTTCTCAGGTTTCCCATAATCGTGTATACATACGAATTGTGCGTGGAATAATTACCTATTTCCGGGCCTGAATTTCCTCCCAGAAACTTGTCCTCGGCTATGGATTTGTATACTTCTGGAGTCTCCGATGGGGTTTCAGCAGATGTGATGGTCTTATTTTCGGACACGCCTGAAATAGATCAGCGCAGGGAAAGGCGAGATGAACACGCTGAAAATTTCTAACCAAGTGAATTTGTGTGAGATATATCGAGCATCTCAAAAACGGGCATACCTATGAAGTATAAAATACCAAATCATAATTCACCAAAATCGAAATTCACCTTTGGAATATACCATTTTGTATGGTATTTTTTCTTGTTTTTGGGGTGGTTTTGGAATTCTCACTAAACCGCCTTGGGTTAACATTTTCAAAGGCGCGCAAATTCAAATGGTTGGAGATTTTTATATAATAGAATCTTACCAGTTACAGGCAGTGTCACGGAGCTCTAAAATTATGGAAAGTATTACATAAAATATAGAAGTATTGACCTTTGAACTTACCTTGCTTGCAGCTCCTCCCAATCGTTTTAGGCGCGAAAAGAAATGCATTTTTTTTTGTTTCCTTCAATTATTTAAGGAATTCTGTATAAAAGAGAAATAAAAGGAAAATTATTATGAGCTTACATTTTAAAACTTGAGGCAAACATTTTGTTTTTTGTTTACTTAGGTGTTTAGTATTTTTTTTATTGGTTCTATATCTGTCTTTCTAAACCTCATATTTTGTTTTTAATTTAATTATTAATTTTCAGTTTAGTGTTTGGAGTTTCTTTAGTGCAGTTTCTAGTTTCCAGGCTCTTCTAATTATTTAGCCTCAGCATGTTTTAGCAAACTGGTTTTCATATGCTTTCATTGGAGTCACTTGTAACCGATCTTTAACTTTCTTCATTGTTTTTGTTTGCCTGCCAATTAATAATTAATTGCGTAAACATTACCCCCAAACAAATAAGCACTTTTGCCGAGCTTGACCCCTTTACACACACACTTTTTTGCGATATTTTGTGGCAGTGGCTTTCGCAGTGACCTGGCCGGCTGGAGGCTTCAATCGGTACTGACTGATGCTGCAGACTGATGCGCGCTGCAGTGCATCGATCCCAGAGGCGCAGCCGCGATCGAAATCGCTCCCCGAATTTGATTTAATTATACGCGAACATGTCCGTTCGCCTGGCGAGCCAAACGAAACGCGTTCCGTGCGCGTAAATGCGATTTATGGTCCGCGCTGCGGGCCGGGCCCAAAAACTACCTGTCTGCGTGGCGGCCTACCTGGTTTTGCCTCCGATCGGGGCTGGTTTCTGGCCAGCGAGGCAAAAACTGCACTCGTCGGCACATTCTCGGACAAAAATGCAGCTCGGTGCGTTGTCAGCGCGAATGTATAGTAGTCTCGTGTTTGAAGAGTCTGGCCAGCGAAATTGATGACACTTTCGCAAGGTTGTTCGGCTAGAACCTAAAATTGATCAATTTCGACCTTGCATTACCTTTTTACCGATTATGCCACATGCAAGGGTCATTAGCCCATTAGGCGGCCCGGGGGCTGTATAAATAAGCCAGGCGGATGCAGTGCTGGCAACGATACCAAAAAAATGGGGTTCCACGTGGGACGACAGCTTCTGCTCGCGGGCTTTGTGCTCTCGGTGCTGGCACTTGCTCCTCCGGCCACGGAGGCCAAGCCACAGGTGCGGGATCTCAGTTGCAGACTCGATTTTCCGGCTAAATCTCATACAATCCGCAGGATGTGATCACAGTGGCCAAAGAGGAAACCGAGGTGGTGGTCAAGGAGGAGGGCAATGGCGACGACGACGACGACGATTCCTCCTCGGAGGAGACGGTCGAGGATTCGGGCGAAAGCAGTCGCCGACGACGCGACCTGAACCCGGACAACACCCTCTCCGCTCGAGCGGGCATCCCAGGTTTGCCTGATCCGGCCACCATAATCAAGGTCGCTGAGCTTTTTCAATCCCTAGGCGAGCAAATAGTCCCGATTCTGATCGATGCCATTCTGCCCAGCGTGGAAGGCGGAGCAGCGGCCGCGGATCGCTTGACCAGGTCCGCCGAATCGGAGCCGGAAGGCGTTACCACCGAGAAGAGTGATTAACAGCAACACGTCGACCTAATGCGGATTACCTTTGGCTTTGATTAGCGGCTTCATTTTTCCTATTATCTATCTTCAAGCACTGGCAATGAAACGAACAGCAAGCACTGATACCTATAAAGAAGTAGAAACAAAATGGTTTTACAAATGTTTCAAAGCTTATTTTTTGTGGCCTTGGTTTCGAGTTTCTCCTATAAATGATTCTACCTGAAGTTATTTGCTGTCTCATTTACGGGGAATAATTACAAGCTCCTTTCTATAATAAAAGGATACTAGTTATCTTCAAATAAATCTAACAGCAAAATATGGAAAACTTTGTAGGTAGACTGGGGATTTTATTTTTTTGTACTACCAACTTTTTGCTCTTCCCCCAGAGTTTGAATTGCAATTCCGGGTATTATTGTATCTGCTTCTTAACCCTAATTGAAGAATTCCTCGTATACTTAACTTGATTAGCAACAGCCACTTTGGATTTACAGTTCATGATATCCCAAAATTTCTGTCGGAAATGAAATAATTAGTTTGCCCTGTACGTCGAACGTTGTATGCTAAATTGGCGGTGGATGTTTTCTCAAATTGGCTGTGCATACATGCAGGGCCTAAAGATCGGAAGCTGTACATTAGTTCCTAATGAAATAATTATACACAGAGGCTGCTCCTTGGGCTTGTTTGCTTGTTTTCGACAAAGTATGTGCCGCCCATTTGCATAAATTGCCTGTTCAGGTTTCTGCTGGCTTTATTTTTGCGATGTCTTCGCCAGAATCTGTTTAAGGGCAAATGGGAGTGTTACCTCATTAGCCGTAATGTCCTGAAATGCCTACGATTCGTTAAAGATCCTTTCAGGTTGTCAGAAGCGCGAAAGTTCAGTGGCCCTTTGGTAACTCAATTTGCTCTAAATTGATGAATGAATCAAATGATTTCACTTATTAATATCAATGGCAAACTCGTGATAATACAGTAAATAAATATGCTATAGCTTGATTTACTATATTTAGCAAATGTAAAACTGATATTATTTCATTTTTGAAGTGCCAAAGTAGAGAGAATTTCATTGTAACACAAAAAACTAAACTTTATGCAAAAATGTAAGAATTTGTAGAAAATATAGTTTTTGAAGTTGTGTTATATATTGTGTTTATCTATTTTTTATTTTATTTAATGTATTTAAAAAAATTAAAATGTTATTTTTCTTGATTGGTTTAAAGCTTTGGAAGTTAGTTAGTGGCCCCATATTTACACCGGTAGCATCCAAAAAGTATGCTATGAATTTGTGTAAAAACACGTATACGTAACGTAAGCCTTCATGTAGAGTTGTGCCAAAGTCACAACGTTTCGATAAATTGCATGCGATTTTTACACGTAAAAAACAGATTTCGACTGACTCCCAAGAGACCCGAGAAATAAACAACAGCTTCCATATAAATCTCGAATTTATTTATAAAATAAAAACACATTTCTCTTGTTCAACCCAATCCAGTACACGCATTAAAGAAGCATCGCTTACTTTACCAAATAGTACAAAAATACAGAGCAAAAGATGGGGATAAAGCGGATTAGCTTGGCGACAGGGAGCAGGCCCCGGTGCCATCGTTCCATAGAGATATGTTATGTCGTTAAGCACTAAAATTAGATGAAATAAATCCTCAGCAACTATGAACGATCTATGTACATGCTCGTGTGTGGGAAATATATATAGTAATAGCAAAAGCGCGTATAAAAGCGAAGAAGGCCAGCGATCTGTGATCCGTACGCATGTGGTCACCATGGATTGGATGATGCCCGGGAAATGGTGTTCTTGCTCTTCCGTGTGTCGTTGTTTTTTGCTTCTCAGTTGATTGTCATTTTCATGTTCTCATTTTGATTCTGAAGTTGCGAATTCGTTTTGGCTTAGATTTAGGCTTCGACTCCCTATGCTTACGTTTAATTTAAATGTACGGTAATTTAATTGGTAGCGTAATTAATTTATGCTTATGTTTGTTTCATGTTTGGCTGGCTGGCTGGTTGGCTGGCTGGCGGCTCTCGATTCATTTGTTGCCCGCATTCACCGGGACACGTTGTCTCGCCCCGGCCTGCGAGTTCAGGGCCGGGTTGCACATCTCCGTGGTGAACTTGGAGATGGTGTTGTGGAAACCGTTCGCCATTGCCTTTCCATTGCTCACGGGCGTGGCAACATCGCCGCCGTCCTTGAGGGCCTTGGCGTGTCCGTTGGCATGTCCGTTGGCCTTAACCGCCGATTTGTCCTGCAATTCAAGGGGTGGAAATCAGTTCATGATAACTTGAAAAGTATTATGAAATATCGCGTCTATTGAGAGCGTTTAATTTGCAATTCAAGTAGAGTATTCTATTTAAAATTGTTTCCTGGAAACCCAGAGCAATTACAGAAAGTGTTAGGTATGGAAACGTTTAGGAAACCGCTTTGAGATGCAAATAAATTAAACTTAAACTGGTAGATTTCCATCCAGTCAATCAAGTGGAGGCACTTACCTTTCCATCGCGCTTCACGTAGGCCCGCTTGTAGAAGTTGGAGAACAGGAAGTAGAACATGACTGCGTGGGCGCCAATGAAGTAGGCAAATCCGATCGGGTAGTTGCAGTCGTTCTTGAAGAACAGCTGGAAGGAGTGCACCATCACGAGCACGAACTGGATCATCTGCAGGACGGTGAGGTACTTCTTCCACCAGAGGTAGCGCTGCACCTTGGGTCCCATCGCGGCCAGCATGTAGTAGGCGTACATGATGATGTGCACGAAGGTGTTCAGGAAGCCGAAGAAGGTCGAGTGGCCGCCGGGCGTGAACTTGACGCCCCACCAGACGGAGACGGGCATGATGCCGTGGTGGATGACGTGCAGGGTGGACACCTGATCGTATCGCTTCCGCATCACGAAGAAGAACGTGTCGAAGAACTCGGTGAACTTGGAAAAGTAGTACCACCAGCAGCCATCAGCGGTCTGTGGGAAATCAACGATTTAATAGATCAACAGATCAATTCCAATTTCAAGACACTATCGATAGCCAAACTGGCCCAAGCGGATTCATAGCCAATATCTCAAACGCTTATTGTCATGCAAAGAACGGTCACAGTTTGAGACCGATTTGCCCTCAAACTAACGGTTGGACAAACCCCCAGCTTATCAATAAGCAAATATGGGTGATTTGCAAAATCTTTCGACTTTCTAACCCCGCCACTTTCTTTGCGCCGCTTACCCAATTTAGCCGGCTTGGCGACACACGTGAGTGCCGGGACTTGATATATACAACAATTAGAATATATTAGAGATTGAGGAATATATTTTACAGAATCCTCAATCACCACTAGCCGCACAGCCAGCCATTAGCAGATGGCGTGCCGGCCGGCTATCCATTTCTTTGTGATTAGCATAAGAAGAGAACCTGTCGCCGTCTTTTCTAATTTCTTGCCGCATCGTGGCCAAGAAACAGGTTGCTTACATAAAATCTGGCCCAGTCAACAAAAGAACCTCGCTGTTTGCCAACCATAAGCAAAAAATTCTAAATTTATAGCCCCGATGTTTGCCTACCCATACAAGCTGCCATTTATTCGGCGGAGTATATAAGCGGGGCATCTGAAATATAAAAGCTATATGGTATATACTTACACGTATCGCTTTGGGCGAGTAGGAATAATCAACGGGTTCGCATCGCAAGTTATAGCCGTTCAGCCATCCGCCTATGCAGGACTATAAATACGCTTGATTACGTTTCTAGGGAAAATATCGGGCTTTAGATTGTTGCTTACCTCGTAAAAGAGCCAGGTACTAAAGATCACCTGGGCGGCGTTGTAAACGATCAAGACTTTGCGCAGCTCGAAGGGTTTTCTGTTTTCCATGAGCTTCGGCCCGAGTACCTGCACAGGGAGAAAAGAAAAGCGGGTATTCAGTATAAAAATGCATTCCTCTGGGTTCTGGGATGAAAGCGGCAAGCAAATACTTCAATATCGCCGTAGAGAGCGAGCAGTAATTGCATCCCATTCAGCTGTTTTCGTGTTTAACATAATCAAATAGAGGCCAAAGCCTGTTGCAGCAATTATCAAATCAAATCAATCGAGGGCCGGCGAGCGAGCGAGTTGGTTTGTTGGTTTTGTGACAAGTTCGTTGCCTAAGTCTTTTGTTTGGCCAACATGCCCCGCATCGCGCATCGCACATCGGACATCAGACATCGCATCCCATCACCCTCGATTTTAGCAGCCATGTGAAAGTAAGTTAAATGCTTTTGTCAAATTATGAACGTGAACCAATGCAAAGCGGGAAACCTAAATAGAAATCGTTTTCTCGAATTGATTTTTACTTCGTTTTATTTTTGGAAATTTTGCATAATCGCCCGGCCAGTGCCTGGGTCACATTTCGACACCGCAGCCACTGCTGCCGGATGGCCCTGAACCTCCACTCTGATTTCGCACTGCTCTTCATTTTATTATTATTTTTTTGCATTTTGCATTTAGCAATGCACAAAAGCGAAACTAGTTTTCGGGGCGAAGGATCCTGGCTAATCAGCCGGTTATGGTCTAGGAAATCAGCCTTAATTGGCCCGTTCTGTTCTGACCAGTTTTTGCCATTCCCATAATTATGGATCGCTCGGTGATCGGGGATCGGTGATTCCCCGGGCCCAACCACTTACCTTCACGAAGTACGCGTATGTCAGACTGATGGCTATCGTGGGGAACGGCGAGCTCATGAGCGGGTAGTCTCGTGTGCGCGGATCCGATTTGTTGTCCATCAGATCCCGCCAGCCATCGTAGAATTTTGTGAGGTACTCCTGCAAAATAGCAACAAGTGGGCATGTTAATCGATTGTACAAGTGTGCTAAATTTGGACGGGGGATTGCCCAATCGCCCTGCGGCAATTAGTTCGCTTGGCGAGATCAAGTGTCAAATCAATAAATTAGTATCTCCGGCCATTGCAACACGGCGGTGCATGGCGGTCCATGGGCTGGCAGAGTTCACAGAGGCGGACAACTGATTGATTATGAGAGCATTGTGGGACTTTTGTATGCTGTTTTGCCTTGTTTCATTCGGGTCTCAGTTTTAATTAAACGCTCAGGCAGCGCTCAGCCAAAGATTTGTGTGTTGCAAGCGGCGACGAAAACAAAGGAAACCAAAGCCAGTGGCTCGGAAAGAAATCAGTTGGCCGGCCAAAAACTGCATTCTGCGCGAATATCCGTATGGACATGCCACGATATTCGATCATAAGTATCATTGTCGAATAACTATATAGACATCAAAATAAAATGGAAAATCAAATGGAAAAAACTGGTGCAGCCGGCTTGTGGTGAGCGGTGTTGCAACCCGCAATGGCCTCTTGTCCGTGTGATAATCGAGAAAACAAAGCAATCTAGAAATGATTGGACAGCCGCCGCTGCCGCCTGACTGACCGACTGACTGACCGACTAACAAAGAAGAGGAAGGGGCCCGATGACAAAGACCGACCAGCGACCACTTGGCGGGATGCCAGGAAAAGCTAAACCAGTTCCGCGAGTGTTAATCGACGTTTAAATAGTTAAATACCTCAACTGACGGCAATTAAAGAAAACAACGCTCTCTTAATTGCTGCTACGGCGAGGGTTGCTGCCACCCCGTTCCGCAGAGGGGTTAGGGTTACTATAATTGATTTGTACAACTCAGGGGCGTGGGTGCGGGGGGTTGCTAGAACGCCAAGGACTGCTGGCATTTGGAAAGTTACGCTTGTTATGCCGTCAATTAATTTGAAATATATAGCCTTAATATCCGTCTAATCCGTATAACTCAATTAATTTAATTTATGTCGATTGCCACACCAATTCGATTCCGATGTATAATATTGTATTTCCACCTGGGCATAATTTATACAATTTCAATGAATGTCAGGTTGAACGAATTCTTGTGGCAAATAAACCTCGTTCTATTCAAGGTAATTATGCAAACTTTCTACTGCAATGAGCTGGAAAATTTACCAAGCTTACTAGATTGTTCAAAATTGAGCTTTTGTGGAACGTTTTTTTGGGAACCAGATTTCCTGAAATCAATCAAACGGGGGGCGTATTTATTGAACTGCACTTAGAGCGTAAAATGACCACAATTTCTGGCGTTTATTATTTTCGAGTTATGCACACTCGATGCCTGTAATTTGGCCACTAAAAGCTGAAAGCCTCTGAAAACAGTGGTTATCGCAAACTGCTCTAAATTGTTCTCAGCCCGCCCTGGGCGATTTTTCATATGCATTTTGCATAACACTCGAGTCCACCCCGGGTTCAACTACGCCCCTGGCCAGCCAATCCAATCCAAGCTCATCCATCACGCCTGCCCAGATTGTCGAGTGCTGAGGGGCTGCTGCGAAACAATGCTCGTTTGTCGCCTGGCCACACGTTAACCGCAAGCGGGCGCCAAAGAAACCCGAGGGGATGGAGGAGCTAGAGGAGCTAGAGAAGCTGGAGGAGGCGGAGCGCCGATAGCTGCGTCATGCCGCATGCTCATTAATGAAGCCCAGGCCGCCATTAGGCCGGCAGGTGAACTTACTGACCGACTAGCGATGTGGGAGTGGCCCTCGCTGGATGTAATGAGCGTTGTAATTGCCGGTTTGTTGGTTCGTTGGAGAGAACCGCAGCACTGGCCAAACACAATTTCGGGCCTCTGCCACATGGCAATCAATGTTGCAAGATTTATTGAAATTTCAGCCACTCCGCCGATCAAATAAGTGACTGGCAAATTTTTCCATTACACATCTGACGAAATTCGGGAATCTCGCATCGTATCGCATCGCATCGCAACGCAACGCAATGGCAGTGAAGCTTGTCGAGTACCGAAAATACTCAGTATGACTCAGTTTTGGGCTAAGACATAAAATTGCCTTCAAAGTTCCGGAAGGGACCCATAACTCGCTTCCCAACAATGTCGCCGTTGATTGCATCTAATTAAGATTCGCTTTCCAACAGAGACGGCTAAGATTTTCACTTTTTTAGGTGCGTGCTAGTTAATTGAATTCGGGGAAAGAGGGAAAAGCCCAGACTGCAAGGGCCAAATAGTGTATACTCTACGTCTAATTACGGGGAAAACAACGATAACATTATTTGGAGGGCAACAAATTGAAGCACTCATCGTTTCATCTTCCTGGAAAATGACTGTAAAACCGATTACCTAGCTTATTAAATATTCAAGTGCCTTGGATTTATTCCTTTCCCGGTTTTGTCGAGCTCTTAAGTGCTTCCGCTGCTGAAATAGTACCAGATTGCTTTCCAGCTTTCACGGAGGTGCAAATTTTACGGCGTAGGTGAGGTTCAAGTGCCGGTTGCAGGCGGTAATTGAGTAATTTGCATTGCAATGCCCGCCACCGGGCAGGTCCACACTGACGTAGGTCAGCAACGACAACTTTAATATCCCATATTTTATGCATTTGATTAAGGAAAATCGCGGACGATGAGCGTCATTAAACCCGTTTTCTCACACTATCTAGGTGAGATCCATTAAGCAGAAAATATCATATACTTAACACGCATTACTCGGCTGGGGGGCCGGCACACTAAGTGCAATTAAATTTAATTGTCGGCCCGCCGCTGCCACTCCAACTGTTGACTGGTCTCCGAAAACTGTTGATTGTTGATAGTTTATGTCAGTGCATTTGCGAACAACATGCCGCTGAATGCTCTAGTTAGAATTGGCGTTTTCCTTCGCAGATTGAACCAGTTTTTTGGAGGTAATTGGCAGAAGGAAGTCTTGTTGCCGGTTCCGGAACCCGAGCACTTTGTGCCTGCCCCGCCGCCAATCAGTTTATCCAATGATCTGTCATAATTTGATCTATCATGCGAAGCCATAATTTGTCATGTCAGAGGCCCTGCCACGGGGTTTCGGTGTTATCTTGTTTTCGTGATTGGATCGAGCCGCGAACAAAAGACTCAAAACACGAACCTGCCGGACAAACAACAAGTGTTTCGGGGGCGTGGGCGTAGAGTTCGACGCCGTCATCGCCGTCGCGTAGTGCGCACTACGACGACGAGTGGTTGCATTAATCAACCGCCAGATGGATGGCTTGGATCGGGACGGACGGACATCAAATTAGTGGTGACTTCCTAGCGCTGACTTGAATTCACAAGCCGCGCACTCGTTTAAGGTAAATTATTTGAAGCCGGGCAGGGCAATAAAAATAAATATGCGAATAAAAAGCAAATGCGACACAAGCCCACTGGGTGGTCGGTCGGTCGGGGAATACAGAGACCGACCATATAGAAGCTCCACAGCCATACAGGAGCTATTATATTTCGTATCTTTGGCGTAAACAAAATAAACTGGCCATCTGTAAGCCGAGAGCAATCTGAAATTATACTTTTGGCGCGCCAAACGCGGTTTGTTGAACTTTGTTTTTGCCAAAGCAAATTAAATAAAATAAGGCATAGAAAAAAGTATACAAAAAAAAAGGACAAAGCAAAGGGGAACCGGTATTTGTAAAGATCAACAAAATGGGGAATACATTTAAGTCTAAATGTGCACCGGGAAAAAAACCATAGCAGTCGCAATTTCGAAAAATGATTCCATTATCGCTTGTGAGCCGGATGTCGGCGCTCAAAGTGCAAGAACATCTCAAGCATCCCCAATTGTTTCTGTAAACACGGCTTGGCGGGTTTTTGTAGTGCAAACACATTCTAAATTCTTCAAATAACATTTGGAGAATAATGATTCACATCAGTAGGCGCTTGTGAAATCCCCCCGAATATCGATTTCTGCCCCATCATGGTGATGTTTCTGATGGCTCAGAACTTTTGGCCGCCTCTTCGCGTCTGGCCAAGTCAACAAGTCAGCTGTTGTTTGGACTTTGGCCCAGCAAACATGGTCAGCCTGGCTCGGCCCGGTTGGCTGGAAGCGTATTGTGTTTGGCTATTACATAAAGCCGGCTGGCTTTGGTCAGTTTGCGTAAGCCGCCGCAGCAGCATCGCATCGCGCATCGCATAGCTTTGGATCGCATCTCTGGCCAAACGGTGACCCTTTTTCGCTTTCTTTGGTTCACACGCGCTGGGCACCAAATCTCCAAATGCTTTCCCTAAAAACCCACAAAAATGCTTCCGTCAGCAGCAGCCACAACACCACCAATGGCAAACGCAAAAGCAGCGGCAAGTGTAAAGAGGCATTTGTAATTGTTGTGGCTGCTGTTGCTGCGGCTGCGGCTGCCGCTGCTGTGGCTGCTGCTGTTGCGCGTTACATTTTAACGCTTCATTATGCGCCATAAAGCCAAAGCCCGGACTGGAGCCCGAAGTCCGAGTCGGACAAATGAGTTGAAATTTACAGTGCCCATGATTTGACGCCGGGGCGATGAGTTGGCCATTCACCATTCATATCCATCATCATTGTTCCATGATGTCGCCATCGGCAGCCGGAGTCCGAGTCGCAGTCGCAGTCTGAGCCGGAGCCGGAGCATTTGCCCAGGCTGGTTGGCCACATCTGGGCCAGTGACTAAGCCTCCAACCGTTCGCAGTCCACCGCTGCTACTGGGAGAGACTCACTGCCCGGACAATGATTGTTTTTAGTCGCACCCGCTTATGGCCATTTGTCGCCCTAATGTGTTGCCAGTGACTGTGTAATAAGTGAGGCCACTTGTCTCTAATCGCATCCCAGCTCACTGGGTTGGGCAATCCGACCAATCGGCCCACAAATATACCCATCAGTGGCAGGGATCCTAAATGTTTGGCTCTTTAATTAATCTGTATTATTTATAAATGCATATTTGGCACTGCTATGAATTTTTTCCAGTGCTCTTTCTATGCCAAAATACCAGACACATTCAGGGTTTTGTGGTTCACAGTCCCGCCTAGTTTTGTTGATTTAACTAATTAATACCACTATTCCGATTTCAATGCCACCTCTGTGGGTCTTTCATTTCTGGCTTAACTTATTTTGGATTATTCATTGAGGTTGAAGGCATTCATCCCGAACCACAATGCTTGCCAAATCCGAATCAGATTTGCTGCATTTTTTATCATACAAATTGCACAATTTGACCCGAAAGCCGATATAAATCAATGGCCCGCGGACAGCAACATATTTGCCAACATTTGCATTTGCTTTGGTTTTCTGGGACCAGGCCGGCCAGGGCGAATGCCAGACCGATACGATACGATACGATACGATACGACAAAAGCAATTAAATTATCAACGACAGCAGCGCAGCAGCCACCACAATCGAACAACAAAAATGTTATTAACACTTAACAACATGTTGGCAATTAATTAAATCAAGCGTCCAAATGCCAGCCCCACCCCCGTCGCCATCCGGATTGCGTCCCAAAGGCATCTGACGGGTTTGGGGTCCGAGTTTCAAATGCATAATTGGGAAGACAACACAAAGCATTCGACATCGGCAATTATTGGGTGGATCTGCCCCCCCGAGAAGGGGCCGCGGAGGAAGCGGACGATAAAGGTGTCGAGCCGGAGATGTAGTAACAAATCTTAACAATTTTTTACAAGGCCAACCGGCTAGTCGGTTTACTGACTGGGATTTTGGCTTTTCGTTTGGGTTTTGCTTTTGGTTTTGATTGTGGCTTTGGAAGTGCTGCCATATACTCGTACTTGTCGGGATTTTTGCAATTGGATGAGACAGCCGCCGTCTAAATCTCTCACTCTCTCTCTCCCCGCCACTCGGTTGATTTTTAATTTGATTTATTTTAATGACTTTTATATAAGTCTCGTCTGCCAGGGCGGCACTAAGCAATTTGCACAGGCATCTCAAACCCAAACCGAAGTAAGACAAAAATTATGGTTTCCCGTTCGCAGCCCCGGCCGCATAATTGTCCAGCTCAACACTTTTACTTTCCCAGCATCAACAGCAGCAGCAGCGGCAGCAGCAGCAGCAGCTTCAGTTGAGTGAGAAAAAGAAAAAGCAATAAAAGTTCAACTTTTAAAGGGCCACAAACAGGTTTGCACCCAAATGAGCGGGGAATCGATCGGATCGAATCGAATCGAATCGAATCAAATCGAATTGAATTGAATCGCCTGGGATCGCTGCTGAAGTCCGCGCTCGTGTCGCACTTAATGATTTTCGATCATTAATGAAAAAATTGCGTTGAACAGACAAAGCTCAAGAAAATCAAACGTATGCACAGCGAGATACACGAACCTGCGCAACATTAAAATCAATTTATAGGTCAAGTTGAGCGCAGAGAGGGAGAGCCCCGGCTTATGTATGTATCTGTATCTTTGTCAATGTATCTGTATCTGTGTTTCTGTATCTGCAAGCGGCCAGTGGCTGGCGAGGCGAAGCCGACATTCAGGTTCAGCCTGCGACTTTTACTCCAGCAGCGGCATCTTGTCTAATATGACGACGCCGCGGCGTCGGTGATGCAACAGCGCTCCGACGCAGCATACGGGTACACCTGTACAATTTGTTAGGCGCGCAAACAAATCTTCGGCAAATGGAAAGCCGTAAATGAAAACACACAGGGCCGGGGGAAAATAACAAAAACAATCAAAATAAAGCCCATAAAGCAGCGATCACAGGCCGATGATCGATTCGGCGCTGCCTGTTGGCTCTGCTGCCTTTTTGGCTTTATCTGGCGATAAAGCTGTTGTGGGTCAAGTTGAAATGCAGCGCGCAAGTTTACTTTCAAACACACAACTCGAGTCCGCTCGGCTTGGCCCAGGGAGCTGCGAGCTGCGAGCGACTTGCACGCGATCGAAATGCGCGCAGCAGGCAACAGGCTTGCTGCCGATTTCAACAGAGATTTAGAGACGCAGCAGCGGCAACTTTTGCTGCACTTGCCACACAGAAACCCGATGAATGTCTGAGCGGAAACAAACTGGAAGAAAACTCGCCTGAAACATAAATTAAACACAAACAAAATGTTTGGAAAATTATACAAAACTCCCTAAGAATGGTATGTTGAATGCTAACAAAATCTAGTTTACTGCAATTGTGTGCTAATTTCAGTTTGAATTAAATTCTTTGAAAATGTTTTGCATACTCGTATGTCCCCCCGACAGTCTGGTTTGTTTACAAATGTTTTGGCTGCGGAGAAGAAGTCGCTCCGAGCAGAAAAATCGCGTTAATTTGGCAATCGAGTGGACTGGTTGTTGGCCTAAAATCCCCAGTAATTGGTGCAAGACATTTTTTTGCTTTATTTCTGCCGCTGGGGGGCAGGTTGCTGCAGAAGTTGGAGGCGGTTTTACCCGCTCACCGATTCGGACGCGTTTCAAGTTGCAAGTTGTTGAAACTCGGCTGCGTCGAGCTGCTGCCGCATTCATGAAGCCCCAGCTCGTAGTCAAGTGCACAGCTGCAAATACTCCAAGTGCCGGCCAAAGGTGCGTAGTGAGTGAGTTCCCCGAATGCCATCTAACTCAGATTCAAGCTTCAACTTAAATTCAAATTCTTACAATTTAGCTGATTCACTCCGCATTGCATACATCGGCGAGCGTTTTGGGAAGGTATTTCAGGTTTTGGGGCAGGCGTTTCAGGTTGTGCATTTGCAATTATAATGGCAGGCATTTGTCTTCAAATTTAGCTGCTCAAACACACTGCTCCTTCAAGCCGCGAGTGTCGAACTTTGAATCCGAATCTCGGTTGACATTTCCCCGTTCTCACTTCCCTGCCCAATCGGCGGGCCGTAAATCAATAATAATGTAATTAAGCAAACAATGACTTTTAGCTTCTCCTGGCCGGTTCGGGCTCGACACAAATTTAAATTTTGATTTCGCCCCGGCACTGTGATTGTTTAATTACACGCTGTTGATTCGAAATGTGATGTTAAAAGCGAATGCATCTGCCACTGGCGATCGCATAAATACTTCTTGTTAATGTGTCGCAGCGCTGGTAGAAAGCATTTCAAGTAATTGGTCTAAGCCTTTTTATACCCTGTTCTTAAAAAGAACTGGAGTATATGGAATTCATGCGAATGTATTTAGCAGTGAGAATGAAACTTTTCCGGACCTATAAAGTATATATATTATGGATCAGCATTAACAGCTTAGTCGATCTAGCCATGTCCGTCTGTCCGTTAGTCCGTATGAACACCTAGATTTTAGAGAATATAGTAGATAGAGAAAAACTAATTGCATATTCAAGATTGTGTAATATCAGTTCAGCAAAAGTTTGTTTTGAAAATCGGCTACCACTTCCCGCACCCCCGCAAACCGCGAAATTCCGTAGCGTCTACAATTTTAACTTCAGAGATACCAAATTCGGATACTAAATTGGTAAAATAAATATCTATCTGATTTGCAAAATCAGCCGGTTACGCCCACTTCCGACCGCTCAAAAGACAAAAATGTGTTGCGCCCACAAGCTTCTTTATAGAAACATGAGGAACATTTCTCATACAAACACCTACAAAAAAATTAGGCCGAAACTGAGACTCGGGTATTTATAGTCGAGACTCTCGACTATAATACCTCCTTCTTATTGTAATGGTGAATTCTAATGCTAATTTGTTCCCGTTTAGTAGTTTTGCTTAATTTATACACTACAATTACGAATTACGAACTGACTAAATCGCATAAATTGATGGTTACACAGGTCAATTAATCACATACATTTGAATCACTTAAATTCTCGTAAAATATGCCACAACAAGTGATGATTTAAATGCTGTAAATTTAAGTGCTTTTTTAACAACCTTTGGTCTTATCTTTGCTGTCTAATCTCAAACGGCAATAATCGAATCGCAAACGACACTTACTTCAATCACAGGCCGATAAGACTCCATAAAAATCGTCATTGTGGAATTATGAAATGCTGCTCCGTCTTCACAAGCGAAGTTTCTCTCTTTTTAGGCTTTTTTTTTTATCAGTAAACACACCGCGGGAGCAGTGCAAACATAGACACAAAAGTATCCAAACTAGCACGCTCTGTCTTTTATTTTGACTTTGTTCTCCAATATTGCCTAGCAAACGTATGTCCAAATAATGGCGCACAATTGCAGTTCTAGTTGCAAAAACGAGACTGCGCCGAGAACGTTGCGCATACGCCGCGTGGGCCAAACAAAACTCACTGCCGCACTGAGCACTGTCGGTCACATGCGGGGCAAGCTCTTATCGCGCCGCGCTCTCGCCGGGCTTTATTTATTTTCGAGGGAACATCAGCTGGCAGCAGCGAGCGAGCCAAGTCAACAATAAACAGCCGACGTCGCTAACTGTCTCTCTAAGTGGCCGACGGGCCAACAGGGACTGCAAGCAAATCGACTGATTAAGTCAAATTTTTATTAGTTTCATTACCCGCTGCCGGTGCCCCGTGTCCGGGGGCTGCGCAGTTTGGCAGCTGCGTTTCTGTTTGAATTTGGGCTTCGGCTGCGACGCCCAGGGTTTGCTTTTGGGTCTGGCTATGACCAAGTGGCCTAGTAATTTTTGCCGCCAGCGTCTTTGCACTTTTCAGTGTCAAAAGAGCCAAAACACAAACACAAAACACAAAATTTCACAAAAATGCCTTGGCAAAAGTTTATAAGTCGATATAAAATCGAGGTGTAATAATTATTGTGTAAGCGGGCCAAAGGAGAAGAAAACAACTCGAAGATTTGAATAAGTTTCGACTTTTTTTTCCCCGGATTTTTTGTGTAAATGGTGCAATGCCTGATCATTAGCCAGAGGCATCTGCGATTGGTTAACCCCCTGGCAGTTTTTTTTCCCCTCGAATTTGCAGAGACAACGGCTGAATGGCTCAATGAATATGAAAATCACTGGATTTCTACACCCATCGGCTGCAGCATCTGCAATGATGGGCAGAAATCGTACACCTCGACAAAAAGGCAAGGCTCTTGCAACTTTTTGGGTGCCAAAAATATTCAGCACGTGGCACTAGGGAACTGGCAAATTAAGTTGATAGAGAAGCAATAAAACGAGCTTTTAAATTGCTGATTGCTGGGCTCAACTGTTTTCGGCAAGTGTAGGACGAGCAGAGTGACGCGGCCATGAGGGCTATCATTTCACTTGGCCGAGCTTCAGTTATCCAGTTATCCCGGTTAAGATTCAAGGTCAGTGCTGCAATGCATTTCCGTGTGAAATGTTGTCGGGCCAGCTCATGACCAGCTAACCAAAAGGCTGTTGCTGCTCCATGGCAACGTAGCCTTCACTTCACTTGACCGCCACACAGCGATGTCGTTGATGTTGCTGCTGCTGCTGCTGCTGTATTTTGGATGCAAAAAAATAAGTGCTGCACTTGCAATTTCAGTCTGCACTTTTCGCGAAACTCAAGTGCGAATGGCTCTAGCAAAACAGAAAACGTTCACGGCTTCGGCTGCCAAGAGGGGGGAAAAGCGATAAAGGTCTGCGCGGCGTCGACAAAATTGTTTTTTAAGAGCAAGACATTGGAAAACCTTGCCAGCGAGTTTGTACTTGAAAGCAAAAACCAGTCACTGCAGCAACTTTGGTGTTTTGGTGTTTTTCCATTTCCAAAGAAAGCAAAACATCGAACAGAACCAGTCGGTCAGCGATGAATAATCACGATCGCATGGCATTCTTGCCTCGGGCCTGCAAGGCTGTTCAATTTACGCAATTAACTGTAGACATAATGTTAACAGGGAAATTATCGCGGATGTTGTAAGAGCCGCTGCCTCGCAGGGGGTTCCTAGTTTATTTCCCTTTGATTTTCCTTATTATTTCGCTTAATAGCAGTGCCGGGAGTCGTGTGGAAAGGGTCATTTGCCAGATTGATGGAGAGTCTTAATAGTGTTTGTATATTTTATTCGATCTTGCATGTGACGGATCGAAATTACAGGTTAGCATCGCCGTTGAATGATGCTTATGGGCGGATTACAGTTTGCACAATTTTCCATTGAGTCAGAGGCTGAAATCGGGGAAGTTCCCTCGAATGCGAACTCTAACCTTTTCAGTTTTTATGGGGGATTTTTTTTAAATTTTTAAACCCTAAACTGCAAAGGTACTCTGACCGTAACTCTTGTATTTTGACACTTGATCAGGAGCCTTAATTTACCATTATTTTTTTTATCGCTTACCATTTTTATTTCGCTGTTTTAAGGCACTAGACGATTGCGTTTCTTTTCGAATTAATACAAAGCGCGTATCAAATTTAAAATTGATTTCACTTGACTAATTTGCGGAGACTTTCTTTCCCGGCTTTGGCATACGATATCACTTGAGCGCACTGATTATCCTTGTTCGACTTTTCTTGAAGCTTTCTGTTTTTGATAGGACACACGCACACGGGTTTAGATCATTTTTCGATCGGCAATTTCTGGATTTCTGGATCTAGATGTCTGGCTTTTTGGAACAACACCCAACTACATCACAAAAGACGGGGTATGATGCTGCTGCTACTGCGACCGCTGCTGTGCGGATGATGGACTTTACTGGACAACTACTGGACAGCGAATGGACAGCGAGCGGGCCAGCGCTTTTTACATTCAAATCAAAAACACTGAAATAAGTTTGATTTCACGCTGTCGCTTTACTTTTATACCTGCGCGCTGCCGAAAGCCGAAGTCAAAAGCTTTCGGCAAAATTCTGAGCGCAGCAGCAGCAGCGGTCGCAGCAGCGGCGACGGCGGTGGCAGCAGCAGCAGCAGCAGCAACAGGTTGTCGGACCGCTCTATATCTCTCTCTATCTCTCTTGCGAAAGGATGCCGCACGCTGGCGCAGCTGCTGCTGCGGCCGCTGCAGCGATCGGTGGCCCTTTGGAATGGAAATTACAGGTATTTTACAGGTGTTGGGCCTCCGGCAGTCGCCTTTGCACCCACGCCCCAAGTGCGGCGCTAATTACCGCCAATCTAAATATCAGTTCGGGCTTTTTGCGATGATTGCACGGCTCAAAGTTCTGGCAAAATATCCGTTAATTAACGTCCGACCAAATCGAAAGTGTGCAAAAACCCCGCCACCTTTCCACCGAATCAAATCAATAAGACAAAAAAAAGGCGGCTTTTTGTTTGAATATCTATTTCAATAATGGAAAAAGAAGCGGAATCTGTGGAGCTTGCAAACCAGTTTGGGCTCTTGGCTTTCCTCTGTTGTTTGCCTTTGCGACGATCAATAAACGGTCAAAATGTGCCGTGAACTTGTGAAACAAACAGCGCTCCCGTTTGCCAGCCAACCCGGCGTATGCTCAACATTTCAGAGGACACTGTCTTGCCAATTTGGTGCAAAGGGGCTGTGGCAGCAGGTCAATTCACTGTATGATTACCCCTTGCAGGTTTTCCCAAATTTGTCACTGCAGTGGTTGGCAATCACTGGCATATATTCCATTTACATGGCCGTACATGCCGCGTGAAAGTACTTTTTGCGGAATTCTAACCGACAACACGTATCTGGCCATGTAACCGACTCGACCCTCTGGCTGTGGAGATCTGCTAGATTAGCATGTGCAAACAGTTGTCAGTTGCGGTGGCGGTGGCGGCTACGATGAATAGTCATGAGTCTAGTGCCCCTTTGCTGAACCCATCTAAACGATCCGAAACACGCGTCATCCATATTGGGGGAAAATTTGAATATAACTTTATGTAATATACGCTCAAGGGCTTTTCTTGCGTCTGGGGTAAAAATTCGGCAATGGAAACCGCCTGGAACTGCCTTATATAGAAAGAATAGTTCGGAAACTTCCTAGGTATTGCCTTTTTTGTAAACAAATAATGCCCTTGGAAATAAAAACAAATTACTAGGGTCATTGAAAAGATTTGCCGCAGCGAATTCGATTGGTTCTAACACCAAATATACATAGGTATTACATACTACGTACCATGTTACACAAGAAAGTATTGGATAATTACAAGTTAAGTGTGGAAAACAACGTTTTAGCCACACGATCCTCCCTTATTGATTGCCCTTCATTCATCATCACGTGCGTTCATTGATCAACAAATTATAAATTCTCTTGTAATGCATTTGCGCTGAAATGCATTTGCAAAGTTGAATGTTCGGTGGCACAAGTGGCGTTTATCCGCTTATGCTTGACCGTCAATCAGAGAATAATTGCCGGACCCGTTTGGTTTTTTTGTTTATATCCTCGAGCAGCATCTTCCGGTGCGCATCCCCGGTACAATGACTTTTTGTCGAGGTGCTTTGCAGCGTAATGTTACTTTGGTTTATTTTTACTTTTGGCGGGCACACGCGACGTATACTTAATGGCACAACCTTCGGCCCAGAAACATTGACTTTAATTCAAATCTCAATCAGACGGGCCAAGTGACGATCATCGCAATGATGATGAGCAAAGCGCAGATGGTCAGCGTCCAGTTTTGGCCAACATCTCTGGCCAGGTGGGTGTCGTCGATCGGCGGCCAAAGCCATTGTTTATTGGGCCAAGCTTGGGAGTGTTTTCGTGGCTCTGCTGCGCTGTTTTATGGACGCGCGTTAGCACTATTTGGCCTTATCCGATACTACATAAAAAACTCGAGTTCAAGGTTGCGCGCCTCGTAACATAAAGTTACCAAAGCGATCGGCACACGCGTAGGGGAAATATTCTACACCGGACTTTGGCGCACAAACATTTGGGGTTGAGTAGCGAGGCACCAATTTCTGGGATGGTTGTAGTCAATCTCCGTTCCGCCTAGACACTTGGCCCTCTTGAATTTTTTCCCCCCGCTGCACGGCGATGCAGTTTGCGGCACTGCAGCTCCCTGCAATTGCGCAACCATAGATGATTGATGCGTTGATTTAGCGTTGCCGAAGTCTCAATAGCCCTCGAAGCCACAAAGGCAGCCGCATCGATGCAATCCGGCAATTAGACACTGAGGGAAATGACTGTAATTAGAATCAAGGAAGTCATTTGCCAAACAAAGAGGTTGCAAAATGATTGGGCCCCGCCGAATCTCCATCTCCATCCCAAGGTTCTTTGTTTGTAATTCAATTAGTAAACGATCGAAAGTAAATACCCTATATTACTTACTCTTTCGTGCGCTCTCAAAGTCCAAAAAGCAACCCTTATTTGCTCGCTGATTCGCATCATTTTTTCCACTGCAGCTTGTTTGTTATTGTAGCTGCATACGCTGTGGTTGCGATTATTAAATAACGGTCTAGCCAAGTGCATTTTGCAATTCTGCAAATCATTCTCGGCTTTGCATTTCGGTGGAATTTCATAGTCCGCCCGAGTCAGGGCAATCGAGAGTGTGACAGTCGAGAAAAAATGAAGCCAAGCTCGAGTCATTCCCCAAACAAGTCACCCGGATTGCAATTCAAAGTTCTTCGAGTAAATGCCAAAAAATCAACTCAGTTAAGTCGGGACCCGAACAAGTTCGACGCGAATCGATCAGCAGCACCCATCATTCGATCATCCACAAATCCCAAAAATTCCCCCCCTAAAAAATAAAACAGAAGGCAAACGCGAAGATGCAGAGCCGGATGATTGGGTTTAGTACGCATATAAAAAACAAGAGAGACATTAGAAATTGCGCAAGGCGTTGGCTGGCGCTCGCTCGTTCGCTGGCTCGGTTTTTTGGTGCTTTTGGACATCGATCCACCGGCCATCGTGAAAATATATCAAGGTCAGCCGGTTGACACAGAAAGAAACCAACGAACGAATCAGCTAACTAACATTAATTGATGGATCTGTGCGATCCAAGTCGGGCAATTTCGCTGGCCTTCCGCGGCGCTGGGGGAATAATCTGCACTTTGGTAATCCGGCGAATCCATTTGCATGATAAGAGGCACCCGATTTTAAATAAATCCGATTAGGCATCACCCGTGCATCCATGCTATATATTTTATATTTAATTATCGATTGTCTCCGAACGAGCTATTGCATTCGAATGCAAAGTATGTCAATAAAAATAATGAAAAACCGGAGATCCAATGCGATTATGACAAAATTAAAGTATTTCCTATTTTCCCCATTCAATGAATTTAGATAAATTAGCTTTTAAACAATATTTGGAAAACTTGGTAGACAATTTTAAACTCCATATTACCACGGTATCCTAAAGAATTAAAAAAAAAATTACTACGTATACTATGTAATCAATTTATTTGAAGTTTTTCATACACAATCCTCATGGGTATACTTAAAATCTACACCAGGTCTTGCCACACATAATCACATCAAAATAAATTCCAAAACTATCTTTTATATATGTATATTATAAACATTTTTTTTTAATAAAGTCAGAAATAGCCTTTTTTTTTATATAAACGTTGAAGGGCTTATTACAATGTACGGCTTGAAGTATTTTAATAACATTACTGTATTAAAACAAATCAATAATATATCTTTGCAGTCTTATATCTGTAAATCTTTAAGTAATATTATCACTGATTTTTTAATTAAATTGGTTTTCTTGATATTATAAAAGTTTTGACCGTTAAATATATTAACGATAAGTTTAATATACACATGATTTATAAACTATGGGTAAAAACTATATAACTTCTGGCAATGTCAATGTGTTACATATATGTAACTGATATTATATTTTATCTTAAACATTAAATACAGCAACCTACTACCCAAATCCCTATCCATTAGTTTAGGAACTTAAAGTTCACCTCACTCGTTGCCGCGCACTTTACAGGGTTGCCCCTACAGCACAAAAGCTTGAAAAGCTCAGCCACAAATCGATGGGCACTCCGAATGCTATCGCCAAGTCCGAATGTTTTCTGATTGGAAATCGTGATTCGGGAGCGTAAAGAAAACTTGGGGCAAAAACGGTCTATAGTATTTGCCATTCATTGGCAAACCGCGCTGGGTCAGCGGATTATCCGTCGAGTGCAGGGTGCAGTGGAAGTGCTGTGATAATTGTGATATTAGATTGTATTGTTCGAGTATTTGGTGCAAAATGCGCCAGCGGTAAAGGCGGTGCAGATGAAAGTTGACCTCGGTGCGGATTTTCGGCAACCAATGCGAGAGGGCCTACAAGAACAAGAAAGAGAGTGGCTAATTTTAAAAGTCGCTCGTCAACAATATGCTAAATTTAGGCAATGCCAAGGTGGCTGCTCTGGAGGAACCCCCTCCCGCCGGCGAAGAAAGCTTCCAGCTGCTGGAGACGAGTGCTCCAAACGCCGTTCCCGTACCACTAGAACCCCCGTTCAGCACGCCCCTCGCCCCCTTCGATATGGAACTGATGAAGCGCCACAATCTTCACGAAAGATTGAACCAGAAGACCGACAGCATTTGGGGCCAAACGGGAAGGTTCGTGGAGCTGGAGCGAAGTTCTGAACAAGATGAGCGGGGATCCACCCTCAGTCTGGCGGAGAAGAGGGCCAGGTTTGCGGAGAGGTGAGTGATAATTCAAAAAAATAAATCTTATAATGGGCATTTCTGTAGAGGCCCTGCCAAAGAGCGGGAAAACCCATACAGAACTGCTGCGTGTAAAGGAAATGGTCATTAAAGTTAATTGTAGTTGGTTTTCATGCCTCTCTGTTGTTATTTTGTCTGTTTCTGAGTTTTTGTGTGCTATACAGGGTGCTCTATTGAATAAAGTTTCGCTGAAATGCATAGTAATTACAAAAAAAGTATAATCAGAAATAAATTGAACAAAAACTGGTTCATACTCTGATTAGGATGAATCATTTTATCGCTGTTAGCTATTACTCAAGCTTTGGGTATTTTCTAAAGTAAATCTTTAAAAAGAGATGGGTTACTTAAACATTAAAATTGTAAAGTAATTTCCATATACATTAATGTTATAAAATATCCCCCTGTAAATATTTCTAATGCTAATTGTGTTTTCAAGTACAACACCCCGTATGCCTTATCTATTGTTTATATTGATCATAAACACTTTCAAAAGTAAATCTCTGTGGTTAAGTAAATATTTGAAATGATTGTTCTGGTTTCAATTTGCATTTTTGCTGATACAGCATTCCTAACTCAATGTTGACTCAAGTGTCAAAGTTCTGAGTAAAATCTCTGGTTACTGGAAAAGCAATATTTCTGATGTGCTTGCAATTACACCCTTGGAATCACAATTGCAATTTGCTCTTATCTAATAGCTTTCGTTTGTAGGAAGCAGATACTTTGCTCTCCTTTAAAGCCCTCTATAAGCGCTTTGTTAGCCTGAAATTGGACTTGAACTTGCCATCCGGATGATCATTCAGCATCTCTCAATCGAATCTTGGCAAACATGTGCCGTGGGCTGTCTCTCTGTGGGGCTTTGTGTCTCTTGGAAACAGCTGACTCTGTTGGGGATTGGGGATGGGGGTTTGGGGGCGAGACCCTCCGCCGGCAAACCGCTCAGCTGGCGGCTCTCGGTTGCCCAGTTTGTTGTCTTTGTTGCTGCGCGTTGGTCGTCGCTCGCTGGGGGCTCTCAAGCTTTTCGTGCTTGTGTTGCCATAGCCAACTTGAGGTTGATTTTCTGAGCACGTCGACGAATTTAGTATTCCATAAATATTCGCTCGGACAAGAAGTGAAAAGTTACATCCGAAACTTTGACGCGGTAATTACAATCAAACCCTACTGGTGGTAGGCCGATCGTTTTGCGGCGGAAACGGGTTTATTGCAATAAGTATATCCGTGAGTGGACCAAAAGTATTAATCATCATTTCGGGAGAAAACCGAAGACAATGTTTTCGTTGTACGAGTATCTGTCGCACGTATCGTTTGTGTTTACCTATAGCATTACGATCTTGCCGGATGAATAAGCCTTGGGATGCCTTGGGAATGCATATACATGCGCCCCATATGATCCGGGAATTTTAGCATCAACGTCTAAATTATATAAGCAATTTTCTGCCACTTTCCAATGAACAGTTCGCGAAAAACAACCTCACACATGTTTCATAAATTAATTTCCATCTCACTCTCGCGGCCTTGATTGAAGCGTATGCCAAAAATTTAGCGTGTGGGCCTATAGACAATATCAAACTGTTTGTATGTAAATTTTAATCCATTTTTTCATACAAGAAGTTGAAGATAATTATGATTTGTGTGAAGGCCGAAAAATTGTAAAATGCTTGATGGACAACAAAGCTTAGACGAACAAGAATACAACAGAAAACGAAATAACATTAAAAATGAACAACCAGATTTATGGGAGGAGGAAACAATTTAAACCATTCCTTAATATTTGTTGTTCAGAAAATAGTGGCAACAAAGTGTTTTAGGTATTTTAAAGGTGATGATTCTGTCTGCTATATAATTGTTATTGTATCAATTATATGAAAGTTTTATGAAGAAAATTTGATTATACAAGGGTATATCTAGTAGACTCTTTGAGATAATTAGGAATAAACACGTTTTCCAAGTTAACATTAAATCAATATACCTTTACTCTTTAAGAGAATTCAATATATTGATAACGATGTGTATATATTACATAAAATGAATGCCAGACACTGAACCTTTGCCGTATCAGTTTTCCATTTAATTTTCATATAACTTATAATGCAATATTCTGCTACCAGAGGGGCAATTTAAAAGTTGATTAAAACATTTACTGGTAGGTTATTGAATTCGTATTTTATTTCCGCATTTTCATAACTTTTAAACAGTTAGGTAGAAATTAGTCATTAGATAGAATGCACTTTGAAACTTGGGTAACAGTGATTCAAATGATTCATGAAGATTTCTCATTCAGCCACTCAACTGGATAGCAAATCACGCGAAAAGCTGATTTTTTAGCAAACAAATAACGAATGTTTGTATATAATAAAAATAAAAAACTCATCTAAATTGCAACCCATTATCAGGTGCATGCGTTCTACTGCTCTAGGCAACTGAAAGGCCAAACAAATTGCAGATTATTTAGTGCAGAAGCAAACAACAAGTGCATAAACAAATAAGTGCCGGCATATAAACAAAGGAAGTGCCGAGTTAGGTCATCTTGTGCTCCTCGTCCATATGGTTAACATGGTTCTATTAAATGAGGCAGCAAGCTCGTAAAAATTCAGTAGCTTGGGTTCTCCCTTGAGTTGACCTAAATGTGTATAGTTGGCCAACAGCTTGTGAGAATGTGTGTCCCATTAAGAGCTCTACGCACGCCAGGAGCCGCCACCCGGGAAATTAACAATGACTGGCGCTCCGACCTCCCTAAAAGCCATCACATAACCGTGCACTCTGTTTGAAACCTAATTAAATGGGTGTTAACCTAACTAAAAGATCCGTCTATTTATTTTTATGCTTTTCACTAGTAGCAACGCTTCCACGCTCCAACTGCCCGAGTCCTTGGAGCCGCAGGCCAATGGCAAATCGTCCTCTGGAGACAGGACGAATCCCACGAATCTNATCTAAATTGCAACCCATTATCAGGTGCATGCGTTCTACTGCTCTAGGCAACTGAAAGGCCAAACAAATTGCAGATTATTTAGTGCAGAAGCAAACAACAAGTGCATAAACAAATAAGTGCCGGCAAATAAACAAAGGAAGTGCCGAGTTAGGTCATCTTGTGCGCCTCGTCAATATGGTTACCATGGTTCTATTAAATGAGGCAGCAAGCTCGTAAAAATTCAGTAGCTTGGGTTCTCCCTTGAGTTGACCTAAATGTGTATAGTTGGCCAACAGCTTGTGAGAATGTGTGTCCCATTAAGAGCTCTACGCACGCCAGGAGCCGCCACCCGGGAAATTAACAATGACTGGCGCTCCGACCTCCCTAAAAGCCATCACATAACCGTGAACTCTGTTTGAAACCCAATTAAATGGGTGTTAACCTAACTAAAAGATCCCTCTATTTATTTTTATGCTTTCACTAAATACCTTTTATTCCTTAGTAGTAACGCTTCCACGCTCCAACTGCCCGAGTCCTTGGAGCCGCAGGCCAATGGCAAAAGGTCCTCTGGAGACAGGACGAATCCCACGAATCTCTCGAGCCCACTGCTGCCAATGACTGAGCTAGGCTTGGGCAACGGGAGCGGCCTGTACGATGAACGCGAGTGCAGCTGTCCCCGGGAGTTCTATTCGCGGGATGAGATCAATACGTCGCTGTTCTTCGAGGACTGCATCCGGTCGATTGACTTTGTGCTGGCCTACAGGATCAATGCGCACGAGCCGACGGAGGCGGAGAACACGGAAAAACGGCGGGTTTTCGAGGCGAATCTCGTGAGCCAAGGCCTGGAGGTGGAAGCCACCCAAAAGGACCAGATCTGCTTTGTCAAGGTGCGTCAAATACTAACTCTTACAGATCAAATGCCTAACCAATAGTTTATTGCAGATACATGCTCCCCTGGAGGTCCTGCGGCGCTATGCGGAGATACTTAAGCTGCGAATGCCCATGAAGGAGGTGAATTTTTGAGCTTAAAAGCATTTTAAACTCCACCTTAAGCTAAACCAAAATTATTGCATACTTTTAGGCCATTGTCAAATAGAGCTAAATTTCATTTCCGGCAACTTATGTCTGTTTACTCCTTATTTCCCATGTTTCCATCATTTAATTTGTTGTATTTTTTGTGTGATTTTAGTCTTTGTGCAATTTGCGCATAACTGAACGATCGAATCGTCTGCACAATGCGGCTCAATACCTGTCCAAGAAGGTTGGCCCAAACGTTGAATCAGTTAATTATTTACCATTAATCCTCTAAACAGTTTAATAATTATTTGCCATTTTTCGTTTAGCTTCAGCAGCGAGTTGTTTAAATTAGAACCTAATCTCTGACTAAACCGCAATTGATTGTTTTGACAAAAAGCCAGCTCTTTGTTGTTTAACTTAAATTAATTTTGGGTTGGTCAGTATTCTAATAGTCTTTTCCGATTCCCCTAGATTCCCGGCATGTCTGTGGTCAACCGCTCAACCAAAAGCATATTTTCTAGTCTCAAAACCATTTGCCAATTCTTTCTGCGAAATGTCTACGTGGACGAGAACATTTTCCCCAAGCGGGCCCATCGCTTCACCGCCATTTACAGCCGCGACAAGGAATATCTGTAAGTGCGAAAGAATACTCTATAATTTCTGCATCTGCTGACACTTTATATCCAACAGGTTTGATATCCGGCAGGACTGCTTCTTCACCACTGCCGTGCGCTCCCGCATCGTTGAGTTCATCCTGGATCGCCAGCGGTTTCCCGCAAAAAATCACAATGAAATGGCCTTCGGCATCGAGCGACTCATTGCCGAGGGAGTCTACTGTACTGCCTATCCATTGCATGATGTGGGTATCAAATATACACACATCCAATGGGTATCGATAATACATTAATCATTTGTTTTTTCAGGGTGAAATAACAGAGAGGGGCACCATGAGGGCCCTGCTGTACACACACTGGGCCTCGGTTAGAAAATGGTATCGTTATCAGCCCCTAGATGACATCAAAGAATACTTTGGCGTGAAAATAGGTGGGCCCAAGGTTACCTCATTTTAACTACCAAATATTTATGCATTTTCGGTTACTCTTTAGGTTTATATTTCGCCTGGCTGGGTTACTATACCTACATGTTGCTGCTGGCCTCGATAGTGGGTGTGATTTGTTTCCTATACTCCTGGTTTTCCCTCAAAAACTACGTGCCTGTGTGAGTTCAAAGTTCCCTTGCACCTGCAGCCTTAAAATAATCCCTAATAATACATTTGCAGTAAAGATATTTGCGTGCGCTCGAACCAAAACATAACAATGTGCCCGCTCTGTGATTGGTGCAACTTTTGGGACCTGAAAGAGACCTGCAACTACGCTAAGGTCACTTACCTCATCGACAACCCCAGCACCGTGTTCTTCGCCGTCTTCATGTCCTTTTGGGCCACCCTGTTCCTGGAGCTGTGGAAGCGCTACTCCGCGGAGATCACGCACCGTTGGGATCTTACAGGATTCGATGTCCACGAGGAGCATCCACGACCGCAGTACCTGGCCCGTTTGGAGCACATACCACCCACGAGGGTGGACTACGTGACGAATGTCAAGGAGCCAACTGTTCCCTTCTGGCGCATGAAACTGCCGGCCACTGTGTTCAGCTTCTCGGTGGTGCTGCTCCTAATTGCCCTGGCCTTTGTGGCACTCCTGGCGGTGGTCGTGTACCGAATGTCCATGCTGGCAGCCCTCAAGCTGGGGGCCAGTCCTATGACCACGTCCAGTGCCATAGTTTTGGCCTCTGCCTCGGCGGCCTTTGTGAACTTGTGCCTGCTCTATATCCTCAATTATGTGAGTTTCAATATATCAATGATAGAAATCCAGCTTTTAAATTAATTGCAAACTTATTTCCCCTCAGATGTACAATCATCTGGCTGAGTACCTCACGGAGCTCGAAATGTGGCGCACCCAAACCCAATTCGATGACTCGCTGACCCTCAAGATTTATCTGCTGCAGTTTGTCAACTACTATGCCTCCATATTTTACATAGCATTTTTCAAGGGAAAATTCGTGGGGCATCCCGGCCAGTACAACAAACTTTTCGACTATCGCCAGGAGGAGGTGAGCTTAGAAACTACCATCGAAATATATATATTCTAATGGAAACCTCTTCAAATAGTGCTCATCCGGCGGCTGCTTGACAGAGCTGTGCATCCAGTTGGCCATTATAATGGTTGGCAAGCAAGCGTTCAACACCATTTTGGAGGTGTATCTGCCGATGTTTTGGCGCAAGGTCTTGGCCATTCAGGTGGGCCTCTCCCGCTTGTTCAATAACTCCCCAAATCCGGATAAAACCAAGGACGAGCGTTGGATGCGGGACTTCAAGCTGCTGGACTGGGGCGTGCGTGGGCTGTTCCCCGAGTACTTGGAGATGGTGCTGCAATACGGATTCGTGACCATCTTCGTGGCGGCCTTTCCACTGGCCCCGTTCTTTGCACTGCTCAATAATATTCTCGAAATGCGTCTGGACGCCAAGAAGCTATTGACCCACCACAAGCGTCCGGTGTCGCAGCGTGTGCGAGATATTGGCGTTTGGTACCGAATTCTTGATTGCATCGGCAAGCTGAGCGTGATCACAAATGTAAGTAAATTAATAAAACTATAGGTGTTTAATTAATCAAAATTTCTACACCTTCCAGGGATTCATAATCGCTTTTACATCGGACATGATTCCACGATTGGTCTACCGCAACTACGTCTCCAAAGATGGCACTTTGAACGGCTACCTGGACTTTACTTTGTCAGAGTTTAGAGTCGCGGACTCGCCCACCCTAAACAGCTTGGCCGGCGATCTCTCCAACATAACCTCGTGCAAGTGAGTAATGCTATTTTGCAAACTTAATCTTTTTATTTATTACTGCTTTGCTTACACTCAGATATACGGACTTTCGACTGCCACCCTCATCATCAGAAAAATACCAATTGAGCAGCATGTTCTACATCATTTTGGCCTGCCGTTTGGGTTTCGTGGTGATTTTTGAAGTGAGTTCAAATCGATGAATTTCGATATCCTTGCAGCCGGTTTTTGGGCTCCAACAATTCATTTTATTTACCTCTCCGGAAACAAAAGTGTGGAAGTAACTTAGGGGTTCTATGTCCCTTATAATTGTATTTAGGCACTAAAAGTGTGGGGGTTCTGGGGAATAATTTCAACATTCTCGCTGGGGGCGGACTTAAGCTTCCGGTAGAGGGCGTAGATTCCATAGCAAAACAACGCGTTGAGCACTGAAAGATAAGCAGGGTATACATTATGCTTTAAAGTGGTAAAGGATGTAATATCCCACCTATAAAGACCCCAAAGATCAAACTGCGGGCTATCCTGCGATCTACAGCGGCGTCCACTTCATCAATCCTGAGCTCCAAGCTCACAAAAATACCCGTTTCGATTGCGATTGATAAACACGAATTTATCAACCAGGGGGCAATGCATATTAGTCGTTTCTAAACAGATAAACAGTTTTTGTAATCCTTTTATATTGGAAATTTTAAAATTATTTACCTGCTTTATGCCATCGACTAGAAGGATGGCCACCATGAGATTGACCAAAGCTTTGACCCAAATAATAAGTGTTGCTGTCATGTAGAAGACCTGTGAGAACTCTCGCACCCACAAATAGTCCACTGAAAAGGATAATGTTATAGGTGTTTATTTATACAACCTGCTCTTAACTTACCCAACGTTGAAAAGAATGTTCCGATGGGACTCAAGGCTTCTACTTCGTCGTTCGATTCCCATTTTTCCAGGTCCATAAAGTCAAAGTAAAGATAATAACTTGAGGGGACCAGGACACTCAGAGCTATCAGGATATCGCCGCATGCTATGCTTAGTCCTACAGACGATAGGCTTAAAAATTCAAAGTACTTCATTGTTTGTTAAATGTTATTGTCCTTTTGTTCCTTATATCACTTTTATTAAACTATATCCTGTTTTGTTTTGGGTTCCAAACACGACCGCTTGCCTCAAGACGTCCACAGCTACTGACCAAAATTGCCGACTCTAAGTGGAACTAGGGCTAGTTATTGTTTAGTTCCTTTCTTATTCTATTTATTCAACTATTTCTTTTATGCTGCAATAAGTCAAAGTCCATTCTCCCAAGTATGTTGCATGTACTGCAGATTTGTTGCATGTTGCACTACTGCTGTTCGATGGGGTTTCATTTTCTCCTAATAAGGGGCAGCCGGTGAATTTGCCCTCAATTCCCTCGAATATTAGGGTTGAGGCTAACACTTGTATTAGCTGCCTTTAGCCAATTTCATTTACTGCCGTTTTGTGGGGAAACTTGGCATTTCCAAGGCTTCGGGTGACCCCAAATTGGAAGCGGGAAAATATTGTAAATCAGGGGCAGACCTGCTGATGAAATATTCCGCGGAAACTAGTTGGCGAAGCAGCCTCAAGAATGTCTGGTTGATTGCAGAACTTTGTGGCTCTGGTGATGATTTTGGTGCGCTGGTGCATTCCGGACATGAGTGTGGAGCTGCGGGACCAAATCCGCCGAGAAGTCTATGTGACCAATGAGATTATCATCGAGCAGGAGGCCCATCGGGCTCGATTTGGTAAGGAATTCCCCAGATCTTTAAACACAATTTTGCTGAATATATGTATTTTGTGGGATTTTTAGAGCGCGCCAAACGCAGCAGCTCGGTGCTCCAGACGCCTGCCGACCTGGAAATGGATGCCGCCTCCATCCAGGAGCCGAACGCCAAGTTCATCAACATCGAAAAGCTGCTCACCGAGAATCTCACCCAGAGCGAAATGGATGCCATTATCCACGGCGAGAACACCACCACAGGCATTGCCGGTGCCGATTGCTGAGGAAAATAGCACAAAAACTCAGTGACTATTATTTTAATTAGTGAAACCCTTAGTTAACGTTCAAAGTGATTCATTGTGTTATGAAAGTTCCTTTCAGTCACTTAGTTAAGCCTTAGTTACGACTTGTTTATGGAAATTTAATAATTGATTGCGATTATTTTGCAACATGGTTATAAGCTTTACTCATGCTTTTTCAATCGATTGTAAAGATTTGTTACAACGGCCCCAAGTGTGTGCCAATCCTCAAATAAGCACAATTAGCTTAATATAATCTCCTGTAGGGTATCATCAATTGTCTAAACTTTAGACTCTAAAGTAATCACCTGAGAGGATATTGATTATTAAATCTAAAAAACTCAGGCTCTCACATGACTTGTACATGGACATGTTAACATAAATGTACATATATTTATTGCATTCATACAATTGTATACTGGTGTTGATGTACTGAAATCTCTATTTTATGTTGACTATATACAAAATAAAAAAATACAAGAAATTATAAACATTTATTTGATTCTTGGCTAATGCGGGGATTAATTTAATTTTGCTGCATCTGTAATTCCCATCCATAGCTTTAAAGTTTCTTAAAAACCTGACTAAAATTAAACTATATCTCAAAGATTCTTCCACACATCTGCAGGCACTTGTTGTTATAAGGTTTACCTCTCGGTACTACCAATTGGTATACCAATTTGTATATCGGCTATACAAGTCAATATGCCCAATAATTTGAGTTGTAGAGCGCTGTGTTGCCTTCAGCCCTGGTAAAATTGAGCGATTTGGCCCCCATTTCGGTTTCCCCGCTGAGGAGGGGCAGAAACGAGGGCGTTGTGGCGCAACAAGCATGCAAAAATGCCGAGTATATTCGGCGCCATAGCGGGAAACTTCCTCAAGATACATCCACAAGATACTCGAAGCGTTTCGCTCCATCCTGCTCACACTGGCCATCGCTCTCTCCCTGTCTGGCTGTGGGTGCGCATGAGTCGCAGCAGTGACGTCACTTGAGAAAAGCGTGCGCCGTCGGAGAATCTCTCAGCTGATTTTACGCGCGCACATGGCCACGGCGTGAAAACAAAACTCGGGCATTTTCATTCGCTTGCCTCGTTTTCCGCAGTGCAGAGCTGAGGCCCAGCGAGCGCCTGGTGGAAGCCCCTTTTAATTTAGTTTACGCCGCGAATTGGTAGTGTCAACAACACAACACAGGACTCGCAGGACCCGCCGGACGCCATGCCGGGCTCGATGACAGTGGCCGCTGTCAGTGCATTCGTTTACGGTCCCACAGCGTTGTGGCCGCTGCAGAAGCTGCCACTCCTGACCGCATTGCCCTAGTACATCTGCCCCGAAGCACCGCGACCGTTGTCCTGGCAACATACTATAGCCCGCTCAGGGGTTGCGGCAAACAGGACTCTCTCCGCATCTTGTGGGTAAGTCAATTAGATTGCTGACGCTTGCACAGGGCTTTATTATGTTTGAAATTGAATTGCCACGAGCTGACATTCGGCGTTGCGGTTTTATGCTCAATTAATAGCCGATTCATGGCTTGCTGCATTGCTCATCCGCAGTGTTGGCACTCCGGGCACTAAAATATTTACAAGTATGCCTGCAAGTCAAATATTCATATGACCTTTTGGCACCAGCTCACCAAGCTAGTTTTTGAGGGGGACTAAATCAATATAGAACTAAACTACGGCTAGAATACTGCACTTCATGTTGTCCTTCATAGATAATGTTGCTTCTTGTATGTCTTGTATTCCTTTGGGCTTATACTAGTACAATTGTATTCATTTTTAGAATTTGTTTATCCAGTTTTGATGGCATTCTTTTGTTAGGTGCTAATCCCTTCGCTTCCCATTCCTGCTATCGATTTTTGCTGCCGGCGCCGGCAAAATATTTAAGCAAAGTAAGTTGTCATTGTCCCGCTGTCTGGATGCGTGGCAGCTGCACATTGTCCCGCGGGGAGTTGCCGGGACATCGGTCCTTTGTGTTGACAGGCATGTATAGTAAATGCCACTAGAGGAAAACGATTTATATCAGTGCACAGGACACATCAAAGTTTGATTCCTTTCACGGCAAAAAGGTCCCTGAACTTTTGCACAAAAGAAGGCAACAGAACGGAGATGGCGCAAAAAGTTTAGCGGCCCTCATGCTAATGAAGTTGATAATTTTATTGATTTAATAATTCCGGCCAAGTGAATCACTTTTTTTGTTTTGTTTTTATCCCCGGCCGTGGCCTCGAGTATTATTTCAATAATTACAAGCCGGTAATGACTTTGGCCATTTATGCTGGGCCATTTCAATTATTTACATTTAGTTGGGATTTGCTGAGCTGCCAGCTGACGGGGCCCTTCTGTTCCTTATCCCTCAGCCGTCACCTTCTCATATTACACTATATAGCTCATGGGTTGCCTCTAGGGTGGTGCTAAATAATGCACAGCGAGTGCAAAGTTCCGAGTTCTGTCATCTTGTGTTTGCTTTGGCGGGGAAGAGTTTGCCGTGACATTGAATAATGATGTCGGCTGCCTTCTGAAGCGTAAACATGAAATTTTTGAATAACACATACTCGTAACCATCATACTAAGCCCACAACAATTCACTCAAACCGAGCCAGAGTTTTCCGGAAAATCCTTGCTCCCTTGTTAAATCAATGAAGTGTGTGAAAAATTACGTATACGTCATGTGACACGGGTCAGGTATTTTGTACAATGTTTCGTATCGAAAGCCAGCAAATTACAATAAATTTGCATGCTGCTGGGAATTAGTCTGCATCATATTTGCAACTCATTTATCATCGATTTATAAATATAAAACGTAACATTTCTGTTTAAGTTTTCATCATTGAGTTTGATTAAATCTGAATGTTGGGAGCGTATTGCGCAAATTACGTGTGTACTATGCAAATGTACTGTGTTCATAAAACGTACATTTCCGGGATTCACTGACAGAGATTGATATATGCTAATGCAATTTATGTGGTTTAAATTTGTGAAACGCCACAGATGCATGAATATTCAGAAACATTTTCTATATGTTATGTTTACTGCCCAAGCAATAGGGTCTGGTTTTAATCATTTGTTTGGGAATGAATACTATCCTGCTCCCATAAGAAACCTAACTAATTGGCCAGATTGGAAAACAGAAGCCCGCAAAAGAACAACAAGTGAGTAATGAAAGCCATTTCCTTTCAAGTCGTAGCATAAAAGGAGGAAATCCAATAACGGCTGAGTCATGGCGTTTTTTGGCCTTTGTATGCACTTCCCAAACTTTTGGTTCATGTATATTCATGATATATGTGTATCACTATGGCACACGCGATTTGCGTGCTTATAAATTAAAGGCAGCGTCTGTCGGTGTATATTTTGCTGTCCTTGAGAAGCTCTAAAAATAGATCGGGCGACCCCCTCAAAGACCACGACGGCACCGATGTTTCGATTCCGAGTTCTGAGTCTCATTTACCCACCGGGAGCTCCTCAATCCGTAGAATCCGCCCCATGTCGGCTGCCACAAGACCCATTTGCTTGCCCTACCCCCTTTCCCTTTCCAGGCCAAAGTGCTGTCCCGCGGAGTGTCCATTTTGCTGGCACAATTGCAAATCCTGTTAGATTGTCATTTGTCTGCTTTTGCGGAGCTCTGGCGATGATTTACGATGCCACTGATTTGGTTGCAAGCAGCCGTCCGGGCTTTATTTCCATGGAGAAAGCTTATCGGGTTTCGCTTCGGGATAAACAAACTGAATCTGCGTCACGCGGCATCCAATTAGTATCGAATTCAAATTAGCAATCGCATAAATCCGAGTTGGAAAACAAAAAAACCCAGCATAAGCGAAGCCAATCTGGCCAGATCACACAGATAATTAAGCCAATTATATAAAGTTTGCAAATAATTCAAATTCACGGGCTATGCACACATTTATTATAGCTATCCATTAATTTATTAAAATAACTCGTGTCGACAAGCGCAGTTGTTCGAAAACAAATAAAAATATTATATTTTTACTGGCCTGCTTCTCGAGAAATTTCATATTTATTGACTTGGAAAATGGAAAGAAAAACAAACCGACAGTTGAAACGGATAAAAAATGTCTGCAAAATAGCTAATTATTTTCTTTTCGTTCACTCGAAATATTTCCTCAAGCCCCAAACTGTCAAATTTAAATTTCAAAAATGTTTACTTGAAACCAAGACATTACCATATATTCTTTCACTATCCCAAATCCATATAATGCAATAAATTTACCTATCAATGGTTGTGGTGTTTTGTAATCAAATCTAAGTGATAGGTGACCTACTTTTGGGCTATGATTGGAAAGTCCTTATCATTGCAGCTCCGATTGTGTTTGCCACAATAGCAAACAAAAAAGCGGCGTACTCATAAACGATTCGCAATTTAGATTTCTGGATCAATTTAAACTGCATTGACAAGTTATGGGCCAAGTTGAACTGACGCATTTGTTTAATAGAATCCCATAGTGTCATGCCCAATAAAGCATGTGTTGCATGGGCCTTGGTCAAATCGAATCAGACGCTTTGATTGCCGGGCAAGGTCGTTGGAATATCGAACAGATCTGTTCCTCATTATCACAGTTCTTCATTATCAAAGGCAAACGTTCGTGCGAATACGTTCTAAAAGCATCCTAAGTGCAAATATAGAGTGGGGTACTAATTATAATCATATAGGCAATAGACTGCGAGAGTCAACAAATGAGTAAGCATATTCGTTTGGATGTTGCCAAGAACCGAAAAATCCGACAGAAGTACAACATTTTTGCCTAGTTTATTCTCAATGTGAAGGTCGACTGCGGAGATGAGTGCGTGAGATGAACACAAGTTTTTCGACTGCTGGTGGAATATAGTACTTGTTAAGCAAATAGGATGAAAAATATTATGATATTTTCTCTGTTGTTTTATGGGATACGAAGTAAATCCTGTTTTACGAAAACTTTCGAAACAGTTTGTTTATCATTTTGGTTTTTATGATCTTTTAGTATTATGCTCTTTAGAGCTTGGATGAGAATTTAAGAGAATTGCTTACGAGTCGAAATTTAGATAATCGTGATTTTTAAGTATGGATAAACTTATTCTAGCAATCGAAACACTCACCTCTATCACCTGGCGCTTGTGTTGAGCGTTTATCTGGCATAACATACTATACAGACATATGCTTTGCGGGCGAGTGGCGGTGAATGCTCTCAAACAAATCGGAGACGCATAATGAAGGCAAAGCAAACAAATCGAATAATTAAATTTAGGCATTTTGTAAAGAGTCCACACGAACGTTGACGTCACTGGTTTGGGGCCAGACGCGGGCAAAATAAGAACCAAAAATCAGGCGCAAATCGAACCGGTTCCGTTTGGTTTAATCAAAATATAATGAATAATCATTAACAAAGAAGCGTAACAATCTGTTTGAGACTTTGCTGTTTGCGCATGCAGCTCATGCTCGCTGCATTTGTCTTTTCACCCAATAGGGGAATTTTCTTGTATGCTTTCCTTTTGTGTCTACCTGCGGTTGTCAGTTTTGCGTTTCAGCTCCCTGGAGGGGTTATCTCTGTGCTTAGGAATTTATATAAAATTGCGTAATTGAACGGGGGTTGCATTTCCTTAGAAAACCTCCGGAGATAGAGCATCCCCGAATGGGATGAAGAAATCAATGCACCCTGTTAGGGAGAGATGTTCTATAAGAATTCACAATCGAAGGGGAAGGCTGAGTGAATGAAAATACAATGTAGAGGGGACACAAGAGTATGTATTATAGCGGTACATTATAGATCAGAAATATACAACAGTTTTTTTCTCTTCTTTACACTTAAAATTAAGCTAATTATTTAAATCATTATATCTAGCAGAAACTAAATCTATCATCTTTACCCAATAATTGATTCTGTTTGTTTATACCATAAATATTTTGAATTATGGTATCTCTTTATAAATATGTATGTGGCAAAATAAATATTTTGAAAATTATTCATCACTTTATTTGTAATTTACAGGGCACTGCCCAGTCGCTTTTCCCCAGTGCCCGAGTACTTGCTTTGGGTTTTCTTTGCCAAAGTCATGGCTGATATTTAGAATACCTGCCGAGCACTGAACAGTCGCTCGACGGCGTTCGCTCAGGAACCCAGAAACCGAAACACCAGCAAAATTCAAAGCCGTATAATTTCCGAACGGCAACTGCAAGTCGCGCATAGTAACCGGGAAACAGTGAAAAGTTATACCGGAGAGTTCGGGGAAAGTGAAAAGCAGTCGTTGCTTTGTAGCAATTAGATTTTCCTGCTTCCGCTGGGCATTTTACGGTTACGGACGAGAGTCGGTGCATGGGGTGCCAAAGTGCGGGCGTATAGTATGTGCAAGTGTGAACAAAAATAAAAATAAACAAACAATTAATTGACGACAATTGAAGTGCAATCGGCGATCGGAAAAGGCAGCAGCATGCAAAGAGTTTATCACAGGCGAGTGGAAAGTTTTGGCGTCCGATCTATTTATTTTTGCTCTGTCACCAAGCGTCCGCCGTATAAATAGCAATTAACAAATTTATGCAATCCTCGGGCCTTGGCCTGCGAACAGTTGTTTGGTGTCATGCCCGCCGTCGTGCATTCATAAATGCATGCCTTGTTTTTATGCTCATGCGCACGTGTAGGCAATTGCAGTGCCCTGAAAATGCTTTTCATTTCATTCCCCACAAACTGGTGGCAATTTGGATTTCTGGATCAAGACCAAGGACCTTGGAATAGGGACAGAAATGGAAATGTCACTCAGGATTTTCCCTGTTTTTTCACAGCATTTAAAAGCGCTTAAGAAATGTTTTGGTTTTGTGGGATTATGGCTAATAAGGCAAATATTTCNTGTCATGCTTATATGGTTATTATATATACTTTCCATTGTTGCAAGTTGGATTTAATAGAAATTTTAAAGATAATTCTAAGACACAACCAAACCGCTACAAAACAAATCACAAGTGCTACCAAACGACACTTTCCCTCGGGAGTTTATAGCAGTTGAATTAAAAATTTGATACCAAAACAAAACCTTTCCCTAGGGAGTTTGTCGCAGTTGAATGAAGATTTCCCCTCAAGTTAAGCTTTTCAAGTAAATACACATAAAATTCTCCCTGGCCAAGACATTTCCGAAACGAGCGATGTTGACAAGTGCCTGTTGAATATGGAGTGTTGTATGAATTTCCGCACTTGTTGCGCGCCTGGGCACTTTAAGCAATTACACCTGAGCTGCAGTGGCAGTTATAGATGCATTTTTGTTTGTAGTTTTTGCAGCGCCTTCGGAGAGAGGAAATCAACCGATCGACAGAGAACTATTATCTCTGGGCAACCAGTTGAATCTGGTATCTGAATATTCGCACAATAATCTTGATTGCTTTCTTGGAAGCAGGCAGTTCAGTTCCCCGGTGCAGCGGATCTCATAACGTGTTTTGTTGTTTTCGATCGCCGTAACTGGTTTCTTCGGCTGCAGATCCGCGCTCATGACATTTGACCGATAGCCGCACCGAAAATTATAGCCCCCGAATCGAATCTATGATTGATGTTTGAAGCCTGCCTAGCGAACCCGTTTGCCGATACACATCCATGCGATTAGGCACTAATAATGCGCATAGCATTTTTGTGTGTGGCATAAATTAAAGAACAAACAGATAAATTGAGGCAAAAGTTTAGTCACGTTTTTGACTCATTTCGCTCTGCTGGCGATAAACCAATATCTATTATATAAAATAAAATTCAAACTTTTTATGCCAGCAACGTCGTTGCCAAGATCGTTTTTGTTTTATTTTTTATTGTTTCACAAAGTTGTTTTCGATCGAGGGTCAGCGCTGAAAAATGTCTCTAGTGCCCGTGTTTTGCACTACTTTTTATACCATATACCTTAAGGTACAAATGGTATATTAACTTTGTGCGAAAGTAACAGGGAAGGAATCGTTATAAAGAATTTTGCTTTAGGTCCGTTATATGATCGAATTTATTTCACATTTTTCCACTCTCATGTATTTCCATCCGTATATGTGACAATATCTCCGAGATGGAAGTAGTTAGAGTTATAATTCTTTTTAATTTAGGTGCGTTTATCATATGCGCAGAATATGTTGATTTTGAATTTCAGCTTCAAAAAAGTATATTTTTACTGAAAATTGGGGCTTATCTTTGAAAGAGTCGAAAATCTTTTTGCTTATAGCTAAAATTTGTAAAATCTAGCCATGTGCCAAATGTTTTAATCGGACGATAAACAATGAAGATACGGCCAACAAAAATCGTCATCCTTCTCAGTGTCAATGCCGGATGACGCCCCATATATTTCTGCATTTCACTTAAATTTAATGGTTTAAAATAAGTAAACGGAAAAACTAATTGAAAATGAATGGGTACATGGTATTTTGTTGGCGAGAAATCTCGACCGTAGCGTTTCTACTTGTTGTGTCGTGTGTCTGGCGGGTGGTGGCGAGAGGTTTGGCAACTCTTCGTCGATCGGCCGAAAGTCTGTTTTCTGCTCGGCCGTAAAATGTAAATGCGTGTCTGGGCTTGGAGCACGGTCTGCGTTGGGGTTTGGCTTTGTATCAGGGTGTGGATCGGGCGGATATAACCACAGCTATCAGCTGGGTCGAAGGCAACCTTTGTAAACCGATTCATACCGGTTCGGAAAACTCTGCTGGTTCTGCCATCAATTTGCTTGTTTTGTCCCCGATGGAATATTTCCAACATTATTATGCTACAATCGAGCTTAGACAGCGAAATGACATCATTTGCATAGCACATCTCTCGTGCGGCTTCAATTGACAGCGTTTCTCGGTGAGTCGGCACTTTCATTCATCGATTTGTTTATGCAATAATTGATTGTTGTGCTTATGTTTGGCCAGCCAATTGAAGTGCTTTCTTTCATTGTATTCCCTTTTTTGTGGACTGTTCCGGTTTCGATTGTTGTGCTTAAAATTTGAGCTCGCAAGATATTAGAATGTGTGTGAATCCCTAAACTTATCTGCAAGTACGAGTACTTCACTGGCTTTTAGCACTGAGTTATAATTTTGCTGTAGAGAGAACTGGGGATGTGGAGCTCGAGTATTTCGTGGCTGCGTGGGGCATAAAACTGCTGACGCCAGTGACCCGCGGCTGATTGTACGTAATTGGTTACAACTGACCCAAACCAGTCCGGTTCGGATGGCCAACTCGAACCGGGAAAGAAAGAGTCGCAGCAGCGAGTGTACGAGCGTTATCACTGTCACCAGCTCATGATTGTGGCGGGACTCTCGCTGTTAGCCCCGTTTTTGTGGCCACAGGCCTTAACGTTTTCAGAACCTAAGTATGTTCTGGTATGCATCTTATCAGTCCTTCGAGAATGACTGCTTTTTGCGGCATCCCAGAGTTTGGTATTACTCACAGTCGTGTTCTTTACAGCCCTAAACGCCTTTCTGCGGCGTAATTTTGTGGCGTAAAGATATCATAGAATAAATTACTCTGTAGAAGCCCCCCTTCAAGTAAATCCCATCTGGCAGTCATTCCCCAATAAAAAAGCACTTGCATATGCCGTTTGTGTCTAATTGAAACCAACGACTTTGTATTTAAATATATTAATGTGTAATCATAACTGTCGCCCTGCGTCCCGCAAACAAATAAAAAGAAATTGTGTCATTAAAGCTCAATCGACGACAAACAATGGCAAACATTCGAGTCAATTAACGATTCGGGGAAGAGGAATTCGATATGAGTGGGGTGTGTGTTTATATTTAGGAAGAACATCTCAAATTTCTGGGAAATGCTTAGGAATATAAACATTTGAATCTAGGGGCTTATGGAAATTTTATCAATGATGCACATAATTTCGTATAGCTTTGCTTTATGAGATTTAACAGAGCTGGCAAAATTAAAAAGGAATTCTTAATTCACTGATGGTAAATATAGTATGTAAACATTTGAATCTAAAAGTTTATACAAATGTTTGCAAAGTGACCAAATGAAATGTTTTATTCTTTTGATTTTTTCCAGTGTATACGAAAGGGATAAAAATGTATTCTTAATTCTCTGATGTTATAAATCTACAAATTGGAACCTATAGATCTAAGAAAGTTTTGACAAGTGTGGGCAAATGCTATGCAAATGTTTTTTTGATCACGACTCCAAAGAGCCGTATTCGGTTTCTTTCTGTGTACTTATCGGATACAGCGAAAGGGATAAAATGTATTCTTAATTCGTTGAGAATCGAACTGCAGAGAGAGCCGAGGGACAGCAATCTGGCCCGCATTTGCAGTGCACTGTACAGCTGTGCTGGCAGCGGGCTGCGGAAAACTGTGCTGGCACGCGAAAGCATTTAAAACCGACAACACTCGTTGAACTTGAAGTCAAAACGAATCCAATTGTCACGCGAGCAGCAGTCCAAGTGAATAAATATAAAATACAGAAAAAGACCAAGAGATGCCAACAGCTGATCGGGGGAAAGCATACGTTGTTTCCTCGCCAGGAGCAGCTGAAAAAAGTCGAAAAAGTTGAGCGCGAAATGTAATATTCATAGCAAATTAACAAATTAGTAAGTTCCCGCTCCTGTGCCTGTGTTGCTTGCTAATACAACAACAGAAATAAACACATTTTCGAAATATTTCGCAAGCGAGTGTGAAAATATCGAAAGCAATAACAGTTTATGGTAGTTTATAGTTGGCCATGCCGAAAAAAAACCGCAAAAGCTCACCAGTTCAAGGACCTAGCTAAAGGAAGTTAAACGTAAACCCCTCTCAAGGATGTGATATGCCCTAATATTATTTATAGAACTGAGTATACCAGTTCATTGCTTCTAAAATAAATCGATGGAAGATGCCAGTCACCAAGATCTCTTCCTTTGTTTGCTTTGTTGCGAAAACACCTTTAAACGCAAGTCAATATCGACAGTTGAATTCCTTTTAAGCCAACACCTTTGCATAAGCATAATCTAGGTGTTGCTAATATTAGCCAAACGAATTAATACGGCTCCAAAATTATAGTCTTCATTCTCGCCTCCGTGCGGATTAGCGCCTTTGGCTTGGCATTCGTTTTTTGCGCCTCTTGGTTGTTTGGTTGTCAAGTAGGTGTCAATATTGCTAAGGGGAGTGTAAGAGGATCTGCCGGGCGCCGTACGCATGCAGCTTAGTCATTTGGTGCGGTGAAAATCCCCCCTTTGGACGCCGGACAACGCTGCGGATGAGTAATGTGCGTTATTCGAGCACGCCTGGCCCCGACTTGGTTAATAGACTTTAGTCGCTTGGAAAGGGCCAGCCCTGTGCCTTCTTTGTTCTTTGTTGACTTGCGGCAAACAAAGGCGCTGAGATGAAAATGCAAATATTTGCATGGGCGTCGTATATTTCGGACTCGCCAAAAGATCATCCATCTGTCTGGTACAGTCGGCCAAAAATGCGATAGCAGCCAGCACGTGTTTTCCCAGGGAAAGTGCGATAAGATCGAACTAGAATTTAGCGATATGGCATTGACTTTTTAGGCTTTATGGCCACATGGAAGTCGGCTACTCGAGTGCCCCAGCAGATCGTCTGTAGTCGGGCATTATCTAATCGCCGGTTGTATGCCTTCTTCTTACCTTTCCCACTTGATTGGGTTTTAATTGCATGAGGGCATTAGCCGTGAGCTTTGATTTGTGATTAGTGTTGCCAACAAATTGGTATTTATTTATGGCGCACTTATACCAAAGGTCTAGGGGAGTGTAATAAATTACTTAGAAAGACCTCAGTGCTGATTAATTGTCAAATAATTTTTTTGTTTTCACAAAACAAACAGCTTATGGTGGGCCTAGGCAATTGGACCTTGTTATCCCACTTCCAGAAGTCTTTCAGACCTAATCTTTGTTATAATACCAATTATTTTTTATGCGCTGTGATAAAAACCCAGTGGTAGCCTGGCAGTATCTTTGTGATTAATGCAAACTTGTCATCTGATCCCCCATAAAAACCTGCAAAATTAGCAACAAAATGGCAAACGAAACGAAAAGAAAGTGGCCCCAAAAAGGCGTTATGTTTACCGGGCACATATTACAAAATCCCCCAAAAAAGTAATTAGCGAATTAATCGTAATAGCGTGACTCAGCCAAGAATTTCCCCTATGAATAAACAATTATAGTGCATTATTAAAAACAGAGCAGAAGGATTGCCACATCGAATGGGATTTCGGTGGAAAATAAAGCCAGTTGTACGCCAATAGAGTTCGTTTATTTATAGGGCGATTTAATGAAAGCCTCGCAAGGGGAGTTTGGCCAAAAAATTAGCAAGACAATTTCCTTAGCATGCGCTCCCGGCGATCAGCCTCAAAGCGGATCACAAGGGTAGAGTATGGGGATGTAAATCAAATGAAATGAAATCGTATCGAATCCAATCAAGTATACGCCGTGTGGTCGCTCGTAAAAGCCCGAAAATCGCAAATCTCGAGCTTGGCCTGGTGATTTGTTTGTTTTTCACAGGTTTTGAATTTAATTATGACCCGTTTCTGGTCACGGCCCCACGGCAACCCCACGGCACCCCCTCGTCTCAGTGTTTCTTCTGCGCCTGTTGAATTCGATTTGGCGTCGACGTCGCTGCCTTTTTGGCGCTCGGCGGCGCGAACAGCTGTTTGGCGTTTTTAATAAACAATCGTCGGCATTTGGCAGCTCAGTTCGTGAGGAGCATTCAGCGGATACACATCGCCCAGCCTTACTGCCCCAGCTCGTCCCCAGCGGGCCAACGCGGTTCCGCTAGCAGCCAACAAGCCAGACAACTCGACAAAGAGATCAACACGGTCCAAACGTTTGGAAAACCGGGATAAAAACGCTATTGAAATTAGGCCTAGCCTGCGCTTTGTGCTGTGATTATCCGAGCTGACAGTTTGCTAAACAAACATTTAACGTTCAAATCAAATCAGTGTCTGAATCGCAGAACGAAAACAGCTTTTAACTTTCTGTTGACTGTTTTCATTTCGTTTTTTATTGGCCGCGCCGTGTGTGTTTAGCGACAAAGCCATTGAACTCTGAAAAATACGGAGAATATGTATTGTATTTGAAAAATACATAAACAATAACATGCATATATCCGAATACTGATTGTTGTCGGGAAATCTGTTTGCGGTGCGTCGCAGAAAACCTCTTGTTTCTACGCTGCAAGAATTGTTTAAATTTACCCTTTCGTGCGCCTGCTTTGTTTGTGCTTTCGTAAACAACAATTTGTGGTTAATTTCCGTTTAGTGCGAAGAGGTAAATAAAATTTGGTAACTAATAATGGGGCTCCCGAAGTGATCTGTCCCAAGAGAATCCACATTGACTGTACAATATTTCGCAATGCAAACAGAAAAACGATTAGCCATAGTTCTGAGCAGCCTTGAGGCGTGAAACAAGATTTTGTGTGTAATTTGTAATCATCAGAGGAGACCTTGGAGCCACTTCAAATGCTCCAATAAAAGAAAAAAAAAAGTTGCTCTCGGTTCTAGGGGCGGACAGTTCGAACGGAATACTGAAATAAAAACCAGTTGCAATGGCACCCAAATATGCACGGGGCTCTCGGAAATTTATTCATTTATTTTGTAGTTGCCAAGATGTAAATTATGGATTGTGTCGCTGGGCTGTTGTCGAGTGCGGGCACCCAACTCCAGTTTTTCCGAGAAAATCCAGCCACTACACGTGCTTACAGCTCCGATTGAGATTCGATTGCGGATTCCGAGGGCTTGACAACAGGCTCGGGGAGTGAAAAACTACAATATCAGACAAGCTGGCAATTTGTAGTACTCATACTTTTTGGGGTTTTATCTTAATGAACGCCTGTATAAATATTTTGCGAGTGATAAGGCCGTGTAACTGGTGGTAACTCCAACTAGAGAACCCGCTCTGGTGACCTTAATTTAGGCTCGTTGAACATACCAAACGCTGTTTGACCAAAGTCTGATCGTGTGGCGTGTTATCTTCGCTCCCCGTCCCCGGATTACTGTCCGGTAGCTGTGGCCAACATGGGGGCTTATCTCAGTAACCAGACTGCTTTCAATATGGTTTTAGCCCTGAATGTGTGTTGTGTTTTTGTTCCCCCAATTGATTTTCTCGCTAACTTCTCGCTCGACGTGCTAAATGAGTACATTTATTTGCCTATTTCAATTATTCTGAGCCAATAGGCGGCGACAAATATTGGAGAAGGGAAATCGATGACAAAACGTGGCTGTACACAAAAAGTTCTAAAATTACATAAACCCAAAACGGGAAATTAGTTTATTGAGTTCAAAACCGGAACAATGAAAGCTGCTAACAGATATTTTATTATATAGGGAATTGCCTAATTTTACTTAGCAACAACACTTCAATTTTGTTTATTTCAATGGATTTTGAGTAAGAAAATAGCTTTGGGGCTTTATTTTTGAATTAAAGGTAAACTCTCCTAAGATCTGTGCCCTTAGCTTGTGGATCTATTTTATTTAGCAACCCTTTTTAATGATCTACATGTGTTTCCCATTGCAGACCAAGCCAAAGCTACAAATGTGACAACCAACAATAAATTGTGATACAACGCATGTGAACTTCGCTGCCAATTGGCCTCGCCTCTGTCCCCAAAAATCCGATTTGGCGCCATAGAATCCAAGCACGTCACAGCCCTCAATAGTACAAAACAAACACCTAGAGCAGCACTCGGCTTCAATTGAACTCACTGCAAGATGGATTTCGATCAGATTCTGGCCAAATGTGGCGACTTCAATCGCTACCAGTTTATGATACTCGCCCTCTTCGGGTTCATTAATATCATCGTATCGATGGTGAGTCGGTTATTCTAATTTTAGTCATTAGCCAGACTTGTTAATTTACAAAGCATATTCCGTTTGCAGCATTACTTTACCCAGACAGTCATTAGCTTTGTGCCAGATCACTGGTGCTATCACGATAAACTGGTGAACATGACCTACAAGGAGATCGCCGACATCTACTCGAAGTTCGAGAGTCCTTCGTGCACGCGACTGGAGGACATCTTCGGCCCCAACAATGTCACAGTCAGCACGGAGAAGTGCGAGCGCTGGATCTACAACTACGACTTTGGCTACAGAAGCATGAACACGGAGGTGGGTCTGGGAGGCCAATCAAGATTGTTTCAGACAATTCTTTAATTAATTGCATTTGATTTTGCAGCTAAATTGGGTCTGCGACTCAGCGTACAAGGCTCGTATCGGGCAGTCACTGTTCTTCATTGGCTCTGTGGTTGGCACTCTGTTCTACGGATTGTTGTCCGATAAGATTGGCCGTGTGCCGGCCTTGATATTGTCCAACTTCTGCGGCTTTGCCGGCGACTTCTCCACCATATTCACCAAGAGCGTCGCCACTTTCACTCTGTGCCGCTTCATTTCCGGCCTGGCAGCCGACACCAACTTCTATCTCATGTACATTATAGGTGAGTGGTGTTGACTTTGAAAATAACAAATTTTGCATTAAAAATTATCAAAAGATAGCGTTGTCATTTTAGTAGGAACTCTATTGCAATTTTGAAGTGGGTAATTGAAAACCATTTTAAGGAGTAATACAAGTATAATTTTGTAATTCATAGAAGTAGTATTGGAAAAAATGGCATTTTCATTATTGAAAATTAAATTCAGAATAATAGTATTCAGTTACATATTGGAAAGGGTTTACAGCCTTAAATAATGTCTTAATATTAATGAATCCATTATGTTCTTATATTTAAACGACTTGTATTGAAATCTATTTAAATGTATTTGAATACATTTCGGTGGGGCATTGAATAATTAGTATTTCATGAATGCGTATAAAATATTTCAAAACTTATTTATTTAGTGCTCGAATATATACGGCCCAGCATGAGGACCCTGGGCCTCAACATGGCCGTGGGCCTGTTCTACTGCCTGGGCCTGGTCTTCACGCCCTGGCTGGCGGTTCTGGCCGGGCATTGGCAGATCTACCTGGCCTGCACCTCGCTGCCCATCCTGCTGGTGGTGCTGTTCTACTTCGCGGTGCAGGAGAGCGCCCAGTGGCTGGTGACCCGCAACGACATCGACGGAGCCATCGTGCGCCTGAAGCGGGTGGCCAAGTTCAACGGCTGCCGGGTCACCCAGGCGGACTTTGACGAGTTCCGGCGCCACTGCCAGATGACCCGCGAGCTGCAGGGCGGCGATGACAAGAAGCACGCCACTCTGCTCGACATGTTCCGCACGCCGCGCATGCGCAAGAACACCCTCATTCTGTTCTTCAAGAGGTAGGTGGAGGGACTTCCTGCACACTATGTTGGATGAGGAATGCTATATCTTCTCCTTTGCAGCATGGTGATCACCTTGTGCTACGATGCCGTGTCCCGCAACGTGGAGGGCATGGGCATCTCGCCGTTCATCATGTTCTCGCTGAGCGCTCTGGCCGTGTTGCCGTCGAGCATCCTGCTGGTCCTGCTGCAGGACAAGATCGGTCGCAAGGGCATGGCCTCCGGGTCGCTGCTGGTGGGCGGACTCTTTACCGCCGCCGCGGGCATAGCCATCGCGTATCAGCAGCACAGCCACAACGCCATCCTGCTCGCCTGCCTCACGATTGCCGCCCGTTTCGGGGTGGCCATCTCGTACGAATCGGGATCGCAGTACGCCACCGAGCTGATCCCCACCTGCGTGCGCGGTCAGGGAGTGGCGGCGGTTCACGTGGCCGGCTTTGCGGCCTCCTTCCTGGCCCCCTACATCCTGTGGCTGGGAACCTTCTTCAAGGCGGCGCCCTCCATTATCCTGGGAGTGCTCTTCTTTGCAGGCTCCTTTGTGTGCCTGCTGCTGCCAGAGACGCTAAACAGGTCAGTACACGACGAGAGTATTATAACTAAATTAATTAACTTACTTGAATCATTATCGCTGAGATTTATGATCTTGAGCTGACTGCTCAGAACCGGACCGTCATAAATCTGACATCAAATCAGCAGATAGCAATCAATTAATCATGCAATCATGTTTTTTTTTGTTTGTGGGATTTTATTTATAATTTGAGCCAGTCTGGAAAACGTGCATCATTTCTTGTAGCTAAAACACTTAGTGTGCCTATAAAAAACTAAATAAAACAACGTACGGTTCTAATTCAATTAGGAGCATAGCTGATTGAAATATACAACGATTCTATCATATACTATACCTACAAATATTTATTATGTTATTGACACTAAAGATGTAATTTTAGTAAAATGAGAACCAGGCTATTTTAATTTGCATTTTCCAATCCAGAAACACTCTAAAGCATTGTCTTATTTCGGTGTTTTTACAGGAGCCTGCCCACGACCATCGAGGAGGGCGAGGTGTTTGGCAAGGGCGAGCGCATGTTCGACTTCCCCTGCCTGCACAACCGGAACGACGACGAGGAGTCCGAGTCGGAGCTGGAGAAGTACAAGCGGAAGCACTCGCTGATCGACGCCAAGCAGATGGAGTCCTCCTCGAACGGAAAGCGCAAGCAGTCCCTGATCGACGCCGATCGCGAGGAGCAGGCCCTGAAGGATGCCAAGCACTGAGGGCCCGGCGCCCTCGCCCTCAGTAGTTCATAGTTTAGCTAACCAATTTTTGACTAGATGCTAGGACCACAACCCAAAAGCCTCGAGAGATCCAATATTCCCATTGGTTGGATGCCCACGAAGTGTGCTCATTACGCAGCCTTTTCTTATATACACGCATATAATATAAATATATAGGAGCTTTCCCAATTATCTACCTAAACTTGAATACCTACTTGTCGTCTGTATGTAAATCTACTCTAGCTGCTAATGATGATCTAGGTGTAGCCTGTAAATGTAAATGTAAATGTAAAGAATTCGTGTTTTTCCAAAACGATGATTGTGTATAAGATGGAATCGTATAGTTAACACTTAAGCGGCACAATATCACTTAACTGAGACAAATTGAATACTTGCAAGTAAGAGTTTTTCAAGCGATACTACTTAGGCCTGTAACTGATTGTTCTACTTTGGATTCTGATCCTTAAGCTAAACGGAATCATAAAAAACTGATAATAATTATTTAAAGCTAAAAAACAAACAAAAAAGCGAAATATACAAATGAAATCTAAAATTATAGTAACTTTTATTGTCTTGGGGGGTTTTTAGGAAGTAAAATCAAATCCAAGACATATTTTATACATAAACTTTATTAGAAATGAAAAGGAGTACATTATATTGGTTGTATAGCAGTTCTGTTTGAATATACGAGTATATGGTTAGATAAATGTATTCTAAACAACGGGTTTGGGTAAATTACTATGCATCCTTCACATGAGTAATAATTATCAGACCATTGGGTTGCAGGAGCCGATCCTCAGTTCGGTTGGCCCCATCATCAGGTTATTTGGTTAGCAGGCTCAGGTTCATTTTCAGTTTCAGTTTGACTTTCAGTTCAGATTTCAGTTGCATCACTCTCTAGGGTTCAGACTTAAAATCCGCGTTCTCGGTGAGACTTTCGCGGCGTTTTTGGAGGCACGGGAAGTAGAAGCAGCTCTCGTTCATGGCAAAGCCTTCGCCATCGGCCAGGGTTTCGGGTAGTTTCCTGCCAAGTTTATAATTGAAATTCCATTCAAGACATATTCCAACTATTATACTCACTTGTGCAGAGTCTCTGGCAGCGTTAAGCAGAGTGCGGCTCCCATGAACATCAGCACGCTGATGAAAATGGAGGGCAGTGGTTTGTAGTACTGGGCCAGGTAGATCACATAGAAAGCTAGCGAGCTGGAGGCCAGGCCCACCACATGGATGTTGGACACCGCCTGGCCCCGCACACTCGTAGGTATGATTTCGGCCGCGTACTGGATCTCCGCGTCGTAGGAAACGGTGGTGCCAAAGCGACCCAGACCCACCATGCAGGCCAGCAGGATGGCATTTTCCTTGGGATCGAGAACGGCGATCAGGAAGCCAGTGACCGCGGTGATGAGGGCACCCACCAGAAGTGCTCCGCAGGCCATGCCCTTGCGTCCGATCCTGTTCTGCAGCAAAAGGATGGCAAACCCGGCTGGCAAATAGACACTGGAGGTCAACGAGAATAGCATGAACGGCGAGGATCCCAGGCCCTCCATGTTGCGGTTGATCACGTCATAGGAGAGGGTGATTATAACCCTAAAAATAGGTATCAAATGTATTTAGATATTTATTTAATTTGCTACCATTGCACTTACGATTTAACGAGCAGCGTTGTGGTGAAGCGGCGCAGTCGCGGCGTCTTGAACATTCCCAGGAACGTGTCCGTCTGCTTGTTCAGCTTGCTCTCCTCGTTCATCTTCTCGCGGTAGTGCTTCACGAACTCATCGAACACGGAGTCCTCCACGTGCCGGCCATTGAACTTGGCCACCCGCTTGAGGCAGGCCACGGCCTGGTCGTACCTCTTCTTGGTCAGCAGCCACTGGGCGCTCTCGCAGATGAAGAGCGGGTAGATGAGCACCCCGAGGGCGGGAAGGGAGGCCAGCCAGAGGTAGCGGCGCCAGTTTCCGATCCACATCGCCAGCCAGGGCGAGGTCACCAGGCCGAAGGAGTAGAACACCGCCAGGATGATGTTCAAGCCGAAGGTGCGGCGCTTGGGGCTCAGGTACTCGAACACTGTTGCGGCCCAGAAGAAAACAAATCGATTAGGTTATTGGGATGCTTTGGGATTGGAGTTTACTCACCCAGGATGTACATCAGATAGTACATGGTGTCCGTGGACAGGCCGGACACAAATCTGGAGAAGGCGAACCAGGGCAGCGTGTGCACAAAGGAGGTGATGAAGTCGCCGGTGGCCCCGGACAAAGCAGCCATCAGCATGGCCGGCAGCCGGCCAATGTGATCGGAGAGGAAGCCAAAGGTAATGGTGCCCACCACAGAGCCCAGGAAGAAGAAGGACTGACCCACCGCCGGCTGGTGGGACTTGTCGCACACCCATTTCAGCTCGGTGGTGAGACTCTCGTAGCCGTTCTCCCGCTCAAAGATCCAGTCCTGGCAGGACTCCACCTCGGAGGCCACCCCGGTGCCATTGATCACCTCGGACAGGAGTGTGCAGGATGGGTGGGAGACGTTGGAGTAAATGGACCGCAGCTCCGTGGCACTCAAGCCCATCAAATCATCGTGGGAGCACCTGAGGAGTAAAGTGAAAACAAATGTTACTTAATAAACTTTAATCTACTATAAGCCCTTATAAAAGTATTCAGAAGAATCGGATAAACGACTGATTGGAAATATTTCGAATAATTCGATGGTACGTTTTTCAAAGTTGGAAAAAAACCGCACGAATTAAAATATAATGCCGATCCGAAACAGGCGCGAATCTCTTGTAAGGAACACAGCGAAAATTAATGTGATAGAATTGTGCATGAGATGCCAAGAAACTTTAAAAAATAGGGCAACAAATTAAATACCTGACAGACATTGATCTCCTTGTTTCAGGATTTTGTTGATGTTATTAACATACTTTTAAAACAGTAGCATTATTTTATATAAAAGCTATCCTTTTTTACCCATATTTGCTTTTCTAACTAGGCAAAACACTGTACCCATTTCCAATAAAAAACTCACCAGTGCTCGGGTGTGAAAGTGATCAGGGTCTGGGAGAAATAGTGCAGCGAACTGAGTATATTTGTGTACCCGTACAGAATGAGTACAACAAACTGAAAGCGGCCGAAATTTCCGCACTTTTCCAGTACGCGATCGAAATCCATTTTGACTCAAAAAAATTTTTCTTCAACAGAGGTAATAGAATTGTTTTTAACTTTTGCTTGCTTCGGGACTTCCACGCGAACAGGCAGCTACATTCTGTCTGAAAGCGTATTATTTTGACGCTCTGCATGGATCGGCAGCCTCCTTATATAGTATAAAGATACATGCGCTTTCCCTGATTAGCCAGGCTAATTGCCCAGTAACAGATATTGCCACTAGCTATCTATCTTGACGCGTTTTTGGGGTGTGTACCCAACAGATAAGTTGCCGAGCGTCATGTAAACAAGTTGTAGGAATACCCTGTACCCCGTACAGGATGTTTGCTTACAAGTTTTACGAGTGCTTTACGATTTCCCCTCCCCTCTCGAAGCTAAAATTAGTTGGTAACCGAAATGAACAATTGAAATGGCCTTGGGGACTAAAAATGCATAAATGGCCCAAGGAAACTGCGTTTTCGCTGCTTATCAGGCATTTAACCTTTCCAACTGGCCAAGTGACTTCTCGAAAATTTTGACTCTTGTTGGCATTGTCTTAGCTTTATAATATACAGTATCTAATATAGCCGGTGCCGTGGTGTAAGTCACGCCTAAACGGCGTATGTTTAACGAGAGGATTAACCGGATACGCAAATGCTTTGTTTGCGACCTGACAGTTTAATGGGAGCCCGGTTTAGAGATATAGATTATATATAGTATAGATTACAGCAGCTCTGTGGGCCGGCGCCAAAGGCAGCCTCTCAAAATGCAATAACATTTCGCCTATCTTGGGGCGCAATAAAAGATCCGGAACAATCGCCGTAATTCCCGTAAATCACGTCCCGAACGAGTGAAACTGTTTAAGCCCAGGATAAGCCTGTGGAAGGCGATCGGTAATCGTGTTTGATGATATCACTTAATGTTTCACGGCACAAGGGCCTCCCATAAAATATTTAAGCTGCCATTAAAAGAGTGGGCAATTAAATCTTAGTTTTTATTGTGGGTTTAAAGTATAAAGTTTTAACATTTATCACAACTACTTGGCAGAATCGTTTGCTGCCTCCAGCTGAGATGCAGACTCGTTTTTTTGTTGACTGCGCGACAAGCAAGGGAAAAAGTACCATTTCTCGCCTATGCCAAACGCCTCGCCCTCCTCCAAAGTCTGTGGAAGTTTTCTGTGGAAAATGAAGGGCATTAGTACCTACAAACTAAGTAAATATCCAGGTGAACTCACTTGTTTAAAGTCTCCGGAAGTGTAAGACACAAAGCTGCTCCAATCAAGAGCAGCGCACTAATAAGCAGCGATGGCAGTGGCTTGAAGATAGTGCCCAAAAATATGATGTACGAGCTGAAGAACCCAAAGCCGTAGCCCACCACATGGATGTTGGCCATTCCTCGGGCACGAACACTTGTCGGAATAATCTCGGTCGCATACTGGGCCTCGGCATCGTAGGCAACCACCCCTGCATATCTTCCAAGGCCCACCATAAAGGCCAGGACAAGGGCGTTATCCTGCGGAGGCAGGGTGGCCACCAGGTAACCGGCTGCCGCCGTGATTATGGCCCCCACAAACAACGACGTACAGGCCATTCCCTTCCTTCCGATCATGTTCTGGAACATAATGATGGTGAGTCCGGCGGGCAAATAACAAAAGCCTGTGTAGGAAAACAGCATGAAGGGGGAAGTGCCCACTCCCTCCACGTTTCGACTCAAAATGTCGAAGGCAATGGTGATGATCATTCTACGGAAAAGTTGAACTCATGAGTAACTAAAATGCATGCAATGCCTTCAATAACTTACGACTTTATCAGGAGTATAATGGTAAACATTCGTAGTCTCGGGGTCCTGAACATTCCTATGAACGAGTCCGAAGAGTTGCTTTTCTCGCTATTCAGTTTATCCCTGTAGTGCCTGTTGAAATCGTCGAACACAGAGTCGTCCACCTTACGTCCATTGAATTTGGCGATGCTGCGCAGAACTTTGACAGCTTTGTCCACCTTTCCCTTGGTCAGCATCCATTCGACACTCTCGTAAAGGCAAAACGGGTAGAGGAGCATGATGAGGGCCGGGAGGGAAGCGGCCCACAGGTAACTCCGCCAGTTGCCCAAATAAATCGCAATCCAGGGGGAGATCATCAAGCCAATGCAGTAAAACACGCCCAGGATAAGATTGAGGCCGAGAGTGCGGTGCTTGGGACTCAGGTACTCAAAAACTGGAAGATTTCAAAGTGTTACGCCATTCCCATGATGATGCAGGATAAGTTTACTTACCCAAAATGTACATTAAATAGTACTGGGTGTCGGAGGATAATCCGGAAAGAAAGCGAGTGAAGCAGAACCAAGGCAGGGTGCCTACAAACGAGGTGAAGAAATCCCCAGAGGCTCCAGTTAGGGTGGTCAACACGCAGGTCGGGAGGCGTCCAATACGATCCGCCAGATACCCAAAGAAGATTGTGCCCAGGACAGAGCCCACGAAGAAGAATGACTGACCCACCGCCAGTTGGTAGGCATCGTCGCACACCCAGTTGAGCTGTATTCAGTATTTTCGGAAGCGACTGTTTAGCCACGGAATGTGATCCCTACTTTTGGGCTGCACGTTACCTCGGTGGTGATGCTTTCGTAATTGCTTTCCCTCTGATAGTCCCACCTCTGGCACTTTGCTACAATCGACGTCAAGTTGTCCTTGCGAAGGGTATAGCTGCAGGTGTCCAGTTCGATCGATTGCCCGGCAAAATCTTCATCTGGGATGGCGCAGCTGAAAGAGAAATTGCATGATTCACTCCAAGAGAAATGTTTGGGATTGTGCCCGACATATAAATATCTATTTTCGGTTGCGCGGGTTCGCTGAGGCGGGAAGATTGCATTTAAATGTATATTTCACAGCACTCGTATATTTATAATTAAGAATAATCGCTAACCTGTGCGGGGGCGTAAAGCTGATGAGGGTCTGCGAGAAGTAATGAAACGAGGACACAATGTTCGTCCATCCGTAGAGTCCCAGCAGGACGATCTGGTAGCGGCCAAAGTTGCCGCACTTTTCCAGGACGCGCTCGAGATCCATTTGGCAGCACGCGTTAGCATCGATCGCAAAGACGCTACTGATGCCCACGAGGGGCCCCCACTAGTTGGGTATATACCGGTTCCCATTCCCAGACCCGAGCCCGTTCCCGTGTCTGATCACCAATCTGTATCTATATGGCGCTAACGCACTGCAAACAAAAAAATCCGTCGTTCTTTTATCTGGCCCGGAGGAAGAAGCTGTGGAACGAGTTCCGACGTCTGGTTTTTATATGGCGTGTGGAGACTTTCATTGAGGCTCCCGGATTCCCGGGTTCCAGGTGATGTTTACTCAAGCCAAGAGTTCCCTGACTATGCCATTATCTACTAAGTATACGGCAGCTTTATTAGGCAGTAAAGTCGGCAAATGGAATTTGGATAAAACTTTCCAAAGCATTTGATTCTTCTACTTTGGGTTCTGGTTGTGAAATACCACAATCTTTTTGTAATAAATCTCCCAAATTGATCATTCCGTTCCAAAGATAAACACTTGCGCATGAATGAATATTTAAACCATGTATGATATCTTAATTTTAAGCAAAGAGATAACGCAAAAATCTGCCACTTTGTTTACTCGATATAGTAAGAGAATATATCTAAATGTTTGTTTAGCACAAATCATAACCTAGAGACCCATAAAACTAAAGAAAACTTGTGGATATTTGTTTGTATTGTATTTTATTTGCTATTTAGTAGTTTCGTCTGCTGCCTCCAGCTGAGATCTTGATTTGCTTGACCTTCTTTGACGAGAAAAGCAGGGAAAGAAGTACCACTTTTCGCCTCGCGCAAACTCCTCGCCCTCCTCCAATGTCTGCGGAAGTTGTCTAGAGAGGAACAACCAATTACCAATCTTTATAAACAATTAAGCAAACTAAAAACTCACTTGTGCAGAGTCTCGGGAAGAGTGAGGCACAAGCCAGCTCCGAAAAATAGCAAACCGCTGAGCAGAAACGAGGGAAGTGGCTTGTAGATGGTGCCCAAAAATATGATGTACGAGGTAAAGAATCCGAACCCGTAGCCCACCACATGGATGTTGGCCACTCCTCTGCCGCGCACACTTGTCGGGATAATCTCGGCCGCGTATTGGGCCTCGGCATCGTAGGCCACAGAGCCACCGAATCGCCCCAGACCCACCATGAAGGACAGGAGCAGGGAGTAGTCGGCCGGGTCAAGGGTACCCAACAGGTAACCCGTCACTGCCGTGATTATGGCACCACCCATCAGCGAGGCGAAGGCCATGCCCTTTCTGCCGATTTTGTTCTGGAAAAAAATGAGGCAGAGACCGGCGGGCAGGTAGCAGAATCCCGTGTAGGAGAAGAGCTTGAAAGGCGAGGTGCCCACGCCTTCAACGTTGCGATTGACAATGTCAAAGGTCATGGTGATGATTACTCTGGGAAGGAAGAGTGATTGTAAGATCCACAGTATTCAACCCAAACTTTTAACAATGGACTTACGACTTCACCAACAAAGTAATAGTGAACCTGCGCAACCTCGGGGTTCTCAGCATTCCCATGAAGGTGTCAGAGTTGGCCTTCTGCTCGGTTTTGAGCTTCAAGCTGTAGAAGTTGATGAACTTATCAAAATCTGTGTCGTCCACCTTGCGGCCATTCATTTTGGCGATGCTGCGCAGGCTGTTCACTGCCTTGTCGAACTTCCCCTTGGTCAGCAGCCACTCGATGCTCTCGTGCAGGAAAAACGGGTAGGTGAGCATTCCGAGGGCAGGAATGGAAGTGGCCCAGAGGTACCATCGCCAGCTGCCCAGCCAAATGGCAATCCACGGCGAGATCATCAGGCCGAAGCAATAGAACACGGCCATGATAATGTTCAGCCCAAAGGTGCGGTGCTTGGGACTCAGGTACTCAAACACTAAGAAACACCAATTAGTTTACTAATCAATTGAGTCTTGTGGTGGCACTTACCCAAGATGTACATCAGCACAATCTGGGTATCCAGCGAGAGGCCGGAAAGGAAGCGGGTGAACGAGAACCACGGCAGATCGTTGACAAACGAGGTGAGGAAATCCCCGGCGGCTCCCGTCAAGGTGGACAAAATGCAGGCGGGCAGGCGCCCGATGCGATCCGCCAGATACCCGAAGGAAATGCTGCCCAGGACAGAGCCCACGAAGAAGAAGGACTGACCCACCGCCAGTCGGTAGGCATCGTCGCAAACCCAATCGAGCTAGGTTTCACATAAACATGAGCACTTTTTCAAGCAAATTTTGATCTCAAATCTACCTCGGTGGTGATGCTTTCGTAGTTGCTTTCCTTTTCGTATACCCAGGACTTGCATTGTGAGGTCACCGCGCCGTCGAAGCTCTGAAAAGTGCAGGTCTCCAGAGAAGTGTAATTTTCCGAGGGAACTGAACACCTATATTAAATAAATAATTATTTACCAAAAATATTCCATGAGGTACACAAGAACTACTCACCTGTGCGGGGGTGTGAAACTGATAAGAGTCTGTGAGAAATAGTGGAGCGAGGACACAATGTTGGTCCACCCGTAGAGACCCAGTAAAAGGATCTGGTAGGGCCCAAAGTTTCCGCACTTCTCGAGGATGCGCTCGAGATCCATTTTGCAGCAGGCGCTTGAGGCGATAGCTACCCAGCAACTGACGCCAGCAAAGGGTCCCAGTAGCTGGATATATAACCTTATCTAGCAGTATAATTCTAACACTCTCCAAACACCCAAAATCCCCAACACCTTTATCACTAATCGCGGTAAAACAAAGAAAACGCGTCGGGAACGTGCTGGAGCCGGTTTTTCGGCTGCCCGAATTTGTTTCGTTGAAATACGCGATCCCAGCATAAGCAAAGATATATTAACTTATCTTTACAATAGATTAAGATCACAATAAACTAGGGCCGTTTACCCTATTAAGCCAGGTGGCTAGTCTATCCCAATAACCTCGGATATTAGATTACCCACGAGACTTTTACTAACCCATTACATTTTGCACCCAAAGTTGTGAAATTCAATAGAGAAAACTACTTATTTATTTGGTATACGGTTGCAGTTAGCACAAATATTTACACCTTGGATTTAACACAACATATAGTATATGGGCATTCCCTGGCCTTATCAAGCCTTGGTCGCATCACTGTTTAAAAATACACCGACGACTCCGAGTGCATCTTGACATTTTGGGTCGCCAGGGTGGTGGCGGATGCAGTGCGTCTCTCCAGAAAACTGAAGCTGTACCAGTGTTCGTTCTTGCCAAACTTCTCGCCGTCCTCCAGCGAGTTGGGCAGAGTGCGATGCAGAGTCTCGGGCAGCAGGAGGCACAGGCCTGCGCCCAGCAGCGACAGGACGCCCAGGATGATCTCCGGCAGTGGCGAGAAGATGCTCCGGCTGAACAGGATGAAGGCGCTGAAGAAGGTGAAGGCGTAGCCGGCCACGTGCACGGCGGCCACTCCCTGCCCCCGCACGCAGGTGGGAATCAGTTCGGTGGCGTACTGGGCTCCGGAATTGTAGGCCACCGTGACCCCGAAGCGCCCGATCACGGACAGCGCCACCAACAAGGTGGTGGCTGAAATTAAAGGCACTCAATTAATTTTTGGGTCTGCATTAACAGTAATATATATATTAACGTTATGAAATAAATGTTGCACAAGATTTTCTTATACTTTTAAAATTAAATTCAAACAAAATTGAAATATAATGAATAATACATGGGATTCATTTTTCCAAAAACTTTAAAACCTATTTATAAATCAAATGTTTGACGGTTAGCGGATCGTCCATTTAAATAAAAAAAATGTAAAATATTATATCAAGTATTAAAAGGTAAGAAATAAAACATATTATAAGCATAAAATTTAATTTGGATTCTCGCAATAGTACTATTTAGGCTGTTGAGTTTCTTGTAACTATACGTAGTATTAAAGAGCTATCTAAAATTGTCTTAAAAATTATAAGCTTCCTAAACATTGTGCATTTCTTTTTAGATTAATTCCCTGAAAACTCATGCTCTACTCACTTTTGCTTGCTGAGGAGGCGGCAAAGAGAATGCCTCCCGTCAACGAGATGAAGACGCCGCTGAGGAGGAGGGACACAGAGGCCATCGCCTTGCGTCCGATGCGATCTTGCAGAGCGATGATCAGCAGGCAGGCGGGCAGAATGGCGGTGGCGCTGAGGGAGAACATCACAAATGGCGAGATGCCAAGGCCCTGAACATTCCGCGACACAGCGTCGTAGCACAGGGTAATGACCATTCTGCAGTCAAGTATTGGACCCAATCAGGTATGGCAGATACTCATCAATCTACTCACGACTTGAAGAACAGAATGAGGGTGTTGCGGCGCAGCCGGGGCGTCTTGAACAGGTGGAGCAGGTGGGGCGAGGCCTCCAGGTTGCGCTGGCTGAACTTGCACTCCTCGATGAACTCCTCGAAGGCACTCTCCTCCACATGCCTGCCATTGATCCTGGCCACCCTCTTCAGGCACACCACCGCCCGGTCGTACTTCCGCTTGGCGATCAGCCACTGAATGCTCTCGGGAACGACCAGGTAAAAGAAGGGTACCAGGAGCAATGGCAGGGATGTGGCCAGCAGGAAGCCCCGCCAGCTTCCTGTCAGAACGGCAATCCAAGGCGCAATCATCGATCCGAGGCAGTAAAACACGCCAATGCACAGGCTCAGGCCCAGAGTGCGCAACGATGGGCGCATGTACTCCATAACTGGATAGGAAATATCGTAATAACCTACAGGTAAATCTCAATTTGGATGGACTCCCGGACTCACCCAGAATGTACATCATCACAAAGTTGCTGTCGGTGGCAAGACCAGAGATGAAACGAAACGTGCAGAAGAGTACGAGGTTGGTGCCCCAAATGGTCAGCAGGTTGCCGGCCATGGCAATTAGATTGGCCACAATCAGAATGGGCAGACGGCCCACGATGTCGGCTAGACAGCCTAGGACCAGGGTGCCCACCACCGAGCCCACAAAGAACATCGACTGGCCGAGGGTGAGCTTCCAGGCGTCGGCGCAGATCCAGTTCATTTCGATGGGAAAGCTTTCGTAGCCCAGGTAGAGCTCGTAGCCATAGTTGCTGCAGGTACGGCTGGAACTCGCATTCCCGGTCGATGCCCAGCAGCTTGAGTCATCCGGCGGAGCGGTGGGTCCGGTGCTGCCATCTTTACACCTGGGCGTATGAGTAACACGGAGTGAGTGCCAGAGTTTTCTATGTTTCAGACGCATTACTTACCAGTACGTGGGCACAAAGCTGATGATCGTCTGAGAATAGTAGTGCAGCGATGACAGCACATTGACCAGACAAAAGAGCAGCAGCATCAATAACTGCAGACGGCTGCAGTCGCCGCACTTCTCCAGTATCTTGTCCACCTCCAGCATGGTCGTTTTCCGCACTCGCACCAGTTGCATGCAGCACTCACTCCCCCGCAGTGTCCCTCAGCCGGGGGAGAGCGGACTCGTCACGGAATCTGAATGGGAATCCGCCTCGCTTCGGAGTCCGGACTCATCTTTGACGCCACAGCATCTGCGACGCTCTTAATTTCGCTTAATTTCCAAAGCCAATTAGTGCGCTGAGTGCTGCGGGGCAATTCGTTATTATGTTTGACAGTTGACAGCCTTTCGTCCGAAATTGTATAATTCTACTGCGGATTTGTTACAGCAACCTGGGGCTTTAAAGTTAGTTTTAGTTGTAGGTCGTTTCGGATGCCCCATAAAGGGGCAAGTAACGGCAGGGCAAACTGCTGTTCACAACTCGGCTCATAACTCGGTAAAAATAACGAAATTAACTCAAAGTTATTTGCCAAACAGTGTGTTTTTAGGTCACTTTAACCTAAACAAAAGATTATGTACTGGAAATTCAATTTTGACTGCAGATTACAGGACATTGAACTCAAACACAGTTTATGGCGACACAGAAATACCTACCATTTTAGTTCGCTAAGCAGAAATTTCGAACTGCACCGCTTCGCTTCAGAAATCCAATTGCAGGGAACGATTTTTGCCGAAAAATTTCAATACCGGCGATAAGAAACAGCCTCACACCACAGTCACTGACCGAGCACCGCACGGCTCATGCGATCTTGCGAAATTGTCAACCGCACGGAACGAAAGTAAAGTTTGATGTGGGGCTCTCGACTCGCCTGCAAGCGCATTTTGGTGAAAATAAAATTGCACAAGTCATGTAGAACGCGATTGTATCAACCATTGGTTACTTAGTACCAAATTATTTCGGCTGATTCGCATGCACTTAAAGGCAGTGACTCTTAAAATCCATTGCACCCAAAAAAGAACTCTGCAAATTTATTTATTTTAACAGGCCTTATGTAAAGCCATGTAGCTGATACACCCAGAACTGTATGGTTCTATAGTATAATTGGGATAGCGGATCACTCAAAATATTAGGCAGACTTGCCTGATGAGGGGATAAGTATAGTTTTTTGCCTTCGCCGTTTGTTAGCATGCAACGACACTTACAATTATTACGAGAACTCGTAAATAACCAGTTCAGGTATGACGTCAAAAGGGCATACAATTTTCTCTCCGAAAGACTATTATTTTTATTTATTTTCTGCTTTTAAAAGGATTGATAAATTTCACACAGAGACCTATTTATTAGTCACTGCAATTGTTCACCATTCGATTTCCTTCTGAAACGCTTGTATTTGTATTTAAAGCGAGCAAAGTTTTTGTAACAATCACAAGTTCTGACTTTCCTCAATTGTAATCAGTAATCAGTCTTTAAATGGCAATGTGCCATGTACAATGTACAATGATTGGTACTCTCCCTCTTTACCAATAAAGTTAGGCACTTGCGTTTTGGGAATTTTTACGCTCTTTGTGCAAACAGGGGAAGTAGAAGAGGCTCTCGTCCATCGCAAAGTTTTCGCCATCCGCCAAATTGTCCGGTAGTTTTCTGCAATCGATTGCCCTCGTAATAGCTCAATAATATAGAGAGGTGCAAATATAATCATACTTGTCCAAAGTCTCCGGCAGGGTGAGGCACAAGCCGGCTCCGAAGAACATCAGGCAGCTGATGAAGATCGATGGCAGGGGTTTGTAGTACTGGGCCAGGTAGATCACATAGAAGGCCACCGAGCTGGAGGCCAAGCCCACCACATGGATGTTGGACACCGCCTGGCCCCGCACACTGGTTGGTATGATTTCGGCCGCGTACTGAATCTCCGCGTCGTAGGAAATGGTGGCCCCGAAGCGACCCAGACCCACCATGACCGCCAGCAAAATGGCATTCTGCGAGGCATCCAGATTGGCGATCAGCAAGCCCGTCACCATGGTGATCACCCCTCCTACGAAGAGGGCGGCACAGGCCATGCCCTTGCGCCCGATCTTGTTCTGGAGCAGCAGGATGGCCACTCCGGCGGGCAGGTAGACCACCGAGGTGAAGGAAAAGAGCTTGAACGGCGAGCTGCCCAGTCCCTCCATGTTGCGATTAATAACATCGCAGGAGAGGGTTATGATGACCCTTAAATCGAATGAAAGTAATGGTATTATAGCGGGATAATTGGTATTTTAAAGCTTACGATTTGAGCAGCAGTGTCAAGGTGAAGCGACGCAATCGCGGGGTCATAAACATGCCCAAAAACGTGTCCTCGTTGTCACCCAGCTTGCCATCTTCCAGCTCCTTCTCCCGGTAGAACTTAATAAACTCGTCAAAGACCGACTTGTCCACCTGGCGTCCATTGAAACTGGCCACCTTCTTGAGGCTCTGCACCGCCTCGTCGTACTTCCTCTTGGTCAGCAGCCACTGGGCGCTCTCGCAGATCAGCAGCGGATACACGAGCACTCCGAGCGCCGGAAGAGAAGCCAGCCAGAGGTACTGCCGCCAGTTGCCAATCCAGATGGCCGCCCAGGGCGAGGTTACCAGTCCAAAGCAGTAGAAGATGGCCAAGATGATGTTCAGGCCGAAGGTGCGACTCTTGGGGCTCAGGTACTCGAAGACTGTAAACAATGAAGATCACCCATGCGGGAGGAGCCATGTACAAACTCACCCAAAATGTACATGAGGTAGTACATGGTGTCCGTGGATAGACCCGAGAGGAATCTGCAGACGGCGAACCAGGGCAGAGTGTACACAAATGAAGTGGCAAAGTCGCCGGATGCTCCACAAAGGGTGGCCATTAGCAGGGATGGCAGGCGGCCGATGCGATCGGATAGGTAGCCAAAGGTGATGGTGCCCAAAACGGATCCCACAAAGAAGAAGGATTGACCCACCGCCGGATGGTGGGCTTTGTCGCAAACCCATTTGAGCTGCAAAAGCACCATGGATTCAATAACATCCTAGTTTGTGGGATATACCAGAAGGGATACCTCGGTGGTGATGCTCTCGTAGCCACTCTCCCGATCAAAGATCCAATTCCTGCACGTGGATACTTCCGCCGGGATACCAGTGCCATTGACTACGCCTTCGAGGAGGGTGCAGGAGGAGGCGGATATGTTAGAGTACACGGCTCGCAGCTCCTCGACACTGAGTCCCTTTAGATCATCGTGGGAGCACCTGCCGGAGGGGAGGATAGACTTCACGCCAATCGGTGCCTATTATCCTTTTATATTCACCAGTGCGGGGGGGTGAAGGTGATGAGCGTTTGCGAGAAGTAGTGCAGCGATCCAAGGATATTGGTGTAGCCGTAGAGCAGAAGGAGCACCACCTGAAAGCGGCCGTAGTCCCCGCATTTGTCCAGAACTTGAGTGAAATCCATGGGGCGAACCAATGTAACCGGCGTGCAAGCTCAAACTGCCCAGAAGCTGGAGCGAAACTGCCGTTCAAATAACAATTAATTTCGACCAGACGATCGATCACAAACAATATGTTATTTTTTGGTTCAGCTGAAACGGGAAAAACAGTTTTACTGGCTATTTCGGATAAGTACGTACAACTTTGATTACTGTGCCAGGAACCCGCCTTGTTATCCGCTTCAAGTGGTCAGTACGAGGTGGTTCTTTCATCGCGACGGTTTTCCTAGCCTGTGTTCGGTGAGCTCCGGTTAATAATCGCATCTGGGTTTCCCATTTCCCGGTTAACCATGCCTGGCACAATGTTGCATTGGCGTGACATTCTCGTTGATCAATTGCTCCGATATGCGGTCTAAAAATAGTTAGGCTCTGCTAAGTAGTAGGACATCGACTGGCCGGGCACGACTCTGATTCTTTGTTATAGTCACAATACATGTGGTACAAACAGACGCTGCCGCTGCGACTGCTACGGCAACAGGCTCTGCAAACAATGCAAGCCGCTGTCAATGGTTTTCCAGATGGCAGATACAAATTTGCGGCCATAAATTAAGCTCACAAAACGGTGAACACGGTAACTCAAGAATTGTCGCAAATACTTGTCGCCGAGATACCTAGAGGAAGGGTATCTGTCGGATACATCAAATCGGAGTGAACTGTGCGGACATTGTTTTAATGGCGTTAAGTTGTGATTGATCCAAAGATGAATAGAAACTAAACAACTATCTAATAGTGTTAAAGTTTTGGCTAAAAGGTTCACAGGACTAAAGCAAGAAGATACCGGATTCTCGCCTGCTTGTTGATTATAAATAATATCAGTTGTAACAAAGATCCTTATAACCTATTGAATAGTTTACACTTCTTAGCGTGTCCTGTTGATATTTAGTTTCATTTATTCATTTAAATTTGAAGATAATTTGCCAATGGATAGTTTTTGACTACCCGCTTTTGGAAGGGCATTATTAATGACATTATTTGTTTGGACTGCATAAGTTTTTTCGGCACCATACTAATGTGTCGACGTCAGCGCGCTGACCTTTCGCTTTATTAGGCGGCTTTGACTTCGGGCCCGCTCCAGGCACTCTTAATTCAATTGTCGGCTGTGTGACCTTTTGCAGCAGCAACTGCAGCAGCCACTGCAACTGCCATTTCCATTTCATGCTGCTATGCACCATGTTCTTCCCCTCCGAGTTGGTTTGGTTTCGAATATGCAGCTAATTACGCGGAGAACAAATGCGGTCCTCTGGGCCAGATAGACCATGTTAATTTAACATTTCAATTGTGTGCAGCCAAATAAATTTTCACATAATTGCCCAAAAAGCCGGTGACCAAGTGGGGATCGACGAGCGAATCGAAAACGAATCGTAAACACTGCAAAAGTGAAAGGGCATAGCTCTGGCTCTTGGCTCTCGGCTGTTGGTTGTTGGTTGTTGGCTCTGGGGTCCCTTTAAATGGTTTAGCGGAAGAATAACCTTTCTAAGTCGACACGATAACTGCGCCAAAGTTGAAGCCAGGCACACGATTTGCCGCCAGGTGGGCAACCGGCCACCCCGGCTTCCCTCGATTGATCCCCACTCACAGTGCAGGTAAATCAAATAGAAATCGAAGCCAAAGTATCCATAAAATCTGACATTTTGACTGACTTAAGCTAGAAGGTATAAGATGTATTTAAGATGGTTTTAAAGAGATCCTTTACCAATATTATGCAGCCTGTATTTTGGATAGATTTATAGAAGAGTTGNAGCCTGTATTTTGGATAGATTTACAGGAGAGTAGATTCGAAGAGATTCGAAAAAATGTATCAAGCCTTTGTTTATCCTTGAGAAATGCTTATAAATTTCTTTAAACTCGATCTAAAGTTGCCAAAAATGTGCGGGAATCTTCTTGTGACCTCAAGTGTTGGCTTGGCTGCGACTTTTTGCTGGGGTCCACGTCCATGCCATGTGCTTGATCGTTGGCCCGAGACTTTGGCTCTGGATCTGAAATTAGTTTATTGCTTTGCCCGCGCCATGTGAAGCAGGCGACATTTGCCGCCAGTTGGCAGTATAAATGGCCAGAACTCCCAGCCGGAGCTTGCAGTTTTGGTTTTGGCTTCTTCTTGCGCGATCATCGTCTAACGCTAAACGCTTCCTCCTCTGCGGCCACTCTCTGACATCCCCGAGGTGGTGTGATCTGTGAACTGTGAGCGAATTGAAAGGATACCGCCCCACAAGGACCACGTTATGCTGAAGGTGTGCAAGAGATATAAGAGATATAAGGGTATCCGCAATATTTAAATTGAAGTGAAAAATGTGAGAGCTAAACCAGAGCATCTCAAGAGCAGTGAATGATGAAATTTGGTTGATTGACAAAAGTTCCATCAAAAAGTCTTTGAAAACAATGCAAGCAAGCTATTGGAGAAGACACTTATTTAGACACTTTAAAGATAATTTGAATATTATCCAAATGGTTGTAACAAATGTATTCAGCCCATGATTTCCTTAATTATCGAAAAACCCGCAAGCTTCTAATATTTACCCAAAATAATGTTGACACAAAGCTATATTATGGGTGTAGTTCATGCATGATTTTGACCCAAATGTTAACCCATTTATTGTCTTATTTTTGTTAGATTTCCCTGCTGAGCGCCGTGCTCGGCATCGCGTATGCAGGTGTCATTGGTCCCGGGCCCTATTATGGCGGACCTGCTGGTCCAGGGCCACTGCATCCGTATGCGGCCTACGCTCCGCCCCATGGACCCCTGCCCGGCCCCTACGTTGCCCCCAAGCCCGCCGCCCCCGAGCCCTATGACCCGGATCCGAAGTACTCCTTCGGCTATGACATCCAGGACGGCTACACCGGGGACCTGAAGTCCCAGCACGAGACGCGGCACGGCGACGTGGTGAAGGGCAGCTACTCGGTGGTGGATCCCGATGGCACCAAGCGCACCGTGGACTACACAGCGGATCCGCATCACGGCTTCAACGCGGTGGTGCGCAAGGAGCCGCTGGCCTACAAGGCGCCCGTGCACCTGGCACCCGCGCCCGCCCCCGCTCCGGCTCACCTCCACCTGGCCCCGGGTCCTGTCCCGGCACCACCACTACCCGCCGTGCCCAAGGCTCCCCTGCTGTCGTATCCCTTGGCCCTGAGTGCCATACACCGACATGTCGCTCCTGCTCCGGCTCCAGCCCCAGTTCCCGCGCCTGCCCCAGCTCCAGTGCCTGTTCCAGTGGCCGCTCCGATCCTGCCCTCCGCCCACTTCCACGCCGCCTATCCGGCCCTGGCCCACAGCCCCTACGCCCACTATGCGGCTCCGGTTCCGGGACCCGCTCCCGTCGATCCGCACGCCTACTATCACCACTAATGCCCAACAAGGAGTTCCCAACGATCCGGTTGATTTGATTTGATTGTCTATCGCACGCAGCTTACACTGACCCAAAAACTGAATATCCACAACATCTACAAGCTCCAAGCTCCACTCTACTCAATCTCTTTGCTGTGTTCTTCGAGGGATTTGATTCCGATTCCGATCCGATGCTTAGCTTAAGATACACCTAGCCTATGTACATATCCTTAGCATATGTTGTTGAATGGTTAGTCTAGAACCTAGAGGAAATAAACCGACAAAAGGAAACAGATCTAAAGTACCTTAATTTGTGGCAAAGCACTCAATGAATTTTTATATCCGGTTCCTAAAATGAACAACGGCATATTGCATTCGTACGAAAGGAAGCTTTTCCGATCCCATAAAGTAGATATATTCTTAATGAGCATCAACAGTTCGCTTATCCGTATGAACGCCTAAATTTTGAAGACTGTTATAGATAGACAAAAAAGTTTATGCATATTCAGTATTATGAAATTCTGTGGCGTCTACAATTTCAACTCTAGAGGTACGAAATACAGATTTTACATTGGTAGAGCCAATATCTTTCTGTGTTGTAACAATCAGCCGGTTATACCCACAATCGCCAGCCCATAAAAACATGCAGCGCACTTCGCGTCCGCAATATTTATGCATGGGGAATCTGAGAACCGGGTATTTATAGTCGAGACACTTGACTATAATCGTTCTTAATTGTTATATATTCAAAGCAACAACATTCATGAGTGATGTTTAAGCTGGAATTGATGCCATCTGTTCTGGAAACACATTCCCATATGTGTTATTTCAGCCGAATCAAACTTCAGATGCATCGTTTAACGCAATTGATGTGTGTTTTATTTATTGTATCAACTTTTCGCAATGCTTTCATATGTGTATACGTTATATGATATATAATAATGATATATTTTATTATTTCCATATGTATATAATGTTACATTCATATATGTATGTATGTATATTGTGTTATGTATGTATAATAAGTTCTAGGTGCTACCATTCGTACACAGATTGAAATGTGTTCGAGATATCGTTAAGACTCCTCCGATGGCGCCTCACTGCTACGGTTCAAAAGTCCATTCGTGTGTGGAATGCATGTTGTTGGTCTTACTGCACTCGATTAGGTATACAATTTAAATACGATTATAGTCCTTAGTTTTGTAATAAACGGTATCAAAAGATAGGTACAATTGAGTCATGCCAGCTACCACTAAATTATTTCGAAGCATTCTATTCCAACACAAACGATTAGTTGCCAAGCTCGGGCCGATTGGATTCATTTGATTTAATTTTATGTGCGTGTATCGTCATTAATAATAACTAAGGGCTGGTTGGGCTATTCGGCTGATCGGCTGCGATACCATACAAAGTGCTTTACAATTGGACACAATTTAGCTATGTTGATCTGCTTAGAGTAGGATACTAATATATACGGTGTACATACGATAAATAAGCGGCTAATATAGCTCACAAATATTCCTTGACAAGTGTATAATGTTTAATTCATAATTTCTTCGTTGATTGTTTGGCTTTGTCTCGGATCTCTCCGCTCGATTTCCGATCTCCGATCTCCGACCTTCGACCTCTGGCGTCCTCATCGGGTTAATGCGTAAGGTATATATCTATATATCTATCATAGACAACCACTGGATGATGAAGACTATTTCGGGATATGCTTGAATTGCTTTGCTTGATATCGATCATCAGTATAAAAACGGGGGACAAACTTATGGCAGCTTTGGCTATTCTCAACTCAGATCGCAGTTGCATAACTGGATGCTTTTAAATTCGTCCTCGACTACTACGTACTCCTAGAAAACGTACTCGATCTATATAAATTTGATGATTTGAATGGGATAGTTTCACTAATGATTATATAGTTGACTTAAGCATTGTGGCTTCGGTTTTGGTTCATTTGTTTACAACTTGAAACGGAGGGTTTTCATTATTAAACTTGATTGGATATTGGTTATTATTGGTAGGACTTCCATTTCACACTTTGCTTTAGTTTGGACATACGGTACAGTATGGATTGGTTAAAAAAATACTCATACTTGGGACATTTCACTACACAGAAGTGGTTGAAAATTTAGCTAACTGCATTTGATGATAGCTATATATCTATATTCTTTGTATATATATATATATGAGTGTGTATATAATTCATCCTATACTTATAGTCAGTTTGTTCGCTAAGTGCATGGAAATTCTAGTGACGAGTGAACATAGTCAAATTCAACCGAAATGAAAGTCGATAAAAGATAAATAATAACAGCTCCTAAATCTTGTTTCATATTGTCCTTCTTTTCGTACTTTGAAAATTTATTTAACTAACTTAAGGGTGGAAATTTCAAGAGAGGAGAAAACGAAATAACCTTATTTCAAGATTTGTTAAAAGTCGAATGATGGTATAAATATTTATCGATATTTAGACATATCTAGGTTGAAACTTTACTTGTATTTTCAGTTATATACTTTGCCTATATTCATGTGAGTATCGTACGATATTTGGGTATCAAGTTTTAGACATCTAAATTTATCGATTCGATTAGTACTTGTGGTATTTAGGTATTTTAAAGCAGTTTCGATATCGTTTGATTTGTGTAATTTGACTAGTTGCAATTGGAATGGAGTGGACATCGAATTTATTCGACGTTTGATGGTTCTATTAATAGGTTAGATTCAATTCGAATATATATATAAATAGAAAAGGTGGTCCATTTAGTGATCGTTTTCGTCAGCATGTGATTAAGTTCATGGAGAAGGTGTGGTCGCCACATAGCGCAAATAAAGAGCTAAATCAAAGGAAAAAAAAAGAAAAGCATAGAGTTTTCAATAATAGTTCTTTAATTAAAACATTGCAGCACACTTTCATTTAGCACAGAGATTAATATTAAATAATATTAAGAAATAATACACAAGAACTCGGAATAAATAAGGATACAAATTAAAACTGATTGCCTGTTCCTGGGCATTCACATTTCGCGCGCTTATTGTATAAGCAACGCACCAAAACTTGTTTTGCCTTGGCGGTTCTCTTCTTAATTTTGTATCTTCAAATCGATATGGTTCTCATCAGTTTTTCGAAAATAGTGCGAGTTATAACAATTTTGCATGTACTAGCAAATTATGATTATGTTGCTTTTATGATATATCGTAGGTATGTATCGTATGCATGTTTGGGCGCTATCGCTTATCTAATATTTAAATCGTTTCTGCATTTCTTCCAGCTTCAATATGTTTCACTTACTTATGCTTTGATATTTGTATATAATATATATAGATTTGTATCTTTCCATAACTACTAAAATGTTGCTCTCACGAATCGCTTATCCATCTGTTATTACTTCGATAGCATAGGTATAAATATATGTATGTACCACAATAGTTGTATGGATTTATCTTTAGGATAGTAGGTATGGGTATTTAGAATTGTTGCAGGCCAGCCAATTAAATTTCCGCACTTGCAGTTCCATCAATTGGATGCTTCCCTATTCTTTTTTCTTCGTTTCTTTTTTTGTTTTTTGTTTTTTTTTTGTAAATATTTGTAATGTTTAAGTATCAAAGTTGTTATTTTTGCAGTTCCACGCAGGTCTTCTCTGTGGTTGCCGTGGTCGTCGTCGTTGTTGTGTTCGTGGTGTTGGTGCTCGACGTCTCGTCCAGGTCATCGTTGGTGCTTTCCATCTCCTGCTCGGTAATCACGGTCACCAGGCCACTGCCGTTCTCTGTTTCGGAGGAGAAGACAATACGGATTAGAAATCATATATATTGATGGGTAAAACAGCTGAAATAGTAAGAGACAACACAAATTGTTGCATTACCGATTTAATCCAAAACTTTCTAGGCAAGATCTGTGAGAGCGGAGCATTGGAATAAGAGCAGAGCAAGAGAAATATTCGAGATTAATATTTTTTAGGGAAAGATTACGACACCAAAGCACAACAAATCAAAACACTAACATAAACCACAACATCAATACATCAATAAAAAATTAACCAAACAATTCGATGGCCAATTTCACATCTCTTTTGGGTTTCCATCAAATTTATTTGGGAAAATGCAATTGAAAATTAAACCCAGAACTCGGGACTTTGCAAAACTAATTAATAAACGGAAGCCCAGCCCGGAGAATGACAACCAAAAATCGAAAAGCGAAAACCAAGCGAATTGAAAATAAAATCGAGCGCCCAAAAGCGGGCACCACAAAAACGAAAAGCAAGCTCAACAGTCGCTGCCAGAAAAGCAGGCAGCCTGCAAAGAGTGACAGTGAATGCCAGCAATTTCCGCACCGTTCAAGTGCTGCTGCTGCTGCTGATGCTGCTGCAGACTGGAGTGTGGGGGCGGGGGAGGCCGACCGTGACCATCGTCGCCCAAATATCCGCCCGCTGCCTGCATGCCGCCGGACATGTCGATGCCTCCGTTGCCTGTCAGCAGGCCCCTCTGTTGCTGTTGCTGCGGATGTTGTTGCTGCTGCTGCAGTTGCTGCTGCTGGTGCAGGGCGTTGAGGGCACCGCTCAGTTGATGCTGATGGTGCTTGGCCGCCAGACTGGCCAGCTGGGCGTGCTGCTGTTGCTGCAGCTCACTGTTGTTCATCCCCGGCAGCATAATTCCCTCTGTTTTGTGTGAGTTTGCGGTTTCATTTGAGCACAGGGGACACAGTCGGGTATATCGATGAGTGTGTTCGGGCGGGATGGGGTGTGTTAAGTGGGGGGGAATGTGTGTCAGGCGGGGCGGAATAGAAACAGACAAGAACAGCACACAATTAGAGGTTAGTTTGCTAGAGAGCCTCTTTGCTAATGCCCCCGAGGCTAAGCCTGTCACTCAGCGTTAGTGAACATGCTAAAACAGCGGTGTCGGTTCTCAGCCTCATCTTCGGGCAGTAATTTTCAATCGTTTTGGCCCAGCTCGTTTCTGCCTAGGCCCTGTAAATTGTTCATTTCTAAATAGTAGTTATTTCTACTTTTCAAACTCATATATATATTCTGCATAAGTTAGAGTGTTTGTCATTTCAATCTGGTAAACTTTAAGAAATATCTCTCGAATTATGAAACTCTGGGAATATATGTAGCCTAAAGCTTTGATTATTAGGCCAAAACAACAACTCTTCAGATACTTTTTAACTCGTTTAACCTGATATAATATATCAAAAAGTAACACTTCAAATTGCATCTGAGAACCCAAGATCTATTACTTCCCAAGCATCTATATCGACTTCTTTTCGAACACCCATCAGCACTTGATGTGACTATCAGGATTGCCCCGTCCACTCACTTGAGTTGTGTTCGTAGTGACCATTTTGCTGGTTCATCTTGGCCGGCGAGTCCGTGTTCAGCTGCGAGGCTGTGACCGAGCGGGTCTGCAGGGTGTTGGGTTTCGAGTTTAGGGCGGACCCGGGGGCGCTGGGCAGTCCGCTGCTGGCACTGCTGCCTCCGCCGTTGGGCTCGTCCAGAAGCTGACGCAGCCGCTGCAGCTGCGCCTCCAGCTGACGGTTGTGATCCTCTAGGATTTGCATGCGCGCCTCCAGGCGGCCCTTGTGCTGGCGCAGCAGCTTGGCCTCCGCCATCATGTCCTAGAAAGCCACAAATTTAGCAGATGCAAAGAAACCACAATTTCTAGTCGCTCACCTGTCCCTGCTCGCCCTGACCGCAGAGTCCTGTCATGCTGGAGCTGGAGTGCTGCATGCCGTTGGAGTCGTCCGGCGTGCCGCTCTGCTGCTTGGTGCACAGCTGCTGGTACTCGGCCTGCAGGTTGGCGTTCTCTTCCTCCAGGTCACGGATGATGGCCTCCAGCTCCTCCCGCTGCTCGGCATCCATGGCGGCCATCACCTGGACGGGCGACTTGGGAGCACTGCCATTGCTGGTTCCCGGCAGGGCCTGGCAATACTGGGCGATCAGCTGGTGCTCATCATCGCTGTCCGGTGTGGAGTTCGATCCCGTGCCACCGCCGTACTCCACCTGGGCCAGCCGCGAGGCGTACATCTCCAAACGGGAGTGCATGTCGTTCTGCAGTTGGTGCGTCGTGTGCTGCGGACTCGGGGCAGGACTCTCCAGTGCGTCTCCTACAATCACAGCATAACATTTAAAACATTACAGTTTAGTGAGAGTTTTATAAAAGATCTTCAATACGTACCCTCCAGGACACTCTGCACCGGCAGGTAGCCGACGCGGGGATGCTTCTTAAAGTATTTGCGACTCTTGAATTTGTTCTTCAGCGCGCGTCCAAAATCGCGCACGTCCTCGGTGGATGTGGTCTGCGGAAATCAAGGCATTTAATTGGATAATCCACCCATTTAACCCATCAATCAATTAGTGGAAATCAACTTACCGTGGTGCAGTACTCGTGCATGGGATGTGTGAGCTTGTGGTTCTTGGCATTCCGTCCGAAGAAGAAGCACTTTTGGCACATGTCAAAGTTGAAGCACTTGAGGCAGCGGTAGCGGAAGCCCACGATCGGGTACTCCTTGCAGATGTTGCACTTGGCCTGGTGCTTGGCGGCCTCCGCAGCGGCCAGGCGATGGAGCACCGGCAGCCACACGAGACTCTGCGGCTCGTGCTGCAGCCAACCGAGGAAGTGCTGCAGCTCGATGGAGATCTCCTGGTTGCCATCGATGGCCTCCTGCGAGATGCCCGCCTGCTCCAGGCAGGAGCGCACCGAGGGCTCAATGTTCGAGCCCCCAAAAGCGGCCACTTCGCCGAGTTGTCGCGGCACCTAAAGAGATTGTGGATTCATTATGAATCTCTATTGTGATAGGGTTTTCCTTGGCACATACCTGAATGCAATCGTGCAGTAGCAGGCCCAAACGCCTCTGGTCCGCCCTGCGCTCAGTGTCCGCCACCAGGCGGAAGAGGTAGCGATACTTCTCCTCCAGGTGGCCCTTGCAGAGGAGCACTAGCCCCACCTTGAAGCTCAGCACCCGGATCTGGCCGGTGCGCTGCGAATCGTAGACGTTCAGGATCCAGTTGATGGCCAGGTCCAGCATCAGCGTCAAATCAATTTTATCGATTGTCACGTAGAGCGAATGCAGCACCGTGGTCATGTCGGGTATGTCGATGAGTTTGTCGTTCTGGGCACGCAGACCGTGCCGGTCGAAGGACTCGCAGGCAGTGGCCATGCTGATCCTGTCCAGAGCTATACCGGGATTTAGGTTTAAGCACTTCACATTGAAATTAAGATTCAGAGACACCTACCCAATCGCTTTTGCACGGAACGCAGTTTCATTGCGGTTCGGTAGGCAGAAAACCGAATCTCGTTGAGATCCGCCAGGCCCTTCATCAGTTCGATCATCTCCGGGTGGTCCCAGTGCGTCGTCTCGCGTTCGTGGCTGCGAATGCACAGGGAATATGCAATGAGGTTGCCATGGAAATTCTAGCAATTACTCACTCGATGTAGTAAGGCACATTGGCGGCGGTGGTGGCCCGTTCCCATGGCGGCTTCACGCTCTGCCCGAGGTTAGGCAGCGGTCCAATGGTGCCGCTGTTGGATGTGGTCCGTCCGTCGTCCCCGTTCTCGTGCGACTGCTGGGCCCCGTTCTGGCAAAGGACCTTCTGGCGCTCGTCCATGGCGATTTTCAGCAGCTTCATGCTGCAAAATGCAAAAGATACCTCTTCCGTTTGAGTGGATGCATTCGGAGGACCCAGGTACGCTTGCAGGACTCACCGCGTATTCAAATCCTCTAGTTTGGAGAGGCAGGGCGTGGGCACCAGGACCTGGTTGGCGGTGAAGAACGACTGCTGCTCGTTGCAATCGTCCAATAGAGCGCTGGCCGTGGTCATCTTGTCCCTGAGGCGCTGCAGCTGTTGCATCTGCTCGTTGGCCTCGCCCACCGAACTGGGTGGCAGCCAGGAGGTCTTTGTTTGCTCGGCCAGGGCAACGCGGGAGCTCAGGTCCTCCAGGGTCTTCTGGAATTGACGCATTTTCTGCAAGCACAAACAGGGAAAATCAGTTGCAAGGGGGAATTAGCAGATGTAAGTGCATTATGCAAGTTGATTGTCGCTGCGTTATTGTGAGCTACGAACCCATTTGCCTGGCGATACCTAAGCAACAGGAAAAACAGGAAAACAGCCGTGGCCGTCAAGAAAATGCATTTAATTTGCATGGACAACCAGCTGGCAGCTTTTGTTGCCGCCCACAACTTTAATTATGATTACGAGCTCACTGGTGGCAAGGGGATTAAAATGTTTGCCCAACTTGGACAGGCAAAATGCAAAGTAATATAGCTAAGCAAGCAGGAGCAGGATGACGGCTAAGACTAATATTGGAGGGATAAAAAGCTTCCTTTAATTAGTATCAAGCTTGGCTTCTCCAAGGTTTGGCTAAATCTATCGTAAGCATTATTCTCTTGCAAATTAAGTGTGAATCTGTGGCGAATGTTCCTTTATGCCATTCTGTGTTCCTTCCTCGGTATCTATACCATTTTGTACGTGTGCTGTTGCCTCTTCATTAGCAGTTAAAAGCAGACAGCTTGGGCTACAACGTTTATGCTCTTTGTATGCGATCCGCAAACTCCTTCCAGGACTCCTGGGCCACCCGCCTCCTGTCGCTTCTTTGGCGCTTTCCGCTGCGCCAATTTAGCGCTTTGTAACCCTAAACTGCAAAAGGCATTGGCAGCAGCAGGACGTGGACCAGAAACAGGAGCAACAGGAATGCAAAGGGAGCAGCAGCTGCACACGTTTCATTTGCCCCATTTCGCCCGACCCCTGGGAGAATTTTCGCTTTTCAATTTTTACCTTGGCACCCCATTTCGCCACCTCCTGCCGCCCTCCGCCCAGCCGCCCAGGCGTGTAGCCGTGCAGCGAGCGTTTTCCATTTCCATAACCCGGCAAGGCAACAAAAACTTTCATTGCCTGGCGTTTTGCATGCAACAAGCAAAATGCATTTACCTTGGCAAAGGAAAAGTTTGTGCCACCCGCAAGGAGCAGAGAAGTCGGCCCTGCAAAAGCGCATCCTCCGGATCCGCCCACTGCTCCTTCTTCGCTTACTTTATTATTTCATTTAGTTTTCTCCCACCTCCCACCTCGCCCCTTGACCTGCCAGCTGCCCCGGACTTTTCCATTTTCCCAGCTCCTTCTCGGGCCGGCTTCTGTGTAGTTTTTTAATTTAGTTTTCTTCGAGTTTGTGTTTTTGATTTGGAACTTTTGCCTTAGCTTTTCCAGCCTTTAACTCTTTGCGGCCGCACCCGAGGCAAGTTTATGACCCATAATGCTGTTGTCCGTGTGTTTGCTGCCATGTATTTTGTTTGTGCAACAGCCCTTGTTTGCGACATTTCCCGGGCGATGTCCTTTCTGGCAATTGTTGCATTGCAGCCTTTACAACCCCCTTTTTTGGGGCTTTGTTCTTGCGAAATATCAAATTAGTTGCAAATGGCAGTTGGCTTCAAGGATGCCAGGCTATGATATGAATTGCATTTCTTTTTCAATTTATTTACAGACGCTTCTGGTTTCTTTCCTTACAAATTATTTTGGAATCACAACTGAACACCTTTCACTGACAGTTTTCTATTTTGCACTTTGTTAATTATCTTTTCCACTCAAAGGAAACTTCGTCCCTGATTTGAAGTTGCACTTCCGTCACACCGTCCACGATCCTTTCGCTGCTAATTAAGCATGCAAATTATTTTCTGCAACTCCAGTGAAAAGAAAGGCCTTTGTGTGCGGCTGCTTTGAGGGCTGCATCCTATTTCTTTTTTAATTAGCGGCGCGCAGAAGTGGCGGCACAAAGACTGCGCCCCGAAAGGCTGCGGCCAGCTTGTCGCTGCCAATCAATAATTTTATGTTTACAATAAATACGCAATCTGCCCGCTCCCCCCCGCAGCAGGGCCCGCCATTAATTAGTGGCAACAAGCCAACAAAGAAGCAACAGCAAAAGGCTGTTGCTGCCCCTCAAAGAGACTCTGCGAGGGTGGCACGCCGATAAGAGGGCAATGCACTTTTAAAGCTGCCGCCTTCTTGGCCGCAACGTTTAATCACGGACCCTGCATTGTGCAGCGTGCATTGCGGTGCCAAAGGAATCCTTGCAAAGTCAACAAGGAGGCGGTGGCATAGTCGTAGGCGTTTGTCCGTGGCGTCTACTTAAAAAGTGCAACTCTGTGTAATTTAATACCCTCCTTCGCTTGGCTCCACAACAATTCCTTGGCCCGCCAGGCTTCACCTGCGGCTGCCAGGCAGGCAGGGAGGCAACTTGGTTAAAATAAATAAAGCAAATGCTGCCGACATATTTTCTATGGCATCACGCAGCGCCCCAGCTTATTTCAAATGCTCTGAACATGAGCCGGGCCAGGAAAGGGCACGGCAAGAAATAAATGCGGGAAAAGTTTGCTAATAAATTAAAATGAATACAATATTTATAATGCAACAGAGGCATTCCAGAGAAATTCTCTGGCAATTCCTATCTGTAATTGACATTTTGCGGAGCGATGTTGAGTGGGAATTTTAAAAGAATTATTTCAATCAGATTGTTCGCCACTCCAGAATCCATTTCAAGCCTTTCCCCCTCTATTTGCGCTTCCTGGGCAGTGAAGTTGAAAGCGGAAGTCCTTGCTTGCATTAATTAATTGAAATGGCAAGTGAGACTGTAAAAGTTTCGCGGGGTTTGGTCGAAAGGAGGATGAATAGGGGAACAGGAAGCCGGTTAGCAGTTTGCCATTATTTTTTCCCCTCTACAAGGACATGTCCACTTAAATAAATCACGGCCAACGACGAAAACGAATCCTTTATGGCTGTGGGTGGGAATTAATCAAGATTTCAAAGGAAATGCTGAAAAAGTGAGATGCACCAACGGCAGCGAGGAGTCGTTTTAATTAAAATTGTACATTAAAATGGATGTGGTTTTTAATCTGCGGCAGCATACAAAATATATTTCCCTCTCCTGGCGGAAATATGGCAATATATGCTTGTAAATTGTGATATATTATGTCATTGGCTGGAAATTTATTTCCCTTAAAGTAAGAAAACTGCTATAGGAAAAATGCTGCTACTCTTTAAGAGTTACACAAGGGAAATTCAGTTATTTGCTAATAATATGTGGTTACCAAGAGTTAGGTAACCCGTTTTTGCGGCCACCACTGTTAGCCAAGACACAAACCTCGTTCTCGTCGCGCAATATCCCAACAACCTGAAGGAACATGCGCTCGGCCTCGTTCTGCGGATCGTAATTGGAGTAGGTATCGTCCACCAGGGTGATGTCGCCCAAGCGACAGTGGAGCTGCTCCTCTGAGGACGACGAGTACAGGGACAACATGTTGCGGCGCCTCTCGTCGGCCACCTGCTGTGGCAGGGCTGTGCCCACTTCCACCTCCACTTCCGCGCTGTCCGGCTGCTCGCGGGACTCGGCCTCGTCGCAGCCACTGCTGCTGAGCTGAGAGTAGCTCAGGCTCAGCCCGTCCAGCTCCTCGCCCTCCTCCTCCTCGTCCTCCTCCTCCTCATCGTCGTCGTCCTGCTCCATTTCGTGCTCCAATTCGGTGCCGCCGGTGCCACTGTCGCCGCTCTGGGAGCTGGCCTTGGCCTTGGCCTTGACCCCCGACTCCGCGCCCACATTCATCACCACCAGGTTGCCGGCGAAGTGGTGGGACTCGTTGCTGCTGCTGCTGCTGCGGCTGCGACGCTTTAGCGAGCGAAAGGGGGCCAGAAGGCGGCGGCGAGTGCTGCCCGTGGGCGTGGCGTAGGGCGGCAGCAGCTCCACGTTCTGCTGGTGAATCTTCGGAGCTCCGGCATAGCGTTCCAGGGAGCGCGACTTGGCCCCGGAGCGGCGGGTGTGAGAGTTCTCGATCACCTCGCCGGCCTCGTCGCTGGAGCTGTGACCAATCGCCGCCGAGGTGGCAGCCTGGCAACCGCTGGAGAACAGCCGCATCCTGGCAACTGCTGGTGATTCTCTTGATTGTTCGATGGAACGTTTTGCTGATGCTGCTGCTGCTGCTTCTTCTCTGGCCGAGTTAATTAATCTTGCTCTATGCAGATTTCAGGTTTTCGCCGGCACAACTCTCCTAGGCACTCGCTGGGTGCATCGTTTTAGGGCACATTCTTGCGTAATGAACGTTGTTTTATGCGCTTATCTATTTATATAAACCGGTTCGACAGGATTCTGCTTATATTATTCATTTCGTTTTCTCTCCCCGCGTGATTTCTGGGCAAATATCGTGCTATATGTGCGTTGGGTGTTTGCATTCGCGTAATTTGGAGAGTCAATAGGCCACTCAATTACGCCCAAATTTCCCAGCCTATCTCTGCCTCCCTCCTACCCACGATTTCCACTCATAAGCCCAAACGTTTGACTAGCGTTAATTATCCACAGACATCTTGCGGAGCTGAGTTGTTTGCCCAGCAAAAAGGTTGACTGCATTCTGTTTGCACAATTGTATCTTTCCCTCTCGCGCGTGTAAATTATGTTGGGCAATATTTGTACGGCGATAAGAAAGCCATCCCCAATGTTTCAGTCAAGATACATATTTATTGTCCCTTTGCTTGTTGCGTTCTTTGCTGCATTGTTTTGAGGGCCAAGGTGCGATAAGCAGAGGGGGGGTTCTGGGGGCAAAGGGGTTCGGGAAAAACCAATAAAAAAGTGGGATAGGTTAGTGGAACGATCGTATACTTGAGAGCCAACTGGGAAAGGAACAAACAACTATGGGAAAGAATTAACAAGCGGCGAGTTCTAGGTGTTATTTGCCCTTGTAATTACTTGCCATGTGGATAGCCATATCTACCGGCATTTCTTTTTAGGAACCTNTGAGAGCCAACTGGGAAAGGAACAAATAACTATGGGAAAGAATTAACAAGCGGCGAGTTCTAGGTGTTATTTGCCCTTGTAATTACTTGCCATGTGGATAGCCAGCATTTCTTTTTAGGAACCTTAATCTGGCAAAAGCCAAAAACCACTTTATTAGGCCGGCAATGGCTTTAATGAAGCTGTTTTGGCTTATAGACACGGCCAAGACCCAGGTTCGTCTTGGGAGAATTAAAGTAAGCAATGACCCCGATGAGAAGAACGTGAAACGGTAGAAAAACAAGCCTCGAAAATACTACAGATGACATTTCAGAACGAACGAACTCACCGAACGGAAAGCGGAAAAGTAACCAGAATAACTACACACACTCGAGGGAAAAGGGGGCTGCCAGGAGGTTGGGGCAGACGAAAGCTCATTAAAAATTCTAAGCTGTAAAGCAAAACAAAGTTTTAAATAAAACGCCTGGGGCGGGGCAAGGAAAAGTGGCGGAGACAAGTAAACTAACAAGCCATTGACAAAGAAAAGACTCCGAGTCACTGCCGTGATGAGTGAGCAGGAGCGAGGCCCCGAAAAGAGTGAAAGAGATGAGGTTGCACGGTGCGAAAGAGACAGAGATGGTGCTGGAGAAATGCCAACGAGTAATGTTGGTAATGACATTGTAACGGTATTTATTACAACATTACTACGAATGCCAAGTGTCTAATTAGTTAAAGCAACATTCCGCACCCCATGTTCTGGCTGCCTCTTCTTTTGGCCCTGCATAAATTTTGTTTTTCTCGAAATTCTGCCGTTGCAGTAGATCCCCTCCCCATACCTTCCACCCGGAGAAGCCCCTAAGGCCAAATGACAATCAAAAGCCTAATTGGAAACAGGCAAAAACAGACTGTCGACTGCCAATACCCGGTACTCAGTGCAACCCGACAATGCTTGGGGCAATGAAACTGTCAATTTTTCATTGCAGATTTGTAAATCCATCATACCTCTGACTCTTCGGATACCTCGCGTAATTATAATTGGAAAATGCAGCAACATTTTTGGAAACATGCAGAGAAAAACTCTCGACTACCGATACCCGGTACTCACTTTAATCCGACAATGTTTGAAGATTTGTAAATCCAACATACAGTTGACTCTACTAATAATTATTGCAAATTGAGGCAACATTTTTGAACACAAGCCAAATCAAACCGTCGACTACCGATACCCGGTACTCAGTGCAACCCGACAATGCTTGGGGCCATGATTCGGATGCAGATTTGTGAATCCATCATACCTCTAACCCTACGTACCCTACGGGTACCTCGCCGAACAATGATTGCAAAATGCAGCAATATTTAATGGCACGAGCGAAAATACTCATATGCCAGTAGGGATTTAAATTATACAATAATATTCGATTACATTATTTGGCTCCTTTTTAGCCATTAACATGTTTAAATGAATTACGGACCGGGGGGGAAATGTGATGGTTGCATTTCAATTTGATTGATGTACTTTGTTGGTGCGTGAGGGAAATCCAAATGAATATTATAATTTTCACTTTTTTCCCCGCTGAGATAACAGCGAGCGTTGGTTTGCATACAAAATCTGCTGCCAGACACACGGGAATATGAATTGATATTGATAGAATGGGGAATGTGTTTGTTAGTGCCTTTGGAAATGCAAATGTTTTCAGTTCGACTGCAAAAAGGATGCACCGGCACCGGCACCGCCACTCGCATATGCATACTATACATGCATATATATTTGCCAATAATTGAAATGCAACAGATGGATGATGGCTCCCCGAGCAATTTCAGTGATCTAATGGAATCCGAGATTGATGGTCGCCGCTGCTCCGAACTTTTTGTCATTCGCCGCGCAAATGAATCGAATTTGAATGTTATCGCGGGAGAAAATCAAAGCTTGGATTTCACTTTCGGTCCTTTTGTTTCTGGTTTGCTGGCGAAACTAATCCACCATGCGCCGCACATGCGAGGGAGCCGTATTTTTTACGGACTCCAAAGCCAAAGCCAAAGCCCCACAATAAATCACCAAAGCGAGAAGCAGCGGGGCGTCTTATGGGCCAAAGCCAAGCGAGTTAATCCGTTTACCTGGCATCGATAGCTCCGCGCCTGTGTTTATCAACAACAACCAAACTAATTAAGTTGCCCGATGGGCGCTGCGGAGCGGGAAAGCAGCTGAAAGCAGCTGAAGGGCATAGAAAGCCCTGCGGTCACACATTGTGATCTCAAAGAACGGGAGTGCTGAGTCACGGATCGCAGTCGAATATCACCGTGAAAATGGCCCAGCATAAATCAAAAGCGTCACGAATCGTAGATCTGAGTGCCGGGCACCACGTGCTTGCGATAATTGCAATTTGATTGAACCCCCAACCAAACTGAAAGCAAACTGAAACCCGGCTTGGGCTGAGGCTCGGCTCCGTGTGCCCGGAATTTCTGAGCAGGCGGCCGCGGCGAGAGTCATTCAACTTTGAAAACAACAAATAAGAATCCGAATCATGCAGAGCCGCGTCTCTGGCGGATTACACAAAAGCCCAACCGGAAATTTCAGCTGGAAAAAGAGCAGGAAAAAGCGGCAGAACCGAGACACACAAAACCGAAAAATAAAAGCAAAAGTGCATTATGCGACCCCCGGTACTGGGCTTTTGTTTAGCCGGTCGCGCTCTGTTTGGTTTATGCATTTTCACAGAGTAGGAGAGTAGGAGAATCCGAATGAGAATGAGAATGAGGGAATTCCCCGACGCTTTTCCCCCTTTCCCGCCCAGGTCCCAGGTCCATGCATGCGGTTCTGAGTGGCCGACCATGAATAATTTTCCAGTTGTGACTTTTGTTTTCCGATTGTCAAATCCATACAAATGATAAACAAAAGAGGGAAATGTGTGGGCGCAAGGTTTGTTAATGTCTTTAATAGCATTGGGCTCTGATGCCACCGATTTTTACAAGAGATAAGGCGGCTAACAAGGTCCATCGATTAGGGAANGATTGTCAAATCCATACAAATGATAAACAAAAGAGGGAAATGTGTGGGCGCAAGGTTTGTTAATGTCTTTAATAGCATTGGGCTCTGATGCCACCGATTTTTACAAGAGATAAGGCGGCTAACAAGGCGGCTATCGATTAGGGAGAGGAAAATGTGCTTTAATTTGCATTTACAATTTTCCATGAAACCGATATCGGCTGAGGAGAATCAATTTGATTTGATTCCCGCAAAGTGAGTCGGTTAAAAGTCCACATAAATCAAATTCCCTTCACTTGCTTAACCCAAATCAAATCAATAAAGAACATGGATTTCAATATTATTTTTTCTACCATTTTGTGCAAAAAGGAGCGGAAATTTCATGCGTCATGCGGCAAAATTGAAACCACAAGAGTCACTCTGGGCCACGCCCCCGTATGCTATATGTCTGTGCGTTGCAGGCCCCAAAAACATATGCGAATATATATTTCTAGTCTGCACAAAAAGCCTGCGCCACCCCGCTGAACTCTCCTGAAATTGGCGTTGAAAAATGATATCAAATTTGTATTTGCCGGGCGCACAAAGTTGTCGCGGGACAAATAAACTGCACCCGACTGACAGGGCCAACAGCGCCGTGCATTGGCTTTGCATTTGGGCCAACTTACCCAGTTTCGGTTGAAAAAAATAGAGGGGGAAAAAAAAAGGCGGCCAAAGACTTTTTGATGGCCAGACTGTGGACTTGCCCATGGCCAGCAATAAAAGTCAAGAGTGCCAAGCGACATGGAACAATTTATCACGAGCAAATGATCAAAACAAGCCAGGCAGAAGGGCGGCAAACGGAGCGAGTCCTGCCTGCCCCAAAGCCCCAAAGCGATGCCGAGTGGGCGTGGCTGCAGCTTCGGCTGCGGCTGCGGCTGCTGCTGCGACTGCGGCTTAAACGAATTTTCATATCAATTCCGTTTGGCTTCGATTGCGACTCCGCCGAGTGGGAGGGAGGAGGGAGAAACGCTTCGGATTCAATTGTTGAATTTTCCGCACAGAACGTGGCCGCTGGCGAAAATAACGTGGAAATTTACAAGATGTTTTCCTTGCGATAAATAAAGTTGCAAATGTGAGCTGCATCAGCAGCTTGGCTCCTTGCTCAGCCCACCTCCGGACCATTCTTCGTTATGGCAATTTGACTCAAATTGCTTGCTCTACGCATTCGCACAAATTGAAGGTCTGCATTTGTATCTGGATATCTGGATCTCTGGGTATCCGCATCTGTGCGCCTGCCTGGTTAAACTGGTTCAAATGCTGGCTGTCAGGAGAGCTTTAAGACATGTTTATTGGCCACTGCCTGCTCCAGATACAAATGTTTCATTTTCGCTTTTCGCGTGGGTGCAGTAGTTTTCCATATTCCCCACACTTCGGCATGTGCGGTCGCGACGAGCCTTACTTTTTGTGTGGAAATTGCAGCATTTTCTCCTCCGCCAGCCCAAAGTGCACTTTAAGATTTTCCCTTTTCGCCGAGATGGGCGTACAATCAAAGCGAAGTCTCTATCCCTACGGCCGAAGTCATTTTCGCAGCGTTTTATGGGCACGCATTTGTATTAATAATAAATGCAGCTCCTTCCCCCGGCCAGGGCGAGTAATATGCGAATATTTATGGCACTAGTAAAATTTGATGCGGGATGGAGATGCTTTGGCTTATGACAGCTGCAGGAGCTGGAATAAAATTAGTTGAAACTTTGAGGTTGCCGGCCATTAGAGAGCTGACCCCGGAATCTATTCAATTAGAAGCCTCTAACCACCGACCACGGACCATCGGAGGAGGGTGTGGAAAAGTGTGGGACGAGTTTTAGTTTGTGCACGTAGCTGGAGGAGAACGTGTCCGACGGGCCCGGACTGCCATTGTTTGTGAAAATTATTTTATAATCATTTTATCACATTTTCCAACCAAGTGCTGAGCACACAGCTGCCAGCAGCAGGAGCAGCCGCAGCATCAGCGGCGACAGCAGGGCTTTCATGACACACCTGCTGCCTGCTGCCAGGATAGATCGTATCCTTGCGCCAACAACAATGGCTCAAAGCCAAAGCCAAAACTAAAGCATGCAGGCAACTTTTGCCTTGCCATTGATGGCTAGATACTATACTCGTGCACACGCTCACATGTCCGCCCATTTATGGCTTTGAATCTTCATTTTCCTTAGACAATGACAAAAGTGGAGGATAATAGATAAAATTAAGTGCAACTGCAGCGGACAGGGAGGGATGCTCGCTGCAGGATACGGCTGGCTTTTTGTGTCGATAAAGACCGGAGGAGCAGGACGCCCGGCAAAGTCATGGATGCCATTAATAAAGTGCATTGAATTGGGTGCCCAACAGCGTCTGGCACATCCCTTTTTGGGGCTGTAAAACGTTTAGCGAAATTGTTGAGCAAACATGGAAGAAAGGCCTGGGCAGGGAGCACCATAAATTGGCAGCTAAAAGGGGAAACTTGGCACGAAACTTCCGCATTGAGTTAATATCTCAGGTGATATAACACAGAAGTTTTTGTTTTTATCACCCGATATCGACAAGAGATACTCAAAGAATCAGACTTTTTAACGCTTGAAGTGTCGGAGATGTGTTAATTTCGAAATAAAAAGAAAGAACTGTACAGGTATATTGATTGTGTCAATCGGCATTAAACATGACTTTACAGCGCTGAATTATATTTTATTTATCTGCGCAATTAACCCGCTTCCGGAATGGAATGTAATCAAGCCGCTGATGTTGCCTCTTGTCCGTTATCGTTATCACATTGCTTTCCCCGTTCCAATCTCTTTGTGCAACCAGATGCTCGTAATCAACTTTCACCCACACCAGGCGAAATATTAGTTGAACAAATTGAATTAAACATTCTGGGAAGCACTCTGCTGCCCCGCCCCGAAACCTTTAACGCCTTGAGAGGGAAACTTTGCGCAACCTTTTCCCCCGCAAAATCAACCTTACGCAAAACTTTTCAACTGTAATAAGAATAAAACGAGTCTCTAACCTTTGCCACCCTGAAACCTCTCACCCTAAGCACTGCGGCATCAAATTTCATCACAATGTTCCCGCAAAATTTTACGCAAATTTCTGTTCCGTAATAACTTTAAGAGCAGCCCGGGGTGCTGGGAAAGGATCGCGATTGACACCTACAGAAGGGTCCCCGAAAAAGGCAAAAAGGGCCACCATCTTTATGCAGAAACAATAATAATTTTTAATGAGTTGTAAAGTATTTTTACAACTCTTCTTTAACAGCTGAGCGGCGACTGCGAGCCGGCCTCAAAAAAAGCGAAAGTCGAGCACCTGAATTTGTATGCCCCTCGCATCCACGCTACTTGTGTATATTTATCATACACATTTGGTTATACATTATCTTTGATGGCTCAATTTCCGTTGCGGTGCCAACTTCCGTGCACCGCCTTCAATGAGCCGCATCCAGCACGCCCAGAAAATACGAAATGCAAATACTCGTACGACTACCCAAGCAATATCAACGAAATATGGAGCCAAAAAATGAACAAGTTGGGAGTCGGGAAAGTCGGGTGATATGCGTGATTAAGCACTGACTGCTGGTCCCTCCCATTTTGGCCCGGTGCTTGTATAATTTTTTGCACCAAGCCCAGCTTTAGGTTTACACGATTGTTCCCTCTTAATTCGGAGACAAAAAGCGGAGCGGAAAAAATAATGATAAATTTGTATGCTGGGATCTATTTTGGGAGGGGAGCTCGTGTAGGCGGGTGTGTCACTTAATGACTTTTCCGCTGAATGCGAAGCGAACAAGTCGACGGAGTTTCGGGGATGTTACCAAACCGATTTTCGAATTGAATTGTTTTTTGAGTTGCCAAGGTAACTGCAACGTATGGCTTTGGGAAACTCTGTCGTAATCAATCCAAGAGGCTGCCTAAAACTGTAACTAATGTATAGCCGCTTTCAGGGAGATTGAAATCCAATCACCATCGCGTTTCAATTCATTTTCAATTTCCCGATTTCAATTCGCCCCGTCTGCTTCCAGGCCAGTAAATCAGCTTAAAAGTGATTTGCTGTGCGACCGTGTTTCCCCGCGTTTTGTTAGTTGCAGTTCACTACTAATTAAGTGGATCCAAGCGCTTTCCAAACAACCAAATGCGGATGGCAAACGCCGTCCCGGAGCTTTACGGCTCCTCCCGATTGCCAGACGATTGGGTGAAGTCGGGGGCAGGGAGTCTATGCCGGGAGTCTATGCCTCGCTGGCCAGCGTAATATATTTGCATTAACCCAGTGACACATTTTGACATAATCTGATTAATTGGCGTGTAAAGGAGAAATAAATTGAGCGGCGACTAATGAAGCGGAGCCCGAGGGAAGATAGAAAGGCCGGAGCGGCGGCTGGCGCCGGGAACAGCGAACGCCCACAAGATCCAATAAGTGGATGGATCCGCAAGGGGTCTGGTCCGCAACTGGAACTATCTTTGCATAAAATGTTCCCGCGATGCAATAATTTGACTTAACGAATGTTGATAGTTCTCGCACAGCCTGTCAGCCTTTCACACTGAAGAAAAACCCGCATTCCCAATGGACTAGATTAGAAATTATTCAGACAATATGTGTTGTAACTGGGAAAACAATACGCCTGGATTTCGGTTACAATTAATTGAGACATGAGAGCGAAAAAGGAAAACCGCCGTAATAAATGGTTTCCCAACACCTGGCAAACTTTATCAACTGCCCCCTGCAACATTTTTCTATCTGCATTCTCCACCGGCAGCGGCTAATTGATGTCAACGGCTGCAGCGGCAGAAACCAGGAAGATTGAGCAACCAGGCCAGACCACAAGATGTTGCCGCGGCTGCTCCGATCCGATCCCATTCGATTCGATTCGATGCGAGCGAGCGAGCGAGCGGAGGCTCCTCCGCTGGCAACTCTATCAAAAGACGTGTCAATGGTTGGCGTTTGGCGGCATCTCGGTTGCTCAAAGTTGCCACTTAAACCGCCAACGCCGCAAAATCAATCAGGCAAAGAAAAAGGCACAAAGGCAGCCCCCAAGCCTCCGTTTTTCAATTTATTAAATGACATTTGCTTAGCAGATTCGCCTAGGTTTCTTTACACAAAATGTTCGCCGGCGGCCCCAAGGCATCAATTTTTAATTTCATTAGCATGGAGGGCATAACCCACTTGGCCCCTCGCCCCCAAAACCGAAACCGCTTTTCCGTTTTTGGCCCGGGCTTCCCCCTGTTTTCCTGCCGTCTTTTTTTTTTGTGTTTTTCATTATCTGTTTTTCCAATTTGCATTTGCCGGTCTGTGTTTTCTAGCTCGCCATTTTCCGGTTCATGCGTTGCTCGCATTTGAATTTTAAATGATTATTGATTTTACATTTCTGGCCAGCCGCCCGCTCAGATTGTATATATAGTAGTCACCGAATTTATCCGGTGGTGGCCTATTCATAGCCCGATCCGGTGGCCCCTGCTCTCAGGGTCAAATTCTAAACTCGCTAATTACCCAAAGTGCATGGTTCGGACTCTCAAAGCAGAAGCCAGCTTGTGTAAACAATTGCTAACGATGGCTAAATAAATATTCATCAAGGAATAAACAAAAGGTGTGCGGCAAAAAACAGATTCCGTCCATCGGCCACCTCAATTACTCAACTGGTCAACAGATGTTGCCAATTTTGCTGTTCAAACGCTTTTTAATATTTGTGTTTAAACAATAATTTTCGCAGGTAAGATACAGGATCCCCCTCGAGGTTCGTTAGAGTATTTTCTGGGAATTAAAACTAAGGTATGGAGGCATAAATCTAATCGTATTTTAGCTGGAGATTAAGTCAGTTTGGCCCCATTAGAGCAGGGCCAATAAAACATTTCTACGTGGCTTATCGAATTTGGTTTCTGTGTTTATCCATTGAAAACAAATTTCCAAAGCCAAAACATTTTGGGATAAAAGCTCTGACTAATCGCGCCGGCAGCCCAAAAAGAGCCAGAACACCAGCAGACCCACAGCAGCCATAAAGGTGATCGGAAAATGTTTATTTAATAAATAAATTGCAGAGAAATTGCGCAGCTCCCGAGGTCGGGAGCCGGGAGTGGGTGGGTGGGAGGTGGGTCAGTGGCTTGTTTGGTCACACACCGAATGTATTTATTCAATTAAAATAATCATAAAGTGAAATGTTTGTATGGCCATTCGGATGCAAAGGCAAACAAAATGGCCAAAAATATTGTTATGCATGTTCGGGCTCGAGATATGCAAATAAAAATCGATGCAATTATTTTCAATTGATGTAGTTTTGGAGTGCTTTCAGTTTCCATACGCTCGTACTCTTGCTCATGCGTTTTAAATGGCATTCTCCACGTTCGCCCCAAAAAATACTTAAAATCTTATTAGGCGCTCATTAAAGAAGCATTAGAGAAATTGTCGCCGGAACAGCTTGCCCCAGTGTTTTAAACTTTCTTCTCGTTTTTGTGGCAACTTTACAATAGTTTCACGGCTGACTAACTACGCCGGATTCGATTTGGTTGCCCTTCTTTGATGCGGGCCGAACTCTGACGTTGATTAATGATCGAAGACTTGAAGTCTAAAGACGAGTATCCCATGGATAACTAAGTAAATTTCCTCAAAGCCCATGCCTGTGTACTCTGCCACTTGGTTTCTGGGTACATTTTCTGCTCAATTTGGTTGTCAACATTTGGACAAACATTTGAGCTCATTAGAGCATTCGGAATTATGAATACTTGACTTCAGCTACAGTCGCAATCGCAATCCCAGCCGAGCTCCTCAGCTCAGCTCCTCAGCTGCCAGATTTTGTGTTCCTGCCCTGCCTTTCGGGTAATCTGTTTGCTCCAGTGATTTGCATAAAATGTGACTGCCGATGGATGGATGGATGGTTGGTTGGGAGGCCCAGGCCCGAGAGTCAACAGCGAAATTGACTTTGGCTGCGTTTAACCTTAACCATTGGGCGATGCGAATTCCACAGCCCCCCCGGGAGAGTTTAATTGAGCTGTCGAGCGCGAAAGAGGCGCAGGAAATTTAATTGAGTGCAACTGCATAATTGTTCAATTAAAGCGATTGTGTCAGGGCAGTGAAAAAGCGGCAACAGAAGCCGATAAACACGCCACAATTAGTGCAGCAATTTTTAATTGATTGAAACAGAACTGACATCGACTCCCCATTGACAGCTGTTTGGGTTTCTACTCATCTAGTCACTGGCAAGCGGCAAGTGGCAAGTGCGTGAGGAGGCGCGGAAAAACTTATCTGCCAGCTGGCTTTAAGCTCTCCCAACTACGTGTGGAATCGTGGACCACTCCCGCCGCGTCTTGGCCAATAAAACCGAATTGTCCCTATCTGTAAATACTTCGCACACACTGGTACAGGCCAGGCCAGGGCAGGGCAGGCAGAACAATCCGAGCGGGGAGACGCGAGTGCGGCGAACAAAGCGAGCTGCCAATTCAGATTACCTGAACTGCGCCATTTGCCAGATACTCGATGTCTTTTTTCGGAGATACATTTGCTGTAAATGCCAGTTGCTCATTCAGGAGATACAGACATGGTTTGATTCATGCAAGCCCTGTCGAAATGCATTCTCCGGGAAATTTGTCACAACTTTGGGCAGTCACTTAAGGTATTCGGCATGTGTTTTAGACATTGCAGTGACTCTGTCAGTTGCTGATACATCGGAGCACTTATAAAGTAGTGACTAGGGTAAGTTGGGGTTCCATATTCCTGGCTAATCTGATGTGAAATTCTGTTCGCATAGCCAAAATATTTATTCCCACTCGAGGGATGCCAGGTTTGCATTCCCGGGAAAGATCTAGATATTGCGACACTCGCCGGTGCCGTACTCCACACCCAACGAATGCCCGACTTTCTTATGCAATCCGGCAGATAGTTTTCGCCTCGACCCCGCATCCAAATCCAGCGAATTGACATGCAAAATGTGTGCAACGGCGCCAGGCTGATGTCTGAGCCGCGAGTGCCAGCCATTTATTTGGCGCTGGTGGAATTGAGTTGCATTTGCCATTCGACTGCAGCAGTGGCGCTGGGAGAGTTGGAGCTGCATCTGCGGGCCTATAAATAAGCACGTCGCACAGTTAACACCATTAACTGCATATTAATTGGCCGAAATAGACACCGGCGTCAGGACTAAGCCACGATCCGTCTGACATTTGTCCAAATGCGAGTGTGCAGCGATACACTTGGCATCGCGTGTGCATCGCGGGCTCCCGAAATGGCAAAAGGCACTCGGAATGTTCCACAGAACGGGTGTCAGTTTCACATTTCCCCAGTCGTTTTTTGTACACACTGTACGAGTATGTTGGATTTTGAGGCGTGGTGGCAGTAATTGTGCCGAAATAATATTTGCCCCCCTCGCACATTTTGGCGCACTAATAAATATCAAAGCGGGGGAGACAAACCCAGACGAGCGCAACAAGCGAGTATCTTGCAGATACACAGTCCACGGGAACGCATGCATAAATTAAGTGCAATTAGCATAAACAATTTTCAGCTTTTAACTGAGGACAAACAAGGGGAGCTGCAGGGGGGGAGGCCTGCTGGAAATGGCAAACACATGCTCGGCAGTCCCAGAATCTGTGGCCACAACACCAAAGACGCTCTGCACATGCGGCTGCGGCAAGAAATTGCAGCTTTTGTGGATAGATTACTTTTGGCCAAATTTGGCACGCCAAAGAAATGTTTGGACTTTGCGGGATTTATACTTGTACGATGCACGTCCGGTAGGGTATGCTAGAAGTTCAATTGTTATTGAATTTTCGGGTTAAATACAATAAATAAACCTTTAAATTGAGTGCAACAACTGGATAGGTGTTACAAGCAAACCCCTTTCATGGTATAACCCGTTTAAAGACAAGCGATTCCTCAGAATTTCAAGACTCATCAAGTTCAAGTATGATAATGTTTCATACGACAACACTCCCCTACAACTCAAGGAGTACACCCTATATTTTGACTGACTGATGATTTCATATTGCAGCTGCAAAAGTTTCAAGTAACAACATTTCTTGCACTTCCCTTTTTTCCAAAAAGCTCCTCCAAAATACACAGCTCCGTTCTTTGATGCCGAACTCAAAACAAATCCACCAGCGGAGCACATGGGTGCGGGAATGGGTATCCGATCGCTGTCGCTGGCGTTTGTTTACACAGTTTTACAGACAGCACAGTACAGTGCAGTGCAGCACATATAGTACATGCATATTTAAAAGCGATTGGACTTAACATATGATGTTTAACTGGCGTTTAGTACGTGAAATGTACGAAAATGTCGAGCACATGGCAAACAACGGCGGCAATCGCATATTCGCAGACCGCATTGGGTAAATATTATACTATACATATTCGTACACAAATAAATAAGCGGACACATGGGCATGAATAAGTGAATTCGGGAAATTTAAATGATATTTTGCGAAAGGGGAGACGTGGCTCCGTAATTGGGAAAGCGCCGCCTCATCAAAACGCATGCTAAAGTATTTACAATTATTACTGAAAGCCGATCTTTGTGTGGGAACTGCGACCGGCTTCCCCTCGTAAAAATGCGCACTACACATATGTATATTTATATGGATCCAAGGTCGAATCGGTTTTTGGGGTTGCCAGTGTCAATGGGTTGAACTAGATTTTTGAGCAACCGAATCGTTCGCCTCGAAACAATCCAGCTGACAGCTGCCGAACAATTCCTTAATTGGGCATTGCCCGGGGAGAAAATGATGTTGGGGAAAATCAAAATGTATCTCGTGAGTCACAATTAGCGTTTCGGGCCTCGTCAATTGAGACTCGTTGCTCTACTAGATGATGGCTAGATGGTACAGATTCCTTATCAAGTGGGTCAGCCGACATTCGGGTTTAACATAGAGTTCAGAATCCCCCCGACAGCAGGCGAGTCATAAAACACACTCCCATCAGTTTTATTGGACGGCAGGCGGCGCATTAATTATAAATGCTTGTCAACAGCTCCAATAAAAAAGCCCGCAAAGAGATACGGATCTTCGGCCGAAAAGGCCCTTAAATACGACGAGTTATCTGTGTTATGTTAGATAAATGTGTCACAGTGATGATGATGCTCTAGCTCTACTTGTAATCGAAATGCAAATGGAAATGGGAATTGCTCCAGTGCCAAATGAATATTATTGTTATTGTCGGGTGAGATTGGTTCTGGGGGGTTTCTGGGGTGCCCTCGGTTCGATTGGGTTCGGTTCTCTGGGTGCTCATGGGTTAATAAAAACGGGAATGTAAACAACAGACAGAGATGTGAAAACAAAAGAAATCGGTTGTGGACATACTTTGAGCGTGTTGGAAATTAGAATTTCCGATACAACTGAAACAGACTGCGGCTGCAAAAATAAAACAAGAAATTTGATCACTTAGATTGATGCATATTACAAACGAAAAAGAGTGGTTAGATAAACACTGCTCGTGAAGTGAAACGATGTATTGATGGTTATAATTCGCCCCGACCGCCAAGGCTGACATCATCGGCGATCGGCGATCGGGAGTAAATATCCGGCAGGGTTAACAGACGCAAATCGGCGAGAATTTGGGGCACAGCAGGCGGCGGCCAGTCCGGGCAAATAAATTAACCATATTGATGGAGTTTTAGAAAGTTTCGACGAGCACCACAGAGGGCGCCAGCAATTTCGAGGCATATGCGTTCTAATTAACCAACTGACACTGGCACCCACCCATTCATTCAACAAATACAAAGAACAGCCTCTACAAGCAACTGCGAGAGATAAAAAATTTCAAGGCGCTGCTGTGCGACACAATGCAAATCCAGTGGAAATACAAACGCACAAGATACATATAGTACATATGCCGGAGTGTGGAAACAAGAGGCGTTGGTGTAACAAGCTACCAATAACCCTCGGAACGATGACAAAGATAAAGTGGAGACCCGGCGAGAAGGACGATGCACGAACAGAAGGAGAGCAGCCAAATAAAGCGACAACTTTAACAAATAAACTGAGCACAACGACTAAATCTCTCCTCGCACACCGCCAGCCGCCAACAGAATTCAATAAAATGCAAAGTAAATAATAATAAACGACCTTGCCAGTGAGGATTTCACTCGGCTTCCCGGCTCCTGGGGCAATATGTGTTCCCCAGTCAGAGCTCCCGGCTCGTGGTCTCCTTTTTGACAGTTGAGCGTGGGATATTAAAAGCGTGTGGCCCGGCACCTCGGGAGTTTTTGCTCCTGCTCCGCCAGATGCAGATGAGATTTCCCTTGAAAATCTGCTGGAATCCGAGCTTAACTGCAGATACACTGGCAGGCAGGCAGGCAGGCAATTAAACGGACAAGTCACTGGCCCCGTTCGCAATCGCAACACAAATATTTGACAGAACGCAATGCTTCGGGCAAATTGGCTGCCCGTGCACATTAGTTTCCGCAGAAATCCCACTTTTTTTTAGACATTGTCGGTGGGTATTGTATTACATATTCCCCTAAAAATTGACGATCGAGAAAAGTCTGGTGTAGTAGGTTAAGCCACTTTTAAAAATACTTTTCCATGCGTTGGCTTTTTGGAAACGCTGTGCTAGCAGTATTTTCTTAACGCCGTTGTCGTATTTTTTTCGCTTGTTCCCATCGCACGCCAGAGGGAGAGAGAAAACGAAATTACAATAAATTTACTTGCAAATTTTGGTTTTTCGTTATTTTATTTGCAATTAAAGCATCTCGCGGTGGTGAAAATAATGTTGTATTGAACACGCTCGGCCAGAATTGGACCAAAACAAAGAAGTTGGTGAAAAGTGCGCACAATTTTAAACGTGACTGTTACAAAGAATTTTGTTTCATTTATCACACACACAAATGCACAAAGTGCTGGAGTTTTTTATTTTATAAAATTGTAGTGCTTGTTGTTGTCGTTTTTGCCTTGTCGCCGACGTTGACGAAAAATGATTATTATAAATACGACCTTATTACTCTTGTTACTTTCGTTTGTTCTGCTGGTAGAGAAAAATTATGACACGAAAAAAACACCAAAACAATTTATTTGTGCAATTTTTCTTCACGCGGTGTTGGTTTACATTTGTGGGAAACAAGGTGAAGAATTTTCAGCAATACATTTTCTTTCGTCTCCTTTCGCACTTTAAAAACCACTTCTTTTTAATGATCCTGTATTATTTCTTTTCTTTTGGATTCTTCAGATACGTGGGGAGGCCTTCTTTATAAACGCGTTTCTTTAGATTTTCTTTGTTTTAAATATTTCGTTTTATACCGATTTTCAAGGTTTACACAATTCTTTTGAATCACTAAATTTTTTCAAATTTCTTGCAGATTTTTGAATTTTTACCGGCAGTTGGCGATCGCGACAAAAAACGCAACCAACTTACGCGCCGCCGCTTCGTTAAATGAGCCAACAACAAACCCGGCGAGCGGTGCAGCCACTTTGCACTCAAATCGCCACTCAAAACTCACGCTTACACTCCAAACAAGTAGGAGCGGGTGTGTTTGAGTGTCTCGACTATGAATACCCGGTACCTGGCACATTGGCTGGATTATACGTTGACTCTGGCAAGCGCATCGAACATGATTTAAGGTTTTTAGACAATTCTTTTATAAACATTCTTAAACGTGAGAATCCGAAACATCAGAATGTTTTTGAAGTATCTATCGTATATTTTAAAGAAAATTCCTAATAATATGAAACTTGTAATCGAAATTCAAATATAGCTACGAAATATTTATTCCAAAAAGAATATTGTAGATGCCACAGTACTCTGTCAAAATACATGGCCCTAGACTTTACAAAATTTTTAGGTATACAGACTTCATGTGAATGATTCTCGTATCATCTAGCAACATTTTAACATATGATTCTTCTTTTTCGGAGACTTTGAACAAGCCCAATAGACCCTCGTACCCTGTGAGTACCGGGTATGACAACGAAACTTGTTCTCCGCTCTCTGGCCAAGAACTTGTTGCTCGCTGCTTGAGTTTTGTTTATGCTTTGGGGGCCTCGGAAGAATCGCCCGCTGTTGTTGTTTAAATTTAACTATGCCTAGCTCCCCGCTCGCTCTCGCACTCGCCCGACCCGGGTCGCTCATTAAGTGGTTGTTGTCAAGTTGAGTGGAGCAATTGAGTGCCACTTTTGAGTGTTGTTATAATTTTTCAATCTGCCAGATACTTGGCCCTCTGCCCCACTCACAGGCATTCGGTTTGGGATGTGCTACCTTCCGCCGGCTTATTTATTGCCCGAGTTTTGGGTTGCTTTCGATACAATTTATAAATGCATTTGAATGGCCTGTTTTTTTTTGTTTCTTTATCTTTATCATCCCGCATTTCGTCCGTCCTTCTTTGTTTTTATTTGTTTGTTTTATGTCATTTTTATTTGATAATTTACACGCATTTTTTGCGCGCTTTTTTGTTTCCCTGAATTTTGATTTTTGTGACTCACATTGAAAGTGACTGATGGGGGTGAGTGTGTGTATAAAAGAGTTACCACTTGTGGGATCCCAAATGTACCCAAGCTTTAGGGGGTTCCCTCCTTTATTGGGTCAAAAAAATCGATGTTTTGGAAATAGTTAAACACAATATTGAAAAATTTGTAAAACNTTCCGAAACACCTTTGTTCCATTTTTTGAATACGATTAGAAAGTTTTTTCTTGAGGATACTTGCCTATATCTCCGAAATGGTTAAAGCAAGAGATATAAAACTTACAGCTAAAAATTATAATATCTAGCCATGTGCCAAGTTTTATAAAGATCGGACAATAAATAATGAAGATACGGCCAACAATTATGTTCACCGTCTTTCTGAGTGTCAATGTCGGACGACATTTTTTTGGATAGTTGGTATTAACCATTTCTTCTTTGACTTAATTTTGGGTTCAAATATTTTAACAGTAAAACTACACGAATGAATTAATTGTATCCAAGAAAACACTTAAATTTTTCGCCCGTCTTAAGGTGGGAACCCCCTCAATGCACTGCGAAATTATTTTCACTTAGAATGTTCTGTCGAGTGAATGGAAACAAACGTGTCACAGAAAATCCTAAAATATCGCTTTCTGTTCTTTGTTGCTCAGATTTCCCTGCACGGCTGTCAACTTGGCATCTTTTTTGCCGTATTTCCTTTTTTTTTGCCCAGCGAGACTCCTAAACAAAGATAGCAGACAAAAATGTGCTTCCTCCTATTTGCTTTTTGCAAAAAAAAAGCCCAGAAAAGGAAAAGAGAAATGCAAAATTGGCAAATAATTTTTCCCGTTTGGCCGCTCACACGTGACAAAGTGTGAAAAATGCCTCAGCCTCATAAGTGAGAAAATGCCGTCCGCTTGTTTCTTTTTGTGGGGATTGTCTTAAGCCTACACTTGCCACACGAAACGCAAGGCGGGAGCCGGGGGGGCGAAGGATGTGGCAGGGAAATTTATGAACTGCAGACGCGACAGAAAGTGAGCCAGCGTCGGAGGAGACAAATCCTCGGCAATAGTTCGTTCGTTCGTCTGCGTTTGGATTGTGTAGCCGGACTGCAGCCGGAAAATCTATTTTCGAGCGCATAATTTTCTTTTTCAGTCTGCCACCTTATAGGGCAGTATTTCCTATACACCCCAACTCCCCGCCTGCCCTGCTGCGTGTGAATATTTATCTTCGGCAAGGCGATTTGTCGTGTGCCAAGGAAAAAAGAAAACAGTACGGAGTCGAAAATGTATCTGAGAAATCTTTGACACTGCCTTGCACACGGATTTCCTGAATTTGTAAATTGAAATTGAATTCTCTTGTCTTGCCCTCGAATACTAATTGTATTCTATGGCTTCTGTTTCGTTTCCTATTTTGAGTTGGTTACGATTTTTCAATTTTATCTCTGGCCTTTATAAATTATGATGAATGGGGACAAGCTTCCGCAGGTTACATCCGATGGAGCGTTCTAATTGAAACTGTTTACATGGCCAAATAAAACAATTTTGCTAGCCCTGGAGGCCTTTTTCGAGCAATAGCAATTATTTTCATTTAACCCGCAGGAAAAATAACAAAAATATCCTGGGGAAATGCTAAACGTACATATTTAACAATTAAACTTGTATAAACCTAAAATGTTTGCAAATGTAATCAATTTTATTCCTCTGAGGTTAACAAGATTACCTTTTCCTGTTTATATTTTCTCTTCAAAACAAACAAGTTGCAAGTACTTTCAGTAGCTCACCTACCCAACTAAGTTCAATTAAATGCAAAATTAAGCCAATTAGAGAACTGTTTCATGGAAAATTGTGGCCTTGGGCAAATATTTACCAAATGCTTGGCAGTCGAAAAACAAGCAACGAAATCAGAAAACATACAAAATGGCAAATATTTATGAAATGAAAATCCTGCGCAAAGGGTCAAGCGGGTGAAATTGGAAAAAGTTGACTGCCGCACAAAATGGCGCCGTTAGCAGCTTCTGCCATGGAGCAGGAAAAGCGGAGGAGCGGAAAAGCGGAGCAAAGCAGAAGCCAGCAGAAAATATTGACAGGCCAAATGAATTGGCCACATGGTGGGTCAAAACGTTCCAAATGGAACGGGCAATGGCAGGACTGTGCTGTGTGCGAGTTTGTATCTGCGGCAATATAAAGCACAACACGTTTGACAATTATACATTGGTTACATTTCGTGGCATATTTGTGCAGTTTGCGCAAATAACAAAAAGGGAAAAAAAGGGAGAAAAAAGCGAGAATAACAACCGGCGGCAGTGGCACAAAAAGTCAGACTGGGAGTGCAATATGCGGTTATGACACTCCTCGCGGGCGGTGGGCGTGGCTGGGGAAGGGTTCCTTCCCATATAGACAAAGTAATAAAGCTGATGGAAAAGGCGAAAGGGAGACGGCGCATAGCTAAACCATTTTGGCGTGACAATCAATTGATTTCCCAGGCGGTTGAAGAGGAATGATATATGAATTCAGTCGCATTTGAAGCGGTTTATTCTCTCATTTTTTTGCAAATGCTAGGATTCCTTTTTTGTGTCGTTTTTAAAGGTGATAAAGGATTTAATGACACGTCTAGCATGCACAATCAATGGTTTCTTAATTGCAGCAATGAAAATGTCAAATGTTGCAGGCAATATAAACGAAAAATGGATTGCATACTTCGGGGCACTAGACTTTAATTAAGGTTTCTTTGTGGTTCATGTCTTGGATGCCTGTGAGCTATATTTACCAAATTGTTTTATTAGCTTTTGTTATATAGCCTGCACTTTTGCTTGCCCGGCATGAGTTGTAATCTCTGTTGCTAAATCAAAATTTCCATAGATAATATTTCTTGTGGTGTCAACCGGGGCCACTCCGTAAAGCGTGCACATAAATCACAGGCAAACAACACAACACAACACAGCACACGAGGGCCGCACACACTGCGTATGAGTGATTTATTAAACTATTTTGTGCCAAAGCGAACGGACGAGCAACTAAATTGATTTCATTGTGTGTCCTGGCCTGCATAATAAACCGAAAAACAAACTGCAACGAAAACTTTCAACGTTCCCAGGGACATTTTTCAGATTTTCCTCAAAGTGGTTAAGAAGCCAGAGGACAAGGACCCGCACAGGATGCTCCGCACAGGATGGGCGAAGAAGGAGCACGGCAGCTGTGTCCGAGTGGTCATAAGGGGTTAAATGAGTAGCCAGTGTGTGTGAGGGCTTATCCCACAGCTTCAATAGCGACCACATGTGGTTAAATTATGGCCAGTGGAGCTGACCGGCCACCCACATCCATTCTGTGCCATTTCTGTGCTATTTTTCTAGCAGTTTTCCGGGAAATCAATGAAACATATTTCAAAGCGTTAAGCAATTGCTTTTTAGCGTCCATTCACCATGCCACTGTGGACTGGCAATTCCACAATTTTCACCACCAACACCCCGCACCGTCAATCCGCATTTTAAGTGGTCGTGTTCGGGTTCGGGGTTCGAATTCAATTCGATCGGACTCTCTGGAGCGTGTCCCGCCCAAATGGGGATTCACGCACTCGGCTACACCAGCCAGCCCGTCCAATGCTCCGAATGCTCCGGCTCCCCCAATTGACTCCATAAAATTCAGAGTCTCGCATTATTTGCCAAATGAGCCAGAAGTAGTTCTGTGGCACTGCGCCCGCCGCCAGCCGCCCGCTCTGGCTCAACCCTTTCATTAGCAGGGCAGTCGGAATTCCACAATCTGATTGAGTTTTGCGAGTGATTGCCAAGGAATTTTGGGGCGACAGTGACTCCGATGGATGGCATGCATCATTCTGTGGAGATGGCATGGAACGGAACGAACAGCGAATTGATTGAAGACCCTGCCAGGGCATTGCATTGTGGCTTGCTTTGGTAAGTGTCAATCCAGCTTCATTAGGATTGCATATTTGATGGCCAAACCTTGTGACAGGACATTGTGACAGGCTCCCATACATAACCATTAATCTCTACGATTGACTTTAATTTCGCAGTTTCACAAGTTAAGTGGCTGGCTTTAATGATTTTCTGTCTGCGTCTCAGTATATGGCGTTGACTTTCAACATGTCAGCGGTTTTCACAGGCGGAAAAGTGCAATGACAGCCGAAAAAGGACACTGAGCTTTCCTGCCATGCAAATGAAATTTTTCCCAGCAAAACTTTCCATTCAATTAATAGAAAATTTCTTGGTGTGGTCAATTAAGCACGTGGCCTCTGTGGCTACTGCCCAGAAGGGGTGGCACGGAGTGCTCGGATGGCCAGGAATTGGTTACTAGCCTGGCTAAACTTTGCCCCAGCTATTTGGCGACTTCATTTAACGTTGCTCCCTCATAGAACGCCCTCAAAGTTTGCCGGCATCCGCACCCACATACTTTCTCCTGCACCTTTTCATTCCGGATCCTTGTAATTGTTTTAAGTTGCATTTATTTAAACTTTTTTTGTATTCGCTGCCTCCAACTTTCCTTGCCGGCAAAACTTCTTCTTTCATTAGTATTTCCGCTTTTTTCACTATACTTCGCAGTCATGCTTTTGCATATTGTTAATTTTGTTTCAAGTTTTGATATCAGTTTTGCGCTCGGCCCTGGCATAAAAATTAAAAATACATTTTTGTGTAAAAAGTATCGCAAAAATGGTTCGCAACTTTTTCACGGAGCTGCATGGATTTCCTTCATATTTTTTCAGCCGCTTTAACGCGATTTTATGCGGCACGGAATAAAAAAATATGTATATAAAATGCAGGGCATTTTAAGCACTTTCGAGAAGCATTTTTTCGGGGCGTCGATTGGCATCAAGAGATTATTTCCGCAGCGATTTGAGCACCGAATTGAATTCGTTGGCATTTAAGTGGGCCGGAAACAATTTGGACAACCGAAGGATATTCGGTGGAAAAACTGCACTTGGATGCAAGCTCGTTAAGCAAATTGCATTTAAACAAATAAATGGAATACTCGAATTTTTGGCGGCATAAAGTGAACATTGTGATCTATCCGAAAAGACACTAAATCAAAAATGTTCACCGCAAAATGTGACCCAATTAAATGCGAAATTGTTCCCCAATGAGGAATTCATAACTAAAACAAAAAAAATCTTGTAAAATATGAGCAGCAAAGGGTTCGATCTATTTTCCTGCTCATGTTTTAATGCAACACAGTTTTTCCAAATAAATTCACCACATTTCGATGCCGGCTAATAAAGGTATTTGCAGCAGCATTGCACATTTCCCTTTTTCGGGGGTGTTTTGAGGGCCGAGTTTCTTGGCTTTTACGACTATTGCCTTTTGGTTGAGCATTGTTTTTCCCAATATTGCTTTCCCGTGGTCGCATTGATTTTCCCATCGACATAAAAAGCGAAACACACACACCACCTATGGCAGAAGCGAAGCCGACGAGTATCGCATACAATATGTGCACTTTATGCGCTTTGATATTTTATACGTTTGTGCGGCCGGCAGAAACGAGTTGTTTTTGCACAAAATGGGGGAGTGACACATCCCATGTTGTATCCATTGTTTGCACAGTCTGTGTGACATTTTTATGCGATCAAACATTGTTGCATCAAATTTACGGTGCGTATGAGTAACGACAGAAACAGTGGCGGTCCCAGCAACAGAAATACAGAAACGGAGAGCAAAAATATTCGCAATTCAAAGCATTCACTCCGCTGTCCCCGCATTTGCGGTGGAATATATTATGTTGTTGTTTGCTGTTGGTTGTTCTCGGAGGGAAACCCGAACGACGGGCGTCATAAAAAACACACTTGCATTTATTAGCCCGAAAAAATACAAACACACAAAGAGGGAAACAAAAAGGGACATAGTATCCTGGACGCTCGAATGGTGCCTGCTAAACTTGTTTGTCCGGAACGAAAAGTAATTGAATAAAGTATTTTTCACATCGGTTGGGCAGAAGGAAATGTGTAGGGAATGCGAAATAAATCGGGTGTCACGACAAGTGTTTTCCCAGCTTTTCGCAGATGTTCTCCTTGAAACACAAACTTGATGCCGCGCTAACGAGAAAACTCAAATTGTAGACAACTCGAATGCAAAGTCCCACTCAAATTATGAAAATGTCACAGCGGCAATGGGGGAGAAAAAGTTGCAAATCTCGACTTACCGTCATGTACTCGTCCAGGCGATGCTTCCAATTGTCAGATCTATCGATTAGATTGTTCCACTGCTCCGAAAGTTTGCCCACCTCCCGCCGGATGCTGCGTGTTAGCTCACGGCTCTGCTCCTCGGCGGACAAGTAACGCGAGTCGGAGTCATGGTTGGCTGAAATGAGGCAAGAGATGGCGATAAGTTGCACGGCAAGAAATCGGTTGCACGAACGGATCAACGGATCCTAGGTTTCATTTCCCCGAATTTAGGGAACATCCCAATATTAATCTCCCGCTCGCTCACTGCATTCGCTGGCGCGGTAAATCTACGAAAATCAAAAAGCCAACGAACAAGTTCTGGCAAAAAAGACAACTGCGCTGCCATTAAATGGGGGCAGGAGCAGGTCCTGTCCTCCTCCATTTCAGAAATCCTTAAGCCTCTGGCACGTTCGAGAGTTTATGAATTAGAGATGATATTATGGCTCTTAATGTCCGCCCGGGTCGATGATTATGCTGTGCCTGAGAGAAGCGGCATCTTTGATTATGCTGATTGCAGGCAGTGATTAAATTTGCAATAAAATAATCTCACTCCGAACGGAACAGACAGGTAAGCTCGTGGGGATTCCTGATAGCAGAAAGTTAAGTGAAAACAAAGGGAAACTCAAATTCGATTCAAGTCCGAGTGTTTCAATTCGGACGCCTGGGGAATCAATTAGTTGGCCGGAAAGTTAAAGCCAAAGTTGCCAGGGAAATTCAATAAATATCAATGTCTTAAAGCCATCGATTAGCTCCGATGAGACCGCAAAACCAGCAGCTCAGCCCGGGCAACTTCCTGCCACAACAATGAAAGATGAACGCCAGGCAGCGGGCGGCTGCTTGGGGGGGAAATCGAAAAGGAAAAGTGTCAGGAAATTTGAAAGACAAACTGACGCGCTCTTGCGGCAAAGGGAAATGCAATACGAGACAGACAGAAGGACTCACTGACTGACTGACTGACTGATAGACGAGTGGCAGCTGCTGCTTCTGTTGCTCCTGTACGGAGTGTCACAAAAAAGCACAGCAAGAAGAAGGACTCGAAGTTGGCTAAATCCGAATTTAATTTAATGCACGGACGGAGACAGCGCGCAACTTTTACGGCCCAAGGAGCGCTCGTCGGACAGCTGGTAATGTGATGCCGAGCAAATATCGAGAGTTGAATACTTTTTCCCTTCCCCCATCGAGCTCCCGAGGACTTCGTTGTAATATTCAAATTCAATTTAAAGATTGAGTTTATCGCTCTGCATGTTTTCTGCTTTTTGCCCGCCTCGCTGCGCCTGCCCGGCGAAACTTTTCGCTTTGCAATTTCAACTAAAGGAAAGTTTATAAGTTTATGCTGAATTTTTGTATTAAGTTCAACATCTTCAAGAGGCCCTTTGTCTATTCGATCGTTAAAATTATTTGACAACTATTTGTTGCGAATCGCTTACTATCAATTTCAATAATCATTAAAATTCATTTCCACCAAACCCGCGCAACTGGCGCCCCACAAATAAACATCAAAATGGCTAAAATCAAAGGCCAACAGCGCTGCAGCGTGGCGGGCGAAGGAGACAGACCCAAATCTCTCCAACAGCTGATGGCAGGCACTAATAGCGTACTAATCGCACTAATTGCTCTGGTCGCAATTATCGCTACCCCGCTCTCACCCGCTCCCACGCCATGAAATGGTGAAAAAAAGCACGTAAAACAAATCCCCAGCCAGTCGCTAACCTCACCGACCGAGCTAAACCCACATAGCCATTTGCTAAATTGTTAACTACAGTCTAAAAAAACTACAGGGAGCTAAAGCCCGGTCTAAAACCCGGTCTAGGGGATCCAAAGGGGATGGCGGGAGGGTAGCCACAAGAGGGGGTGCAAAATCAATTGGCAATTCCCAGCTTTCCCCACAACAGTTGTCTACTTTTAGGCGCCCACGTCCCAGACTTGGCCTGTGCGTGTGTGTCTGTGTTTGGGTGTGCATGTATGTGGTTGTGAGCTGGCTAAGCTTTTGTAAAATAGTTAAACCAAATTCTTGCATGTTAGTTTTCGTTGATTCGTGATAGACATTCGACAGCAAGTTCAATCAATTGCGAAATCCTCAAGGGATTCGCATAGGAAGCCGGTGCAGGAATTCAATGCATTCGAGTGAAATTCATTTTATATTAAATAAAGGCTATGAACATAAAGTAGAATGCAAAGGAGGATGCAATGTAAAACTGCGAGTGCATATCTCAATAACTTGCCAAGGAATTGCCAACATCGATCATTTAGTTTTATGTGATTTTCAACATAAAAAAAGATTCCTAATTATTGTCATATCATTTGCTATAAAAATAGTTTGCCATTGACTACAATATTATTACTGTGGCAGTTTATAGACCATCAACCCGCGATGAAACCCCACAAAACCAATTTCAGTTTTTGCGAAAAAATAAGCCCTTGAAAAGATTCATGGCCATGATTTTTGTGGGCCACTCAATGGCCGGTTTAGTGGGCGACTTTTTAGAGTGTCGGTCATAAAACCTGAACAAAACTGAACCGAAAAAAAGCAGCAAAAACTTACCCTCCGAATCGCTGGTGTCCGAGACGGCTGCCTCGTTGGCGATGTACTGACGACCGCTCGTTAAGTTGCTCTCGACAATTGGCCGCTTATCCTCCAATTGGCGGCGAAAGGCTTTATGATCGTCCTGCAAGTGCAACGAACATGAATGAATGAAACTCTAGTAAAATAAATATAAAAGAACATAGTGTATGGCCAGGAATCGCCGAAAATATAGTTGAAGTGGTCAAGCCCCATAAACTATCAAAAGGAATGGCATCCTCTGCAGCTGGGGGCTATAAATTCTCGTGTTTAATGCATTTAGTTGGCGAATAACAAAATGCAACAATATAAAACTCTGGTCGGAGACCAGAACCAGAACCAGGAGCAGGACCAGGACCTTGCTGGTTGTTGTTTATCGTCCTGGTTGTTGTTCTTCTTAGCGGAATCCTTCGTCCGCTGGCAAATAAAATCTTCAAGCCGAAATGTAAATGTTCGGCAGACCGTAACTTAGTGGCAGGCAATAGATTTATACAGTGCCCCCTGCTGAACCGGCCCCCAGCTACCCCCAGTTGCCCAGCAGGGTGAAAGTTGACTCATTTTTTTCTTCCAGCTGCTTCTGTGCAGCTTCCTTTTGCCTCGTTTCGTTTCCTTTCGCAATGGATGGGGTTCCAAGTGGGGGCAAGTGAAATTCAAGTGCCTCATGCTGTGTTAGACAGTGTTTCCCCATTCTGAAAGTGGCCTGCTGGCTCTCGCTTTTCAAGGATTTTTTCCCTACTCTCCTGGACCTGGATCCTTTCTTGCCCTTCCTGCAAGGTCTCTAAGTGATTTCCCCCATATGAGGCGGAGTAGTGTGGAGTGTGTGTGCTCATGTTTTTGACATAACAAGCATCATTTAACAATTATTTAAGAATTCCGATGCCAGCTCGGGGCGTGGTCGAATTCGCAATTTGGTTGGTCCGGCTCGAAGCGAGCTCTTACGGCTACTTAGCCGAATTTCCAACCAAACCATTAAATACATTGAAAAGGGCTCTAGACCGAATCAATTGAAATTTATGGGTTTAGCCCCAGAAAATAAACTGAATAGAGGAGGGCTGAGGTTGGTCAATATTTTTCAAACGGAAAAAATATAATACTGTTCCCACTATTAACATAATTACTTTCATTATTTTGCGCTTGAAAGTTTAATTGGCTGATTTGTTTGCTCACTATCAGCGCGCAATAATCCAGGCTTTAACATCAATCAATTACCATTAGTGGATTGAATATAGATGCACGCCACTGGCATATGTTTGTTGGCTTTTCTGGCATTTTAAATGCATTGTTGGAACTATAAAACGATGCCACTGTATTAAGGCTTATCTATAAGCCCATTTTAAATGTCCATTAACGGATCCACCAGGGTTTTTATGCTCCGATTGGATTGACAATAGGGACTGTTTTTTATTGAATTATACGTTTCAATGTTTGCCTAAAATGTGCAGCCGCAAGTGGAAAGTGGCAGGCGGCCAGGTCACTTTGGGCATCATTAAGGCCAAGACCCGAAATCGGGTCAAGAGTCTATGCAGACCGAAACTTCCACACAATTAGTTGGCCGAGCTCACAAACAAATTGAGGTGCCGGCCCCGGGGGAGCGTCAGGCCAAAAAAAGGTCAAAATTGGGTCGTTGACAAAACGAAAAAAGTACGGCAAGAAATATGTAATGCGAAATGGGGTTGATGCTGTGGGCCTGCAGGAAAACTTACCAACTGCTTCTGCAGGCTGGCGGCATCGCCTCGAACAGGGCCCAGGCCCAAAGTGCTCAGCTCGGTGTCCTTTCGGATAACCCACTCGGTCAGCTCGCGGAGTGATAAAAGCAGAGCGTTCCAGTGCTCCGAGTTCGATTCCAGGCGATTTCTGCAAAAAAGACACACAAAATGATGCTTAGAAAATGCCCCAAAAGTTTAACCAAGAAAATACTTGTAAAATAAAGTTTTAAAAGGCTTTTTGAGTTGATATTTCCCTCTGTGTAACGGCAAAGTAATAATATTAAATTTAATTTGCACTTTAGAGCAAAGCGGAAAAGCATCTGCGCTCCTGATTGCACCCACAAAATGTCAGCGACAATTTGTCTATTTCCTTGTGTTTCCGCCCCGACTTCCGGCTCTTTTGCTCCTCCGTCCCACCGTCCCAACGTCTTCCTCGGCAGCCCCATCACCCACAAATTTCCTCCGTAAGTGAGGTCTATTAAAGTGTCCTGTTTTGGCATTTGGCCGAAGGCAGCGCCCAGGACCAGACGGGACAGGCACAAATGGGGACCGGTCTATGCTAAATTTCAGCTGTCGCTGTAATTGTGAAATGCCATGACATTTTATTCGCATTTTATTTTGCCGGGAAGAGGAGCAGGAGATCGCTGCGTCCCGGCATATTTTCGTTCGCGCCATTGTGCTCGGCCAGGGGAGAAAAATAGCAGAGGGAAAAATCTGAAAAATCTCCAACCCTCGACCTGGTAATAACAATAGTCACAGCCTCATTGTCATCTCATTTTTCGCTCCTCCTGGCCCTGCCTTCCCAGCAAGCTGCTTCCTGCAATGTCCTTTTGTCTGTTTATCTTTGGCGAATTCCTTTTGGCCGGGCTCGTTTCGTTCTTTCATTATTTTGCTGCTCTGGTTTTGCTTATAATTAAGGCTTGGCGCTCTAGCACCTCTCATCATGCTTTTCCCCCCCGCACACTTTCGCTTTCCGTCATGCAAATAACACAGGGAAATAACTTGAGACGGACAATACTTGAGATTTTTCCTCAAATTTCTGCCCCTTTGTTGTGCGCCGACAACAATTCAGACAATTATTGACGTGGGCGAGACAAATTGGTTTCGCATTTGATATGGGTGCAAGGGATGCTTTGGATGTTTTGGAAGATCCAACAATAACTACCGAAAACCTCGGACCTACTCCATGAATAAAACTAGATTCTCGTACCCCTTCTATTGCCAGAATTTTGACTGATGGATGCTGTCTGACCAGCAACGATTTATGGCCTAAATTTACAATTTTCAAACTCCAAATTCCACAACTCAGGTACTTCCTTGCCTTTTCCTTATCACTGTAGTTCTACTCCATTTGAGTTCAATTAAAACGCTTTTCATTCCCGTATTGATTGATCACTGCCACGCTTGCGGATCCATCAATTCAGTATCATAGCTCTGGTCACGATAAAACCCCGATTTAATCATTTTTTAACCCGCCCATGAGCAAACTTAAAGCAAAAACGAATCCGCACAAAGGATGCGGGTTCATCAATCTTTTCCGCACGCCAGCCACCCAAAGCGCAATCAGTGGGCGAACGCGTCGGGAGGGGGTGGCAAAACCCGGATCCGGATGCCGATCCGGAACACCTGTAGAGATGGCGATGGCACACACAAAAAAACAGTTTGCCCAGTTCAAAGAGCCGGACGGAGGGGAAAGTTTGCACACAAAATGACCCAAAGCCAAAAAGTGCCGCGGCTAATACAAACGAACAGTGAACAATGGCCCAAACCAAATACTGGGGCCCGAAAGGCGAACTGGGAAATGGTGGCTACGGTGAAACTTTTCAAGTGCTGTCCAAAATATTTCACAGGAATTTATAAGCCAACAAATCCGCAACGCAAACAACCGAGAGCGGACAAAATGGAGGAGTGGCGTCCAAGGCAAACAACAAAGAAATTGGCTCAAGTTTGACCGACGGAAATATGCCAAAATGTTGCTACAATGGGGCAGGGGAAAAGTGGCCACTTTTAAGGTGTTGTTCGTCAAGTGTCAGCTACCTCTAATTGACACAATATTAAGCCACTTTCATGGAGAATTCAATTAACAATATAAGTATTCTTTTCATTTGTTGGTTAATTTTTGGTAATGTGAAGTGAAACTATAGCAAAATATCGCTATTTTAAATTGTTATCAGCGGAAGCCATTAAATTTTCTATGTATAAAGCGTATATTTCAATAATTAAATTGAATTTGTAGGAACCTTTGAATTACTGAAAAAGCTCAGCTCATTAACAAATCGTTGCCTACTGTTTTGGGCTACCATCACGTATACGCCGTGTTCGCTCGGCCACTGTATAATTGCCATTTATATTCATTATGCGATCCTGCCATTCCCCCGTTCCGCTCATTTCGGCGTGTCACCACCATCATCATTATTCATTTCGCTGCAGCCACGCAGCACCCCACAACCCTTCGGTAAACAGATGCCCTGACTTTCATCATCATCGGCGGCATCAATATCAACAAGCGTCCAATATTTGTGTGCTCGAGCCAAGCTTTTATTTATGAAATGGGGAAATTGCAAACGCACGAAAAACAAAAAAAAAAACAAAAGTAAAATACGAAAAACAACGGGAGGGGCGGGCTTGAATTGTGGGCCAGTGTTTGCACTCGATTTCATCAGTGACACAGTATCCGTGGACCCTGGCGGCAGGACCTCGGTTCCAGCTCGGCCCTTCAGTCGCCTTTTCCATCACTTTTCACGCGTTTCGTTTTTAATATTGATTTTCGTTCGGCTCGCGGCTTTGTCAGCCGTAAAGTGTCCATTGCCACACCCACTCCCTGCAGTTGCCCATCCTCGGCGCGGCTTTCCACTGACTGCTCGCTTTTCCGCCGTTGTTTTTCGCATTTTCATCAGCACAAAGTTGCTTAACCCGCGGCACAAAAGGCGGGGGGATTTTCTCTTGTTGTCAACTTGTTTAACATTGTCTCTGCATCGTTCTTTTTTGTCCCATCTCGGGCTTTAATGTCGCTCAATTAACACTTTGGGTAGCGCAGGGATAATACCTCTCCTGGCAAATGAAAGTAGTAAATAAAGTAGTAAATTTTCATCCGTGCGAGTATTTTCTGCTGATATCTTGGTCATTCAACTTACTGCAGATTCGGCATCATTCATCATACGCACCGCTGGCACTTTAACAACTCCCCGGGCAATTTGCAGCCCAACTCGACTTCATGCCCATTTAAACACTGAAGCCAAAAAACTGCACGGAGCTACGAGCTACTTTAATTCTATTCAGCAGGTTTACAAGCATCCTCTTTGGGCCCCAACCTCCGCTTTCGAACACAAACATTGCAGACCGACAACAGCGGCAAAAAAAAAATTGTTGTAGAAGCGCCAGAAATGCTTTTACCTCCCCCTCTTCAGCGCCTCTGCCCCAAAGCAAACAATTCAACAGCCAGGGGGAAAAACAAGGATTGCTATAGGAAAACAAGAAGTCAAAAGCACTTACCTGATTGCAATACTTTTCGATTTTAAATTATTCCAACGTTGATTCATTTCATCGAGGCGACGCTGCAGCATAACCGCATCCTCTTGCGAGGTGAGCGAACCCAAAAGTTTGCGGCCTGTGCCATCGAGACGATCGTAAACCACGCGATGGGTTTCAATTTCCGATTGTAGGTCCTGCAAAAAGCGAAAAAACAGGGTGAGCCGTGGGGGAAGAGCTAATAAATGGTTGCCTTTTTTTTTATGTATACAAAAGAGCGAAACTAGGTCCGGTTATTCAAGCGTCACTTTTTTAAAGGGAAACTCTCAGTTCATCTTAATGATACACACTCTGGCTGGGCCGAAATCCACTGGAGTGACAAGTATGAAAGCCCTCCACCTGGCCAATTATTAACCGCATCTGTCCCGGCTTCCAAACCCGACCCGACGACCCCTTTTTAGCTGTCATATATTTTTTGTTTTCCACTTTGAGCCAGCCTGCTGTGTGTCAGGTGCTGTTTGTGTCCCCTGCACACAAAAAGGCTTAGAATGTTAGCCGTTTTGGTTTTTGTTGTGGTTATGGTTTTTATGTTCGTTTTGATGTGAAAACATTTTTCCAGTGCGGTGAACTAAGCTGAATAGCTATGCAGTTCAGGATGGCTCCTTAAATTGTGGATTTCGTGTTCCACTAAAGCTTTTATCTGATTGTGTTTTATCTAATTTAATCAATCAATCAATCACTCACGAAATATACGCAATAAACCAATTAAAATTGGAATTAGCAAGCCGGGGCGAAGCACATCAAATAACTGAAATGCCGGTGCCGGTGCCGGGGATGGGTGTGTGTTTGTGCTAATTAAACCTTCATTAGGACGCTCGTTGGCTTTGTTGCGAGTAAACAAAAACAAGCGGATAATAAAGAAGAAATCCCAGCCAGCGAAAGGACGAAAAATTCCTCGTGCGTCCCACATGAAGCTCCAATTAATTTGGCTTATGCATGTCACACTCCTTCATGCGCGCACACTCACGCACACTCACGCACAGCACGCAGGCACGCACACAAACAAGGCGATTCAATTAATGCGCAAAAATTGTTTATACGTCAATAGAGCGGAAATGGGGCAAGCGAAAACAAAACAAAACAAAAAATTGGGGGAAAGGAGAAAGGGGGAAACACAACACACAAATTGCGAGCCATTTTTAATGAGCTGCGAGGGGCGAGCGAGGAGTTCGGCATCGCGACACATGCGCCAAAGCCGATTAAATCAATTAAAATGAGAAAATGCCGCCGGCAATCGCAAAATCGGCAGGCAAAACGCCAGTTTGCAGCACGAGTGGTCGCATTCTCGGGTCATTATCGCAATGCCTCGACATGCCACGCCCCGAGCGCCGCCCACCGGGTCCACCGTGCCAACTAATGCTGCTAATTTGTGCGACGAAAGACCGCAATTTCTCGCGTGAGAAGAGGACCCTCACCATGCCAACTGGCATCGTCTTTTTGCTTACCTCTTCATGTGGCAACATTGGGTTCTACCCGGCAGGATTCGACTTTACCATCTTAAATTTTCTATTTCCAGGTTTGCACTTAAATTTTCTTTGCAGTTTTCATATTAATTTAAAATCCTGAGCTCAGAAAATCATCCTCACGCGAATAGGGTATCATTAACTTAGTTACCGTTCCGCAGCTTGGGCTTATTAATGGCAAATAAAAACGTGGACATTCGGGGCTTTGTGGGCGGTGGAGGATGGCAGAGCGACCGAGAGCGACCGCTACCATTAGCCCGGCCAAAAAGGCTTTCTAGCTGTGGGGCCAGCAAATGCAGCCATAAGCCGCTCTTATGTGCCAGCGGCTATAAATACCCCTACACGTTCTGGCGCTCGCGTGTGTGCCTTTCCGACGCGCTTTTGTTGGCTCATTTTTCACGTTTCCGCTGCTTGTCCTTGCCAAGTCACGACACGGTCCCAACTAATACATCTAGTATGGCTTACACATAGCACATACTATACATTAAAGCAGCATATATGCCAGCATCTGGAAGTGTGTCTGTGCATTTTGCAGTTTTAAGCGCCAATTAAGTGAATGCCATGCTCCGCTTGGCCAGGCCAAAGCTGCCGGCGAATGCGAACTAAAAGCGAGACAGCGTCGGTTAAAAATGTCCCGGGGGCGTAACCTGCCGCCCATTTACGCTGCCAGATGCCTTTCTGCACATAATTACGCCCCGAATGGGTTAAAATTATAGTGGCAATCATAAAATCAGGGAAGCGTAGCGAAACTCTTAAAGAGCAGGCAGTTCCGCTGCAAAATCAATTCAACAACATGGCATCCCCCAGCAAGGCTCTCAATTCATTCGATTGAGCCACTCGAGACACTTCCCGAAATAATTTTGCCCATCTAAATTCATAAGGAAATTATGCGCATCATCTCGCCGCACACGGTGCGTATGATAAATATGCGGCAGCAAAAATGGCCCGCAAGATGCCTGCATGAATTTCAAATCAAATTTTTTCAAAGCATCCAGAAATACCTACGGGTGTTATTTACTTTTTTTTTGTGCTATATTTTGATTGTTCGGCGAGCGGTGAAAAAAATGGAGCGGGCAATGTAAATAAAATGAAAATGCGTTTATAAGACGCCTCATAAATATATTACAGGCACATAATAAACACATCAGCAAGTGATGTCTTCGTGCAGAGGCAGTGACGAATGTTCGTTTGATATGGCCAGGACCTTCGCCAGGACCTCCGGCCGCCGGGGGAGAACCTGTCAAGTGCTGCTCGCAAGGGGCGCTCAGGCATTACTGACAGCCATAACCCGGGTCCCTGGCCCTGTCTTGTTTCCCCAATCCCCCATCGAAAACAAAAATGACAACAAATTTAAACAGGAAAGGTCCTTATCCAGCTGCTTTCACTGCTGCAAATGGCATTGTAGCGTTTTACATATTTTAGTCAGCTTTCTGTTAACATCCGTGTAAATCCTTTATGACCAAACTCAGTGCCTTCAGCACCAACTGCTGATGTGGGTGAGTTCTTTTCGGTGGCAACTCAAATTCGATTTGGTTGTGTATCAGGTTGTTTGGCTGCTCCCCACGTTGCTTGCTCATTCGATTATGTTTATTTCTTGTTATATCATCTTGAGCGATGTGTCAGAGCAAATGTTCTATAAACATTTTTTTGGCGCTTGCGGAAGGGTTGGGTAATCAAATTTGCCCTTCAGATCAAACAGAGAGCAGAAAACAAGGAGGATTGTTTCCCGAACCATTCATTCAACCCGCAAATAATTAGTTTGCAGCTGGTTAAATGGGATTCTTATAAAAGCTATAATTATTTATTCTTCAATAATAAGATTACTTAGAAACTCGGCAAAACTTTGCCTAGCAAAATTTAACAAACTTTTTGCTAAGCTTTGAGGGCAAATAGGAAAGTATCTACAACGAATATGTTGCATAAAAGTTAAAGGATTAGCCCCAAGATTTTCTTCAAGAGCTAAGCAACCTGCATCTAAAAGGACTTCATATTTACCCCCCCAACCGAGTAGAACAACTGAAACTTGGCCATCAAATGCAGACTGCAAAATCTGCAATCAGAAATGCATAAAGCCAAAGGCTAGGGACGGAAGGCGATGCAAGTGGCTGGGAATATGAGCTCCAATTTATCCGCATGCAATATTAACTTGGCTGCACTTGGCTTTGACTTATCTGCAGACTTTACGCTGCACTGAGCAAATAGACAGACTCGGGATACGCAAAAACAACACACATACCCACGACGGGGTATAATCAGGTAACAAACCAGGTTAGCAGGCGGTAGCCGGCAGAGGATTCTGGCCAAAAGGGATTCAAGTCGCAATCAATGTGGCGGCGGTCGGTTGGCTGGTATTTTTCCCCTCTAAGCTGCTGACAGCAAATGCCAACCAGGTCGTGGAAAAGAAGGAAGCCCGAATAAACCGAAACCGAAGTTAAATGTCCTGGGTTTCCCTGGCTATCTCCGCCCGACCGACCGACCGAACTTCTGTGGTTTTCGGTGCTACGGCGGATGCTGTGTTGACCATATTATTAGACACCTCCCCCATATGCAGAGTGGAAAGCAGCCGGTTCTCTGCGTCAGCTTTAATTCACTTCTCGACACAGGAAGGCAAATATCGTCCACTGTTTTCCTGCAACGCTCTCACATTTTTTATCCTTTCGCCCACACTCCGTTTATAATCCTTTTCGTCTGTGCCCCTGGACTCTGAAGGCGGCTCAAGTTTACGGCTTGTGGATTTTTGTCCAGGTCCTTTTTTCCCTTAGCTCCCAGCTCCGGTATTACTACCCCCTTTCCTCTATCCTTTTTTTTTTTGGTAACCTGTACTACCTTCATTGTTTCTGTTTCAGTTTCGCTCTCCGTCCATTGCTGAAGCTTTTTTATGTCGGGCTTTGTATTTTGTATTCAAAGCATCTTTTTCAGCTCGTTATGTGCTTGGGGATCCGCTCCCTCAACTGTCATCCTTCTTTAGTGCGCTTTTCTTTTTTCTTACTTAAGATGCCAGCTTATACAAACATCAGGTCTCGCAGAAAGTTGCCAATTCAATAATTGAAAAATTTCAAATAAATCGAATCATGCATGGCATCATAACTTTCGCACGTGGAACGCCAATATTTATACCATTTTATACCTTAAGCTACAAATGGTATATTAACTTTGTGCCAATGTATGTAACAGGGAGAAGGATGCGTTTTCGATCCTATAATGTATATATATTCTTGATCAGCCGAGTCCATCTAGCCATGTCCGTCTTTATGTCTGTTTATATGAATGAACACTTCGCTCTCCGAGATGGTGGGAGTTAGAGATACAATTCTTTTTGTCTCAGGTGCTTACGCATATTTGTCCATATCTCCAAAATAGTTAGAGCAAAGGATATAAATGTTTTTGCTTAGAGATAAAAATTATAACATCTAGCCATGTGCTAAGTTTTATAAAGATCGGACAGTAAATGATGATTATACGGACTTTACTATTGTCAATGCCTAATGTTTGCCTGGTGAAAATAGGTACATGGTATCTTGTTGTCGAGAAATTTCGACTACAGCGTTTCTACTTGTTTTTATTGATATTTTCCTTATTCTTAGAGGGGATCAGGTCCAGCTGGCAGCGCGTGTCCTGTTCTGGGAATCCTTTGTCATAGTACTTTATTGTCGACTCGTCTCCATCTCCATCTCCGTCTCAGTTGGATCCTTCATTTGGTTTCTATTTCCATCCCCGTGGCGGTCTTAGTGCGTGTCACACCGTTAAGCTGCCATAACAATTGCCCACCTCACCTGCCTCTGGTGTTTCTCGGCCCGTCTAGGTGCAAGAAACAAAACAAATGTAAAACACAACGACACAAAAACCTTTTGCCATTATTTCGTGAGCTTTGCACGTACACTCGGTCACCTTTTGGCTTCTCGGTTTTTGGGGGAGGGCCATTGTTTTACCACAGCCTCCCGGCTCACAGTGGCTATTAACCCAAATCCCCCGAGTGCCGGTGCCAGTGTATGAGGGCCTCGCGCTGACTTTAGCGGAAAGTTCAACGTTCAGTCATAAATAAAAAATACACATTCATTCGCCTTTTTGCCGTCGCCTCACTTTTTTTTTTAAATGCATATTAATCATACGCCGCGGTGGCCGCCCCGCATTTCAATTGGCAAAAGTTGACGTTTTCCAGGGCGCTCGGTTTCATTTCATTTGCGCATATTTCACTCGCATTAATTAATTTAAAATAGTTGCTGCAAATCCCACAATTTATGCCAGCCATTCATTAAATGCCCCAAACAATATGGCCAGCAAATGCGAATGAATGTAAATTGAATGCTACGTTGAACATATTTTAATTAAGACACTGCTGGCGGGTTTGAAAAACGATGCTGCATGAGTTTGTTTATAATTGACTGTGGTAAACACAATGCATTTTGAAAAAGTTGAAGGACACTGTTTTCGGTAAATTGGTTGGGAAATGTCACTTAAAGTTATGGGGATCCAACTGCATTCAGGAAGGGCTTCCTGGGCACTTTGTCTAACCCAAATAGGTTTCACGTTCCGCTGTTGGCCACATGTTCTGCTGCATTTTCCGGTTCGGACAAAGTAAGCCTTTGAATTTTCCGCGTCCTTGGCAAACAATGCAAATTCACTGCGATTTAGATGTGCAAATATGTAAATTTGAGTTTTATAGAGGGAAGCGAGCGGCGCAGAGGACGGCAAACGGAACTGGAACTGTGTTTGCCAACGAAATTTGTTCGCCACGTTAACGAATATTTAGCAGGACCAACAAAGGCTCCCCCAGTTGGCACATTGGCCAAGTTGGCAACGTTGAGCAAACTGGAATTCTGCCGCACCAGCCAAAAAAAAAATGGAGTGCACATGTAGCGAAATCCAGAGAAACGAGGTCTCTTTGAGGCAAGTGAAATGACATTTGCATTGAGCATTTGAAGTGTCTAAATTTCAAACGCTCCGGCTTCGTTTTCGCGTTGCAAGGCAAACGAGCTCCACAAACCAGCAAAAATAAAGGAACACGAAAACTGGCGTTCATTAAAATTCATAAAGAAAAGCAAAGTAAATGCACAGAACTGGCGAAATAAAAACAAGCACAAGGCGAAGGCGAAGGCAAGGCAGACGGGGAAAATAAATTGAAATAATATTTACGTAAATACAATTTCTGTGGTGGCGTTATAATTGCGCAACTGTGCCGCATCCTTCGCGTCCTTGCTGGGATAATAAAATTCCGCCAAGACATGACTTTTCCAAAAAAGCGAAAAGACACCAAAGAGGCGAACCAACCAAAACGAATAAAAACAGGCAAAAATAATTGAGAAATTTTTGCTGTGGGAGTTGGGCCAAATGTGCAAATTGCTATGGATGCCAGTACGTTCCTAACTGACACAAAAATCCCACATATGCGAGTGTGCTTTCATCGTAATCCTTGGAAAATTAGGATTTAATGAATGTTTCTCCGCGACTTATACATTTTAAAGCCTAAACAGCATCGGGAGATTTCCAATTGTCGCATTCAGTAAATGAAATACCTCAAGATGGCTCGTGCCCCGAACAATTATTATTAAAGAACGCCGTTTTGTGGAGTTTTAATAGTTTTTCTAATTTTGAACAGCCACCACTTTGCCAAGTTCCCAAGGCTCTTACCCCCGGGTTTTGACACCACTTGATCTGCAACTTCCTCGATATCTTGTGGCAGTTTTCCCCCGAAAAAGTAAGCACCGAAAACTGCACAGACAGCAAGTTTAATTTGTTTATTAAAACTTAAACGAGCTTTGTGTGCTTGACGGCCTGAATGGGGTGGCAGTGCCTAAAAGGGGGATGGGTGCAAGGAGCCTGGAAGCCGAAGGATTCGTCTCCAGTTAGTTGGCCTGGTAAGCTCATCAGCAGCCGGATACGCTGGCGACGTCGAGGACGTCGACGACACTTTTTAAACTACTTAAACTTTGCTGTGCTGAGTCTGATTCTCGCTTTTGGCCAACCACCCGAGACCAGGAGCCAACCCTCACCCTTTCAGTCGTGCGACCGTGTTTTGACCTATGTAAACTGAAGCTCATGTGGTGTCTGCCGGGACGATGTCTCTCCGGCTGTCCGCCCGTCCCTGGCTCAGCATTTAAGCCTTCTTTTTTGTGCGGCTCAGCAACGTGAAAGTTTGCACACGATGACGAGATCTGCTGGGGACTTTTCAAATTAGTCGTAATAAATAATTAAGCATATCACATGCATATTTTGTTTGCCGACAACGGAGCCAGGCTGAGCAAATTGCAGTTAATATTTGCTCGTTTTTCTTCTGTTTGTTAAGCAGAGGTTTTTGCGGTTGGGTAAATAATTTGGGGTCGACAAATGAGGCTGAGAATGTGAGGTAGTTGGCCCAAATAAGGATCCAACACTGGAAAGAAGTGTAATGTAAATAGCCAATAGTTTAATGTTTGATTTGGCAATTATTTCTGGCAAATAAGGGTAGACTAAACTGGCAAAGTTTATACGAGTATAAATTAATAACCACTCCAATTGATTGGCTTCGCTGAACATGTAAACGATGACAATAATGCACAGAAAGTTAAATGGCCAAAAGCCCGGGGATCGGAAACGAAGCCGAGTGGGAAAGGAGCCACTAGTATCGACCACAATTTAACTGGCCCGGGAGGGAGCTCCGCCTTTGGCTTCGTGATGAAGATGACGGCAGAGTCACGTAGCGACAACAGTCACTGCCACATTAAGTAACATGCAAACAACGTCAGCAAGAGCCGAGCCGGGAAGCCGGAGAAGTCAAAGGACGGACAATAGCAGATATTGAAAGCTGGCCCAGGACACTGAGCAGGACAACCGGGTCGGACATACGAAGCAGATGGCTTCAAAGAAGGACACTTCACCCAAGGGAAGCGCAAATGCAACTAGTTGTAGCCAAAGTATATCAGGGCCAAGTCAGTTTGTCGGTGGGGCCGGAGGGAAAACGAGACAAACGCAACAAAACAAAGCAACCGAAAACATTTCAATTTTCTCGACGACTTGCAGACCAAATAATAAAAATCAACCATGGTCAAGTGAGCAAATTGGCCAAATGAAAACGATGTAATGAACTAAAGTGCATGAGCCAATGAAGTCAAGGGACGGGCCAAGGGCCAAACGCAGTAAAGGACTCTCAATGCATACTCAATAAGGAAGGGATCGACGGGAGGGAGATTTCGGAATCGGAAGCCTTGGCTACCGGGATGTGAGTCGATTGCACAATGAATGGCAGCGATTGCAAGGGAATAACGATTGAAGTATCCCAGTAGATTGAGCCAAAACATGACAGGCAACAGTAAGTGGTAGCAACCTTAAATGATTTATAACCATAACCCATATAGTTCATCTCTATTGTATTGAATAACACGCATAATTTAATTGAAATTCCAATGAAATACAAGTTATAACGGTTATAGTGGAGTGTCTCGACTATAAATACCCGGTTATCAGTTTTTACCTGAACAGGGATAAACATTGCAGGTGACAAATTTTTCAAATTTAGTGTTTTTTAGGGTTAAAATTGTGGGCATCACAGAATTTGATGGTTTGCAGTGGTGCGGGGGTGGTTGCCGATTTTTAAAGTACTGGTATCACAGAGTTCTGAATATTTAATGAGTTTTTCTCTATCTACGAGTATTATAGTCTCCAAAAGGTAGGCGTTCATACGGACAGACGGATATGGCTAGATCGACTCGACTGTTGATGCTGATCAAGAAGCTTTCTTCTCCCTGTTACATACATTTCTACGAATTTAATATACCCTTGTTCTTTTTAGAAACCGGGTTTAATAATTGCGCAGGATATTAAGTATGCCATTCAAATGGAGGTCAGTTGAATAGCCAACGCCCCCTGGGCAGTCGTGTGAATTGTTTTGCCTGCCATATAAATGCCATAAAAATGTTTTCATAGCCCGCTTTATTGCCGTGGTCAGTTATCAAATAACCCACGTTAATTTGTTTTTGTATCATCACCAAACTAGCATTTATGTATAATTTATTAATTACCCGCATGCAATTACGATTTTGCGCACAATTAATTTGAATTCTTTGTTCCCAATCCACTTTTTTGTGCATCCTTTTTAGACATACATATTTAAAGCACATAAAGGATCCGCCCTGTTGGACATGTGTGAGCACTTTGTAATTCGCTTACACAATTTCGTTTTAATGGCCCCCGCTGCTTTTTTCGCCGCTCTCCCATATTTTACAATTTAAATTTACGCAGCCATACTTGTTTTTCTTTCATTGTTTGGTCCCAGCGCTGCATTCGTTTTGCATAACTAATTAAAGTTTGTTGGCGCTTTTTATGCGGCATTTCTTAGTATTGTGCGGAGCAGCGGAATAAGGAAGAGCCAGCCAGAAATTATTATGACATGGAAAAGGCGTTAGCTCCACTCCACTCCACTCCACGCCACGCCACGCCCACTGGCGGAGTTTTTGGGGGCTGGTGAGAAAGCAGTGCCAAGATCCCGGAACAAAAGGGACCCAGCGAGATGGTGACTGACATTAATTAGAAGCTACAGCTGCCAGCTATATAGTTGGGTATTATATTTCTGCATTAACTCTATTCAGAGCAGCTGCGGCGGTCGCGGAACTAAAGAAAATCAAGTTGCTTCATCAAACTTAAAGAGATCTTAAGTAGATTGATGAAAACTGGTAATCAGAATCGTTTCACAAACTTATTCAATAAAACTGACCACAGGGTTAGACTACGTTTTACAACACTTTGGGATTGAAAAAGTTCTGCTAATGCCAGACAATATGAAATGCATTCAAATAAGCGTATCCCCCATTTACTATGTTGCATGCTGCTCATATTATATTTCCCTGGCGCAGGATTTTTCACGCAATTATGTAGAAAAGTTCACCTGAACATCCGCTAACATGACGGAAAAGGGGAAACTTTTAACAAATTATCAACGCACAGTAAATGAAACTTTTACCGGCAAAACTTTTGCTAGAAAAACACAAAGCTAAAAAAAACGTGTGCTCACACATTTGGGACTGGCACACGTGAGTGCAATTATGTAATACAAATAGGTAATGAAAGTTTCACACAACTGGAGTCCACATCCCCTCCAGGTGGTACGCAATTAAAAAGAGACAACGGCAGGGAATGGTACGAGTATTTGGCTCCTGGTCAAGGACTCCGGCATGGGAAATAGTTAAAACAAACAACAAAGCACGGAAGCACTGAGGTAATTAAATTTATTGAAATAAATTGTCGCTGGTTGGCCCCGAAAAGCAACTTAACTTTTAATGAAATGAGTGCATAATGAAAACGGGCAAATAATGGAAGGCGATGGCAGGGACCAACGGAGCAAGGCAGCGTAAAAATAGCTTGGGAAAAAATGCGAAATTTTTAATGCGTTATGATGGCGAGCAAACATTTCTAACGTATTATGTGGCTGGTGGGGTTTCCTCCTTCCACGAAAGCAGCGTTTTACCCCTTCAGTGGCTGCTGCCATTGCATTTGTTGCTATACTTAATGGCGTCGAAGCAAAAACAGCGAGTGCACCGAGCGGCAACCTCATTGCCACTTTTGCCGAACAGGAAAAAATGCGAAAAAATATGCTATTGTGGCTGGCGTTTGGTGTCAAGTGGGGAGGGGAAAAGTGTGTATAGACCGCATTGAAAGTGCCTGCTAAGACTAGTTGAGACGAGTGCCAGCAATGGCTCGGAAAATATTTACCAAAAGTCTCTAGTTCGGCTCCACTCCAGGCTTAATGGTGGCATTATTTGTGGTGTACCCATAATAAAGGTACTTTAAAGCTTGGCTATGACTTGCTCTCCGTGCTTGTAAAATAATAAAAATAAATCAATGACAAAATTTCACCTCAGTTTAGGCCTATACGGCGAGCGGCCCAAGAGTAAATAAAAGTAAAAAACAACACACTCCCAACAAGTAAACAATGAACGAACTGGAAGGCCCATAACGACACAAAAAAGCCCGCAGACAGTCCATAAAAAATAAGCAAGCACTGGAGGCCCAAGAACACACATTAATAAAGTTGGTAACTTGCGGTTAACTTTACCCGTGAGTGTGCTTTAACATTATAAACAACCGACAACGACTAAATAACATTTCCGGCCGTCGCCCGAAAAAGTATGCAACACGCACCAAGGCAATAAACCAAATTCAACCGCAACCTCTCCTCTGCCGGGCGGTGGGGGGCGAAAAGTTTGCCGAGCAAATTGCAAACTGATTTAAAATTAAGCACAATTATTTGGCACGGGCTGAGAAAAAAACCGAGGAGAGCAGCAAGCACACGTAGCACAAATGAGCGTCATCAATCAAGTAAACGCCAGGACGGAAGGACGGAAGGGCGGAAGGGGAAACACTCAGCTGGCTCGGCCAGGGATAAAGGATAAGCAGCTAGCCTAATTCCTTGGAGGCGGAAGTGTAATGGCGTGCTCTTGATTTTCCACTGATTTCGTGCCACAAGATGTGTCCCAGCTGCAGCAGCTGGCACAACTTTCTTAATAAGCACGGGCAGGCAGGCAACCCCCTTAGCTGCGTATCGTATCGAGGCAATCAATTATGTTAATAAAAAACAATAAACAAATTGTGGAAAAGGCCCAACAACTCTCCCTTTGATTTAATGTGGCCTACTTGGTTGCGAAGTGAAAAAGTCTAAATTTATCTTTTGCTGGCTTTCCCGACTAAGCGATAAAGTTGTTTTCCCTAAGTGGTGCGGCTTCTCTTTCGGCTTTTTTGCTCGACAAACAGCAAACACAAATTCTAAGAAAACTTTAGTCTCCCCCCACTTTGTCAACTGCAACTTGCTCGGATTTTCCCCCGCGACTCCCAGGCAGCTGCTTCAGCTGACTGTTTATATCGCAATTGCCTGTCTACTTTCCCTGGCACTTTGCTCTTTTTTCCACCCGCCCGGAGGGGGGCTCCTGCCCAGGTCCAGGCTAATAAGAGTCCTTGCCGCTCTTCCCGGCTGATAACTTCAGCCAGAGTCTGCGGCCAAGTTGGTTTATTTATTTGAAAATGATTTTAGCCGGAGAGAGAGAGACCGCAGGTACTTGAAGTTTAATCATTTACATTTGCCAGCTCCGCTGTCAACAGCTTTGCAGCTATCATCATCAGCGGAGAACAACAATATTGCCATTCTGAGGCTTTCACGACGTCGCCAGCTGAGCGGCAAACTTTGCTCATTTGCTGGTGCTTCGAGGATTTGCAGATTTAGGTGGGACACAATAGTTTTATGGTTTGCTAAAGGCGAGAAGGGAAATGGTTAAGGGAAATTGATTTATAGCCACAATGCAATGTGCCCTGCATTGGCAAATTAAACAAAAAGTTTTGGGAGGTAATATAATTTGCCCAAATGAACCATCAAGCATTCGCCTTTTTGCCCCAAACTTCGCCCCCCTTGGAGTAACATCCTTAAAGTTCTGACTGCTTAGCCCAAGACAGGAACCGTGACCTGTCACTGTCGCCGCTTAACGCGCATTTAAGTGGGCTAGTTACCCACACTACGCGTGGGTAAAATCAAAGCTAAGCTCTTGCCAGATGAAGTCGACAGGACCCCCGGCTTAATGTGATGCGGTTAGGGAAAGGTTGCTGCTGGGATTTGCCGACAAAGTTTTGTGCTCTTTTTTTGGTCGCCGCCACCCAGCACCACTACTTTTTGCACGCCACGAGGAGCGGATCAGGACGGGGACACGCCTAAAAGCTGGAAACACTTTCAGAGCGTGCCTGTGTAAGCGCTAGCAAATACTAAGTCAAAAATCTAGTTGGCAAATACTTTTGCCTGCGAGTGTGGGGATAAGCTGGCCCAGAGCAGACTGCCAACTAGACGCGACAATCAACACGCCGACATGTGTTCGCCCTCCGCCGCCAACTGCCCTCCTGCTGGTGCCATCCATGAATTATGCTTATAACTTTTACATCCACTGGAAGGAACTCCGCCCCGGATGAGGAAGAAACCAGAGTCCTGCCCGGGGCGCTTCATTATTTGCACAATAGTTTTGTGAAATAAATTTCACCAAGTTGCTGTTTATTGTTATGCAGCAAAAGCTGAAACCGAGTGGCTGTAGCTGTAGCTGTAGCTGTAGCTGCCTCATAACTTGTTATTGTCGCTGTTAACATGGTGTATCTGCGAGATACTTTCTGCGTGTCTGCCAATGCGGCTGTCTATGTATCTGCGTGCCGCACTCTAGCCGGTTCTTTATTTTTGTGCTTTGGGTAATTTGTCATTGTTGGCAGCAGCGATACAATGCCATGTGTGGGATGGCGATGGCGATGGCTCTGGGCTCGTAGACAGCCTCCTGTCTGTGAGATTTCGACCAACACCTCTCACCCCGTCCGACGCCTGTAATTTATGTGTCTTGCACTCTCTGCTCTATTTAATCTGCTTTAAATATGATTTAGTATCGTGAACAGTGGAGACCACTGAATTATGGGGGGAACCTGGGAAGGCGAAACTCCCTAACACCGTTTATAGTCAAAGTTCTGGTAGTCTTTGGCAAAGCTCCTTAAAGGGGGTGCATAGAGTCCTTGGTAAATACTTTACAGCTGTGCTATCTGGCCATAAAAATGAGTAGAACAGAGACAATGTTGGTTCAATCTTAAATAACTCGACCAAATCAACTTTCATCAGTTTAATCCCTTAACTCTGACCCGAAACTTCTGCAATTCCCTTGACCGCATTTTAAATATTTAACGCATTCTATTCGTTGTTTGCCCCAAGCTGTCCGCCTCGATTTTTGCCACAGGACTGCTGTCAATTCGGATATTGATTTTCACACAGAAAGAAAATGTATTTACCTTTCCAAACTGTCGAAGTAACTAAGTATGGCATACACTTTCCCAAACATAAGCCGACAGCCAGAAGCCGCCAAAAAGAGAGAACTTCAAGAAAACTTTGCTCAACAAGTTGGCGTAAAAACCTGGCAACCCTAGATCCGACCCGATTGTCGCAATTTTTTGCCGATTTTTGCCGGCAATCGAAAAAGTTGGGATGGCGATCGATAGAGAGTCCTAATAGGTAGGGTATTCCCAGAGCGGAGTCTCATTCGCCTGGATATTTACACCCAAAACCAAAAAACAACTTGCTAGGGAATTTATCAAGTCGAGTGGAGGGCGGTGGTGGTTGGGGATATATCTATTGTGTGGCATTTACAAGCAATTGAAGTGTGGCAAGCATCGTGTAGCAGAGATAATGTTGTTTGTCCTTGGCAGGATAGTTTTCGTGTTTCGGGGCCAAAAACCCTTTTTCGCCTGTGAAAAGGCGGAGGGTTGGCAGAAGAAATAAAGGAGAGTGGGCGTGATAAGAGATAAGAAGGACGAAGGGGTGGCCCGGCTCGAAATTTGTTGCCCGTCTGAAAATTCTTTAAATATTAAAATCTTGATTAAGTTAAATGCGCATTTGGGGCCAACCACCAAGCATTCTTGAATACACACTTTAACAGCACAAAAATCTGCACACATTTCACTGAAAGAATTGCTTAAGGCAATGCCTCTGATTTTAAGTTTAAACCTTATTAATTTTTTGAAAAGCATTTGCAGTTAAGATATATGAAACATTTTTTTTTTCTTTAAGTATAATCCACTCTGAGCATGCAGTTGAGTTGAACAATTTAACGCATGATTGGGGAAAAGTCTGCCGCAAAGAATCTGTTTTTAAGGCGAAAAACATTTTCATAATTGCTTAGCCGAGTCCTTGGCCCACATCAATTTTCATTGGGCCAGGATTTGCAGGGCAAGGGCAGAGCTGAAAGCTGAATTGAATTACATCTTTGCCCTTTCACACTTGGCGGGAGCCAATAAAAAACTTTTGATGCTTCAATTAGCAAGCTGGCCGGCCAGCCAAGTGAGAAAACAAACAATTATGCCCTAATTGAGCCCACATTTCTCAAGATCCTGTCCTAACCCCAAGAGGGAATTTCTACCCGCCCCTCTCATTTCATTTCATTTCACTTCACTTGAACTTAACTTTTTTCCTTCCATTTTCCTCCTTTTGCCTTACTTAGTCGTACTTTTCCGTATTTTCCTTTTTTTTATACTTTTTGTGTTGTTGGGAAGCCTACTTAAGTTGTCATTTTGATTGCTTTTGAAGCTTTTTTTAAGGCCCACGCTAATTTTTCTCTCCCCGCTCCCCGTCTGGGACTGCCATCTATCATTTTGTCAGCTGCGTCTCGCGCGGCTAACACAATTTTCGTCGTTTTTCCTTTCGCCGCTTCGCTTATTTGGATTTGCATGTGACATTTCCACCGACAACAAAAGGAGCAGAAAGGAGGAAAAATTAAAAAAAAAACGCTGGTGAAAAACGAAAAATAATAAAATCTGCTTTGGCAAATGCTGCCTACATTCTGGCATTGAATTATTAAGTGACAGCGGAGAGCCGAGAAAAATTCTATTCGCCTTCACTTGCACTTTATTAGATTGACATCCCGAAATGTCCTGGGCGGCGGAAAAGCCAGCGAAAAAGTGAAACCCCCTGTGTATTCTGTGCGCCAACTGGCCAACATTAAATCCGATTTGAATTCAATTAGTGAGTGGCAGTTCTCAAATCACTTGCCATGGCAGCAAGATTCAAAAAAGTGAATCATATAAAAAGAAATCCGAGCATGTAGGTTGTGCAAAATGCCAAGGATCCTTGATTCTGCACTTCCATGTCCAATCTTGTTTGCTAATAAAAACGTATTTACCCTAACTTGGCCTGAATGGCCTCCGTGCTCACTAGAACTCAAGCTCTTCAGCTCGGTTGCCTTCGTTAAGCTTACCTGCAATGAAAAGAGAAAATAAATATTATCAAAAGTTTCCTCGTAAATTTACTTAGCCAAACATGACCATTAAATATTTATCCAGATTCTGAGGTTAGCAGGAAAACGCAGCCAGGCCGGCGAGCATTGACCCCAAGCTCGATGGTGAGAACAAATTGTATTAAAGAAAAGTTCTGCCAAGATTCAAGTTATGATGGCGACTTTGATTAGCGATTGAAAAAAACAAACAATGTGGAAAATTACAACAAACAACAAGGGGAAACATGCTCGTCATGTTCAGGAAATTAACTGAAGGGGATACAGAACATATGGCCGACTTCGACTGCTTCTAGGTCAGCCTGTGGAATTGCCTTTCATTTCCTAGCACTTCCTCTCTCCGACTTTTTTTTCCGAGTCCTAAAAATATATTATTTTTTATCAAAGCATCTGGGGCTGTTGTTTTCAATACAACGCTGGCCGGGAGCGCTTTTTCAGGAACCGAGAGCCGAAAACAAAGCCACCGAGCCACCGAGCCTCTGAGCCACCGCCTACCGCCAAGAGGTGCGACAAAAGTAAAGTAACAAAAGTGATGGCAGAAATGAGCATGCGGCAAATGAGATTTTTAGGTCAACAGAGTCCAACCAGCGGCAACTGCCATATGAACCGCGCTGCCAGCACTGCCGGTTTTGTGTGTCACTTTCCGCTCGACTTTCCACTTCCCACACATTTTTCCCCCGCTTTTTCCGTGCCAGGGTCTCCTAGAGCACCCACAAGTACCTGCTAAAATGTATGCTTTAGAGTTGTTCTACTCTTTAGTGTCAGATTGTCAAGATGACCGCGAAAGGTGGCTCTAAATGGGTTTTAAACTTATAAATTTGTGACTATATTTTCTAAATTTAATTCAGTGAATTTTCAGGACCTTTAAAGGGAAGAAAATGCATTTTGTTGTTCTGTAATCAATTAGACGTACTAAAGTTGCGACAGTGTCAAGATGAGCGCGAAATGTGGTTATAAACTTATGAATTTGTGACTATATTTTCTAAATTTAAATCAGCGAATTCTCACTACTTTTAAAGGTAAGAAGATGCATATTTTGGTACGGCAATAAATTGGAAAATTGTGCCAGGTATCCTAAAGTTGCGAGAATATTTGTGCCTACTTTTCCGAGCCTCTCCCAGCCGCTGTCACGGTTGAACGCTTTGATGCTGTGGCCAACTGAAGCTTTATAGGCTAAATAAATACCGCAAGCAACCTACGGGGGTGGTGCTGAAAAAAAAGGTGGTTCATTGGGCAGGCATCATACTTTTGTGCTGGCTGCCCACGGGCTGGCGGCTGGCGGCTGGAGGCTGGCAGCCGTGGCCTCTTCGTGCGTGCGGCTTTAATGGAACTTAAGCGTACAGATTTGTTGCCGCAATCTGTGCGCCGCCTCGTCCATCCAATGGGGGTGTTTACTGTACGCAGGTGCATGCAAGCGTTTGCGGGTGAGTGGCGGCCACCCGGGCAAAAGTGCATTGCATACTTGTGGGTACTTATGGGGCACATTAAGAGTCTGACCTGAATTTTCGGTCGCCTGCTAATGATTTTTGGGCAAACCGAAGAAAAATGGAATGGCAGAAGTTCGTTCTCAAGTGGACCAGAAACAGGTGGCGCCCTACAAGAGGAAAATTTTAAACCGAAATGAAATCAGGTCCCTTAAAACAATGGAAATCCCTGCAGACAGAATATTCGTACGAATATCCATAGAATAAGCTTAAGCCTTCAACTTAATTGCGGCAATTACTCGAGAGTTTTGGTTGTTTGGAATGCAATTCATTTATTAATTAATGCGGTAACAAAGAGCACTAATCTGCAGTACGTAAATCTGCATTTTGCCAATTATCTCTAATAGACTGGTTTTATCAGCAAAAAATCCCAATCAATCAGCTTAACCCAACTAAATAATTAAGTTTACACAATCTAAAAGTGTTTAAATGAATAAATGTAGTTTAATCGATGTTTAAACGTTCTAGTTGGCATGTCAGACGGAGTCTGCTATTTTTTCTGACCCAATTGCCGAGCTATTAATATTAATGGGTGCCAGCATCCTGCACACTCGCGTATAGGTTGCCATTCCAATTTCTTCACTTGACAGAGTTGCGAGTACATTTTTGCACGCCACACATCATTACGGGAGCATTCGTTGGCAATCAGAAAAGGAAATGCTCGCTCTGGCCTAACTATGCTAATTCCAACTCTGCGAGCATAACAAACTCGCATCCAGCACTCAAATCACTGCCGAGTCCTGTTGGCCCTGGTACATAGAAATCATCGGGGATATATGGGAATACACGGAGATATACACAGAGAAGCCGAGGGAGACGGCCAGACTTCGGAAAGGGGGATCCTGTTTGGCCCTCTCATTCATATTTCCCATGTTGCATGTTGCTGGCAATGGTACAACGATGAACACAGGGCCCTCTTCCCAGACCACACTTATTTTTTCCGTTTGGCAGCTTAAAGTTGCCCCTCACATCCCACAAGCCAAATCCAACAACCAGCATCCCACGTGCCACTTGGGCGGTTGTAAAAAACCATGTTTTCTCAGTGTACAACGGTGCGTATGTGTAATATGAGCTCGTGCTAGATGCCCATAATGAATGCCAAGTACTGTGGAATCTGGCAGCCAACTCATTACCGGCCAACTGCATGCGAACAGGGAGCAAACTTATTTGGCAAACATTTCTGGGGATTGCGAAGGGCAGCCCCTTGAAGTTGGATTAGATTTTAAAGCTCGACGGCATCTGTCATAAGGGTCTGGATTCTGGGGCTCTGGTTTCTGTTACTCAATGATAAAATCTACACAAAATAAACAAATTAGTTGACTGGCAGACAACCGCAGGCCATCAGCAACTTTCATCTGATTAGCTGGCCGGGTTCGGGAAAAAACCGCAAAGAGACCCAAAGGCCATAAATAATTGCAACTAATTTTGGGACAAGTTCTTCGCACAACTGTCACACGGGTGGCGGCCAAGGGAGGAGCGGAAATGCGAGCTACGGAAAAACTAATAATGCCAATGACACACTCAGAAACCCGCACTCTCGTGCTCGGCACACACATGACACATAATCACATAAAAGTAATGAACTCTGCACATAAAGCGGTCGCCCGACTGACTGACTGACTGAGCTTTGCTCCGGCAGCTGAAAGGGTCCTTCATCTCATAATGGTGCCACTAAAAGTCTGCGCTTCGTCCCTACTCGTCCTGGCCTGCTGTCCCTGTCAAACGTTGCCGAAGCGTAAATGCAACACACAACTTTAATGCTGCAGAGCCAGGCAAGGCAGAAACACGGACCAAGACCAACCAGAGGGCAGCACAGCCAGCAAATCATACGCAAAAAAAAAGGATGAAAACCTGGGAAAACCGAAAAAAACTGAAATCCTCATCTTCACCCGCATGGACATTGTCAACCCCTGAGGAGGACGATGAAAAACGGCCCGGAAAAATGTCCAAAATGAACACGGAAGAATAAAACAAACTCGCTTGAGTCTAACAAACTTGTGATACACTCTAATCAGAATTATATTAACCTATAATAGTTATTGACTTTCATTTTAAAATATTAAATAGAAGGTAAGCAAATAAATATCTAATAAGCCTGAACAAACTATACAAAATTAGGCAAACTTCGGATTAAACACTCTCGTTATTTCTTCAGGTTATGACCTGAATATTTCTCCCTAGTTGCACGAAAAATATGCACAACATTTTGTCCATCAATCACGAAACTATTTCTTAACTGAAATTCCCTTTCAAAATTCATTAAACGTAGAGAGTATGTGTAAAAAATTTCAACAGCTCCGAGAGCAAGCAACTAACGCTTTATTAGTATGTATGGTCACATGTCAGCGACGTCGTCATGTTGCGGCTAGCGGTTTAAACTCCTGCTGCTGCTCATCCTGCTGCATCCTTGTATTCGGGGACGAGCAACCCGGCATCCTAACATCCTGGCAACCGTGTCCATGTCCGCATCCCCATCCCCACTCGCGTCCTTGTGATGTGGTCATGTCATTGCCTCGGCATGCTGATAAAAATTTTTAACAAACTTTGAGTTAACGACAGCACAACGCTCCTGAGCATCGGAGGAGCGTGGTATGGGAGCGCTGTTATCCCGACGAGCGGTTTGAAAAATGGCCAAACACTATTAGCTTTCTGTCGGAAAGCAGCAGCAGCAGCAGCGGCAGCCACACAAAAAAAATGTATACAAAGCGTCGCAGCACAGAAGCAATACAACGTCTAAAATATTAGTTGCAACATTTTTCGTGTCATAAAACTTTATTTTGTTTGCCAGCAAGGAAGCCAGAACAGAAATAGCAGGGGAAAAAATATATATCCATAAATTGTATCTGAAGTTGAGTGAGAGGAATTCCATCACAGAAGTGCACGAAATGCAAAAATGTAATAACCGCGAGCGCAAATACGGATTTATGTTGACACTGATGTTTGGGACGACAGAAACTACAATTTCTATTTTCCCCTGAAACGTGAGTCTCCGAATCCAATAATTTCGGACCACCTGTAACTCGCCTCGGTCAGATTTCATTTAATCAAACCTCACCAATTGCCTTCCCAGGTCAATGTTTACCTTTAATATCCGTTTGGAAAATCGAATTCTCATTCTTCTTGCCCCACAAAAACCGGGAAAGACAATAGCAAAGTCTTGGTTAACTTTTCCTTTTCCCATTTCTGTAGCTGTTGCCGCTGCCGCTGTGTTTGTTTCTTTTTTCAATTTTCCACACAATCGAGCACGAGACAAAGACAATGACAACACATGGAAACTATGTGACAACTATTCCGCAGCTGTCACTCTTGGCAAAG